>CM077159.1:149463251-149917566 GCA_039583875.1 Platanthera guangdongensis | reverse complement strand
TTGCAAATCTTGTTGGATTCCAGATCGATTTTTATCGGATCTGCTTTATGTTTCTAGATCAAGAGACTGTGAATTGTGGAGTATATCTTAAGTTCACTGAGGCTTCTCTTCTGCTGTTGAAAGCTTGTTGATCGAGATCTAATTTTTTGGCGATTACTCAGCCGAAAAAGAGCAATTTTTCTCTGATTGGCTCCGAAGACCGTCATCGTCTCGCTTAGGTGATCTCTTTTTAGTATTTTCTGCTTGTAATTTAGATTGCTAGTAGAATACTATCGTTTGGAAAGAAACATGTAATGTCAAAGGCGATCAATCACTCCTCTCCCGTGCCGATGATCAAGTTGGAGAAATTCTCCAACGCCGAGTTCAGTGCCTGGAAGCGCAACACTCAGTTCGGCATGAAGTACCTGAACATCTTCTACACAGTGCAGATTGTTTTTGAAGAATTCAAAGGAAGCGAAGATGAAGATCAATGGTCAACGACGAGGACTTCTGCAGAGACTACATCCTGAATTGCTTCTCCAACAGGCTTGCAGAGACGTACGACAAGATGCAAAGGGCCAAGGAGATCTGGGAAGCCTTAGAGGAGCAATTCAAGGAGGAGGAGAATATGTCCAAGACGCACCTGGTGGACAAGTTTATGGCATTAACCTTCACTGAGGAAAGGAAAATTGGCCACAGGTTGCTGAGTTCGAAAATCTGGTGGACAAGCTCAACAGTGAGAACCTCCCTCTGCCAGATGGATTTGTTGCAGGGGCGATCATTTTCAATTTGCCCTCGGCCTAGTATTCCTTCAAGACTGAGATGTACCGGAAGAAGACGCAGATGAGTCTTAAAGACCTCAAGCGCTTCATCTGCATTGAGGATGAGAACCGGACTAGGCACGCTATAGAGACGATCAGCAAGCAGTCCTCTACTGCTAACATGCTCACGCATCCTAAGCGGAAGCCTAAGCCTGGAAAGACTCGCCCACCGCCCAGTGCACCCGCAGTTGCTGCCACCAGCAAACAGATAAAGAAGAAATTCAAAGGCAAGTGCTACAACTGCAATAAGTGGGGTCACTGCGCTTCCGAGTGC
Organism: Platanthera guangdongensis; assembly: GCA_039583875.1. Taxonomy (NCBI): domain Eukaryota; kingdom Viridiplantae; phylum Streptophyta; class Magnoliopsida; order Asparagales; family Orchidaceae; genus Platanthera; species Platanthera guangdongensis. Next base: position 149,916,492 of record CM077159.1, on the reverse strand, counting down.
CGACAGCCCAAACGGGCCAATCCAGCACAACAAGGACTGATAATCAAGCCAACATGGTTTATCAGACTGCGCCTACCGACTTTGTTGTCATGGTCGGTAACGAGACGACCAGTTCAGAGTGGTGGCTCGACTCAGGTGCTACCTGCCACGTCTGCCATAATCCAAAGCTTCTGGAGGATGCAAAAGAGGTGGAAGAGACTATCACTGTTGCGAATGGAGATGTAGCTGACGTGCTGAAGGTCGGCAACGCCACCCTGAATCTCTCCTCAGGTAATACTCTAACTTTGGAAAATGTTAAATTTATACCGACATTAGCTGCTAATTTAATTTCGATTAGTCTGTTGTGTGATGCGGGTATGTCTTTTAACATTAGTGGTGGTCGGGTAAGCCTAATGGTTCACTCACATTACTTTGGCTGCGCATATGTCGTTAACGGGATGTATAGGCTGAGTCTAGCACATGAGGTAGTAAATCAGGTTAACTCTAATATGATAGATCCTAAGACTTTACATGCAAGACTAGGACACGTCAATTATAGAAAACTTCTCCTGGTATCTAGAACTCACAACATACCACTCGACACAAAAACCAAATTTGAAAAATGTGCAATTTATGCTCAAACTAAGATAACTAGAACACCTTTTAGTCAGGTTTTAGGAGCACACAATTGCTAGAGTTAATACATTCCAATATTTGTGACTACAAAAGCTTTGTCACAAGAGGAGGTTGGAAGTATCTGATAATATTTATCGACGACTACTCTACATTCAGTCATATTTACCTTCTTAAAACCAAAGATGAAGCATTTGAAAAATTCCGTATTTTCAAAAATAGGGTTGAAAATCAACTTGACATGAAAATAAAAAGGCTAAGAAGTGATAGAGGAGAAGAATACGTCTCGGGGGAGTTCAGAGACTTCCTTGGCAACAATGGCATAATCCCTGAAACCACCGCTCCATATTTCCCACAATCCAACGGCATCGCTGAAAGGAAAAACAGAACTTTAACAAAATGTTGAATTCTATGTTGCTGACTGTTGGCATGTCTGCAACCTATTGAGTGAAGCCGTCCTCACGTCAAATCACATTCTTAATAAAGTTCCTCATGCAAAGTTGACTAAGACATCCTACGAGCTTTGGTTTAAGAGATCTCCTAGATTTGACAATCTTAAGACCTAGGGCTGTATCGCTTATGTTAGGATACCAACTCTATAAGAGCTAAGATTGGACCTAAGACAAATACCTGCGTCTACCTAGGATGTGCAGATGATAGTGCTGCAGACAAGTTTCTAGATCTCTCCACTAATACTGTAATAGAATCAAGAGAAGATGTCTTCTTTGAGGATAAGTTCCTTAAGGACAAGAACCTGACACTGTCAGGTCTGCCAGCCACTAGTACTGAGCCTTTAGTTGAGCCAGGACAACGTAACTCTGACACTGAGCCTGTTGACACGAGTGGTTTAGATACCAGAAGGCTATCTAATAGAGAGAAAATGCATAAAAGCTTCGGTATAGACTTCGTGACTTACCAAGTTGAAGCTAATCCATCCACTTATAAGGAAGCGATGCGATCTAGAGACTCTCTATTATGGAAAGAAGCATAGACGAAGAGATGAACTCTCTCATGCAAAACAATACATGGACTTTGGTCGATTTGCCCAAGGGGCTAAAACCATTGACAATAAGTGGGTTCTGAGGAAGAAGCTAAATCCTGATGAGAGTATCGCAAAATACAAAGCACGTCTAGTTTCCAAAGGCTTCACTCAAGTGAGTGGTGTAGACTACTTTGATATATACTCACCTGTATATCACTATGCGATAATTAGGATTCTTCTCGCACTAGCATCTATTGAACACTACACTATTCATCAGATAGATGTCAAGACTGCATTTTTGAATGGAGATCTGACTGAGGAGATCTACATGCACCAGACTGAAGGGTTCGTCATAGAAGGTCTAGAAAATAAGGTCTGTAAGTTGATTAAGTCACTATACGGATTGAAACAAGCATCTAAAATGTGGCATAAAAAATTTGACACCTGTGTAAAAGGCTTGGGTTTCAAATCCAGTCTATCAGATAAATGTCTGTACGTAAGAATAAGTGCAAATAAAGTAGCAATCATATGCTTGTACGTTGATGACATGCTAATTCTGGGCACTGATCAGTCTGAGGTGAAAGACGTGAAAGTTGCATTGACGGCACAATTTAGCATGAAAGACCTAGGTGAGGTGAAAACCATCCTAGGAATGGAAGTGAACTTCACAAAAAGGGTATTACCCTGAGTCAGAGTCACGACATTAGGAATCTACTGGAAAAGTGGGGTTACGATAAGAGCAAAAAAGCTGAGACTCCATGCGATTATAACAGTAGACTGAAACCGAATGAAGGTTCAGCTATTAGACAGTTGGATTATTCCAAACTCATAGGAAGTCTCATGTACGCTACTACCTGCACTAGACCTGACATAGTCTTTACGGTCGGCATGTTGAGTAGATTCACCAGTAACTCTGGGAAGGACCACTGGGACGCCTTAGACAGGCTAATGAGATACTTAAAGTATATTGAGAAGTATGCTTTATGTTATAGTGGCATCCTCCAGTGCTTGAAGGGTATTCCGACGCATCTTGGTGCTCGGAAATAGCTGATTGTCGATCCACTAGTGGTTTTGTGCTTACACTAGGAGGAGCTACAGTAGCTTGGAAGTCTAAGTGGCAAACGTGCATTGCACTATCCTCTATAGAATCAGAACTTTATGCTCTCGCTTCAGCTGGAGAAGAAACAGAGTGGATAAGAGATCTGATATTGGACATTCCAATGACGAGTCTAAAAATGAACTCTATTTCGATTTATTGTGACAATCAAGCCACAAAGACCATTGCTACAAATACGTTGTTCAATGGAAAGCGAAGACAACTAAGGATGAAACAGGCCTGGTTGACCTATCTCACCAGTCAGGGGATAATCTCCCTATTGAACGTGAGATCAAAGAGGTGTGATAATGTAGCAGTTGTCTTTACTAAGGGCTTATGTAAGGTTCTCACATCTAAAACATCGGGGGAGATGAGATTAACGTCCATTTAGGAGGACTTAATACCTAGCTTATGTTTTAAATTTAAGAACCGTTGTCTGCTTACATTCAAGCATCTACGTTGAGCACACTAAAGTATTTCAGATGTTATCTGATGAAAGCTAGAGGTGAGATAGTTGTCAGTCATTCCAAACTTGATGACTTACGTAATTATTCTTTGCCAAATACTGAATTGAGTATCATTCCAAAAAAGAATACTGAGGTTGCTGATATATGCCCTGATATTATGATTATTAGTTATATCATTCCAAACTTGATGATATAATAGTCACAGCTTGTTGTATCATTCCAAACTTGATGATATAGCACAATTGTGGAACGTTAATAATAATCTTAATAATTGAAGGAACATGGTTTGATTCTATGAAATCGAAGAATCTAATTTTGTGTAAATTAGATAGAGATACTGTTTTGAGATTCTTTACTCCCAGTTAGAGTATTAAGTTCACCCGCTGTTAGAACTAATCACTTTATTTCTGCAAATGTTTGAATTCATAGAGATTTGTCTCATGACATTCTTGTTGTAATTATTTGCAGGCAAAATGGAGATTGGAGGAGGGACAGTTGATTTTGACTCATATGATGATGATCTGCTTTTCGCCTAGATCAATTATCAGTTTGAGTTTTCCAGTTTCTTGTTTTACTTCATGTTTGGAACATTTGGTTTGAGTTTAGCATTTTGTTATCTAAAACTCATATTTCTATTCTGGAAAAACTTTTTTGTTTGGTCATTATTAACTATTGGATAAGTAGTCCTTTTCTTATGCTAACACTTATATACAATATAAGAGGATATTGTTGAGGTATATTTATTTAAGTGTTAATGAGCTCCTTAACGGGTGGTTAGGATCCGATAGGCATCCAAACCCGTAGTCGGGGATTTAGGGTTTCACCTATAAATACCCCTGCTAGGGGCAACGAGGAGGCCATTCAAAACTTGATGGTCACGCGGATGCTTCGAGCGCTCTAACAGAAGAAGCGGCGGCACTGTTCATCTTCCCGATCCCGCCAGTACCGTCCTTCCGATCTTCGTGTTGTGCCATGGAAACCCTCCCGCTTGACCGGCGGTTCAGCCTCCACGTTCCCTCCTCCGACAGTTTCTAAGACCATGACACTTCCACGACAAGCTCCACGTCCAAGATCGACTCGTCCATGGCCGCTCGGGTGCAAGTGCTTGTCCGTTTTTTTTTGTTCGTTGTTTTCTTTCGATTTCCTGTTGTAACCCTATAAAAGGGAGGGTTTGTAATTATTTTGGGGGATGTTGATGAATACTGCGAATTTTTGTTGCTTGTATTTCGTTCCTGTTGCTGTTTGGGAAGAAGATGAACAATGTGAAACTGTGATTGATGTTGTGAGTTTAAAAACAGGAAGGGATTTGATATTGGCGTTTTGATTTCCTGTTAGGAATTGATTAATGAAAACCTGTAGTTGCTGTGAGTTGATTTCCTGTTATAGTTGTTGAGTCCGTGGAGGACGTTGATGAAATTTCCCCTTTGGTTGCTGGATTCTTTTGAGTTAGCTTCTAGCATGCTTAGGATGTGTTTCCTGTTTGAAATGTTGATGTGAGTTCTGACCCCGTTTGAAGAGGGAGAGTTTAATGTTGCCGAGGGTGGCTGTGAGTTCTGACCTTGGCCTTGCTTGTTGTTGCAATCAAGATTAGGGAAAAGAATAAATTTTTTTATTGTTTGGTTTGAGATTTTGTGAATCTAGTGTGAGAGTGAGTGAATTATAGGTTTGTTTAGTTTGTGGCTTCCTTTCTTTGTTGAGTGAATCCGTGGAACCACTTCGTGTGAGGGAGTGAATTAATTCTTTGGTGCCGTGTGCGATAGCGGCCGACCTCGGAGCAGAAGATTGAAGGTGACGAGAAGTTTCTCGCGTGATCGCCATCAACTTCGGACACGGAAAGTCGTCTCTTTCCGTGGGTAACTTGTTTCTATCTGTTCCTTTGTGAGTGTCTATATTTTCTCTTAGGATAACTAGACTCATTGTTGGGTTTTCACTCGAGTTTCGTCAGCAAACGCTACGTCGAAAAAACTCCAAACGGAAACGTATTTGGAGTTCGCGATTTCCGTTTTGCTACGACAAGGGAACATATCGAAAGTTGCAGACTCCCTTCCCCGAATTTTAATCGAACCATTTTTTTAAAGAAATTTTAACTTTAAAGTAAAACAACAATTTTGTGTCGTATTAAAATTAGTTGTTTTTTTTAAGTTTGTGCAAAATCCGCTCAAACGTTGCAAAACTAATTTGAACCATCGCATGCATTTATGGTTTCCTAGAAAAGTCGACAGACGCGTAAACCTTACGCGCCGTCCTGCATCACTTATTTCCCTTTGTTGTGACTTAACCTTGATGAGATTGCTACGATTTTGATTTTAAGCAGCTAAGAGTATAATTGTTTTGGTCCATTCATAATCAAATGTGACTTTCATGACCTTGGATGAATGAGGGCAGAGTTTTGAAAGCAAATTTTGGCTAAGAAAAGGAATTAAATAATTACATTAAAGACCAAAAGGGATTAGACTTGATGATTAAATGAAGGAGCAACGCAATTAAACAATGCTTCCGATTTTAAATATTTTCGTAGATGTTGTTTCATGATTTACCCGATGACGATTCCAATTAATTGAAGGAAAAGAGTATAACAAAGGTGAGTACTTATGTTTTAATTATTATGTATAGATTTGAAATATTTTCATATATAAATTTCTATAGCTTTTTAATACATAAATAAATTTAATTCTTGTGCATAGACATGAATTGAATGGAAATGGAAATAGAGAAAATCACTAAAAGATGTTTCAAATAATAAAAAGAATTCAGATTGGAGTACAAAGCATGATCGTGTGATAATTTCATGAACATGATATGGAAAACAAAAAAAGTAACAAAATATTATTGACCGTAATGTAATATGGAATAAGGATGTGAGATTGAACGAAATATGATAGAACGTAACATAATAAGAAAAGATAAAAGATGCTTAAAATCTGCATATGAGAAATGTTAAGGATTAAATTGAATATTATGACGTAGGGAGGTACCTACTAAAGGATTTCCCATGTAGGGAGTTTGCCGACATTTGTCCTAAAGGGGTGGGGCTCACATTTGATGCACGTCTTAATAATTCCTGAGCTATATATTTTGAAACATTTAATATGGAATAATTGAATAATATGTGAATAGGAATTTGAGTGAAGAAAGAGAAACAAACAAATGGAAGAATACACCGAATAAACATAATACAATACTTGAAAAATAACATAATGTTGCAGATATTGCATTTTGCGTTTATTGCTTTTGATATTGTATGTTTATAATGAATTGAGAAAAAAAAACTTATGCATCTTGATATTAAAAAATATTTTGGTTTCATGTATATTAGTTAAAAAAGCATGTTCCTCACTTAGTTATATTTTTATGACTAAGTTCATCACCATTTTGTTTAGGTAGTAGCTGAGGCTACCCTGAGTATACAAAGAAAGGCTAAATTAGACGAGGAAGAATGTTAAAGACTCGCAGCAGAACGACCTGAGGTACGAGTTAAGTTTTTATGATGTGTTTTATTTTGTACACACTCTCCCTACTTCATCCTGGGATGAATAACTTGAAAGTAGTTTATATATAAAATTCTTGTGGGGTCTAAATAGAGACCTCACATGAGACAACTTTAGAACTCGACAAGCCGGCTCAAAAAAGAATTCAAGCTCAAGCTATAACTTGGACTCTTTTGTTTTGTTTTTAGCTCCACGAGCTCGACGAGCCTGCACAAAGATTGTTGAGCTCAAGCCATTTATTTTTGAAGGGCTCAACTCAATCTTCACTCGTTTGCACCCCTACTCCAACTTTTGCATAATTACAAAGGCCACCACCTAATCTTTCAAAATTATCCAAACATCTCTTACAAGTTTATATTGTTACAATACTGGCACAAAAAAACTTTGTAGTGGTTTCCCATTTTTTGTTCTCATTTGTTAACAATATAAACTTAGAGGGAAGATTTGATAGTTTTGAAAAATAATAATGAGATCTCTGTAATTATGTAAAGTTAGAAGAGACTCTTGTAATTATCATTAATATCTATTATCCCACCCAAAAATTATTTTTTTGAATCTTAAATTCCTTTAAAAATAAAAATTAATTTTGTCCATAACTCAGACTTAAATTTAGGTCTGGAGAGATTATTTACGATCGTTTTTATCATAAATGATCAGCAGGTTGCCATTGTTTATCGTAAATGTCCATCTTTTTTTACCGCGCGATCATTTTATCATCACGATGTCTTCGTAAAAAAAAGGCATTTATATTGGCAGCACAGCTTTGGCTATTGACAGTCTGACAAAATAATAAAAAATACGCATATAATGGCCGCTAATCGTAGCACAAAACGCGGAACACGCGCCTTTTGAAAAAAGCCCTACTATATGACATTTTTAGAAAAAGTGTTCAACATGAAAGTTGTAGATCTTGACAAAATCTAAAACTTTTATGTTGAACACTTTTTATAAAAATGTTATATAACAGACCTATTTTCAAAATGTGCGAAACCCGGACGGAATTATGCGAGTTTCGTCCGGATTCCGCGCCTTTTGAAAATAGACCTACTATATAACATTTTTAGAAAAAAAACTGATGCGGGACATGAGTCCACCTGCCCGCCACCTTGGCATCACCACCAAGGGGCCCACCTGAAGTCAGCACCAGGGGGCTTTATCAGGCCCGCGCAGATCAGTACACCCCCATCCCCGGCCTCAACAACCTAAGCCGATGGGTTGTGTTGAGGTGGTGCTCGAACCCCTCCTGATAAAGGTTTCTCCTGCGAATATTCATCATAAAACTTGTAGATCTCGTCGAGATCTAGATCTACAACTTTCATTTTGAACACTTTTTCTAAAAATGCCTTTTAAAAACTTAATTTTTGAGCTGACAATATTCATCAGGCTGTCAATAGTTATTTTTTTGACTGCTATTATGTTTGGGCTGCCAATAACTATATAAGAGCTGCCAATATAAACACCCCAAAAAAACTACCATTTACAATACAAATAATAGTTATAAACGGTCTGTCAGTGCTAAAATGGACCCAATAACTGAGGAATGTTTTTGGTCCAGGCCCATCTTCAGATTTGGAGATGGGGCCCATGCGTTACTACCACGTAGACTTCCTGCGATCAGATTATGCAAACCTTGCTATCTATCATAAACTTCTTGCGATCAAAGTTGGTTTTTTTGCTATAAACTATGCCATCATATTATAAAGAAAGTTCATGTGGCAAAATTGCAACAACCCCATTTTCAAATCTAGTGACTAGAAATCACGGTGAGGCTCATTTGAGGGGGCCACATAATATTCAGATCCGTAGTCGACTGCAGTCGAATGACGAAAACATCCCCAACCAAATCACTCAGAATAAATTTAATCGGGGTAGGTTGTTGATGCGTGGGATCACACCCACAACCATCTTTATCAAGTTCCTAAGTGGAGACTTGATACCCAACTAAGCTGCACCTAAAAAAGAACTGGGATCATCTTCATTCGGACTCAAATGAATACTATCCATTTTACGATGCAGATTTATTTTTGCCTTATATCTTATCCTTTTTTATTTTTCATATAGCCAAAATATTTCGCACCCTTACATAGATTAAAATCAATCCTTACAATTAAATGAACCCCTCCATCTGATCTCAATTGGAGAGAATCTCCATCCCCAAACAACCCCTTGCTAGAGGGAAGAGAGCCAGCAGAAAGAACAAGTGTTTTATGTTAAACACAAGCAAGAAGCAATTTCTCAGATGCAGTGCTTGCACGCTACAGATGATCTCGCAGCGGTCCAGAGGCTCGACACATGCACTCAGGAGACCTCGGCTGCCTATAGATGCTGCGGCCTTGTCGCCGCACCTGCACCCTTTGATTTTCTCCGATCATCTTCCTCACCTTCTCTTCGAATTTGATCCACCCCAAGGTACCATTCTCTGATAAAATATCCGCGAACTGCTTCTTATTTGGCCTCAATGTCGGAGCTCGCCCCCGCCCATGATAAGTTCGGAAGCCGGTCACGAGCGACGAGAGCTGGCTGCCGGAATCGGTCATGGCGAATATGTCGGCAGCAGCACAAGCAATAAAATCCAGAGCTGCGAGCTGCAAGGGCAACAGAATTGTAAGCATAAAAGATGTTTGTAGATGATAATGATGCGGGAGAAGGCGGGAGTCCAACCATTTTGGTTGTGTCTGGGTGTCGGGGGTAATATTTATGTTTAATGAGGGTATTTTGGTCTTGTACTGCCGGACTATATAAGGCAGAGGTAGGGTTAGTTTATCTTTTTATGCTGTTTTCTGTGAATGTGTTTGGCGGCAAGAGAGGGAGACCTCCGCAGCGATTGACCAGGGTGCACCCTTAGGGTTGAGTGTATCCAGTGTTGAGTTCTCTTGGATCTCCCTGTTAGGGATTCTGTTTTTCTAATTCCAGTAGAAGCAGCAGTTAGGTGTTTACTGTTTTATTGCAGCTATGTACATTTGGAACTCATCAACAGGTATTGGAGCTTAGGGGCGGGGAGGAGACAGCATGCCTGTTTCTGACGCAACCCGTTCGAAGGATCATGCAACGGAGATGGATCTCATTCGGCAAAACCAAGCGGCCATGACCCAATCGATCCAATCGCTCACCGCACAATCGGTTCAGCAGAGCAAAACCCTGGAGGAGATGCGGGAAATGCTGGCAAGTATGCGAACAGAGTGTGCCTCAGATTCAGGCGGTCGCGGAGCATCCTCGGAGGGGCGTAACAACACACCGAATGCGCATTATATGACCACAAGGTTAGTCCGACTGGACTTCCCCCGTTTTTTTGGTGACGAGCTCCAAGAGTGGATCTACAAAAGCAAACAATTTTTTGAGATTGACGGCACACCGAACGACTTGAAGGTGGAAATCGCTAAGGTGCATGTGGAGGACAAGGCTTTGTATTGGCATCAAGCATACATGAAGTCTAGGCTCACAAGATATCGGCCCAGCTGGGAGGAATACACCCAAGCCATAGCGAATAGTTTTGGGTCAGTCCTTTTCTACGACCTGATGGCGGAGCTAAAAAATCTGAAACAAAAAGGGATAATGCAAGCATTTCTGGATGAGTTTGACATGTTGCTCCACAGGGTGAACATTTTGGAGGACTACACAATTAGTTTTTGCCTAGCCGGTCATCGAGACGAAATTGGCTATGCCATTCGAATGTTCCAACCAAAAATGCTGCACGAAGTGTTTTCTCTAGCCCGCACTGAGGAACACTGCACAACGTTGGTCCATCGACATAGTTTCTCTAGCATGACCGAGCAACACAACTTCTACACGGTGGGATCCAGCTCCCAAAGCATTCCATCCGCGGACACCAGCTCACACACCTCAAGGGAATCAAGGAGGAAACCATCGGCTGACGTCACAGGAGATCGAGGACAAACAGAGTAAAAGCCTCTATTTTTGGTGTGATAGCAAGTACACACCGGATCACCGTTGTTTGGAGAAGGGGAGATCCTATGCGTTGGAACTGATATCGAAAGAGACCTCACCGGAACCAACAGTAGAACATGCGTTGGAGTTCGAAGATGACCCGGAGGAGGAGGAGGTGATCCCACAACTGTCCGTTCATGCACTGACGGGCATGTCTCAATTCCACACCATGTGGGCGACGACCACGTATCATGGCTACGCCATCCAAATATTGATCGATTCAGGAAGTACACACAATTTCCTAGACATTGAGGCGGCTCACCGATTGCTGCAATGCAAGTTAACACCCATAGCCGCCTTTAATGTGTGGATGGCAGATGGGCGGCAAATGTCTAGCTCACACAATGTTGTGGGGGCCAATGGAGGATGCAATGAGTCGCTTTCACCTCAGACATGTTGATTATACCGTTGGGGGGTTGAGAAGCAGTGCTTGGAATTCAGTGGCTAAATACGTTAGGGGTGATACAGTGGGATTTTGACAACTTGAAAATGGACTTTACTCGTCAAGGCAAAAAGGTCTCCTTGCAACAAAAAATGGAAAAAATGGATGAAGCATGGCAGGCACATGGATGAACCAACAAAAAATGGAAAAACTCTTGGCCAAAGGGGAACCTGAATATGTTTACAATTTGTGATATCCGGGAGGTATCCGAGCTGCCTGAGGACACAGAGGAGAGTGCTGAAGTTACAAATAGCAAGCCCAGGCTGTGCTCAGGTTCTAACAAGGGAAGGGATCTCTGCCGCCGGAAGAGTACGACCAACTGAAAGAGGTATTAGCTGTCTTCCAAGATATATTTGAGGAGCCAACCGGGTTGCCACCATGCCGGGAGCATGAACACCGGTGGTGTTAGTAATCTTAGGCCCTATTGTCATCCACCATTACAAAAGAATGAGATTGATAAGTTAGTTAAAGAAATGTTAAATACCAACATCACTCGGGTGAGTGGAAGCCCCTATGCTTCACCGGTGGTGTTAGTAAAGAAGAGGGACGGGACATGGAGATTCTGCATTGACTACCGACAATTGAACAAACACATGGTAAAAGACAAGTTTTGGATTCCGATCATTGAGGAGCTCATAGATGAGCCACAAGGGGCTGTTTTTTCTCTAAATTGGACATGCGACCTGGATATCATCAAGTCCGAATGGCAGAAAAAAAATGTGCACAAGACGGCGTTCCGTACTCATAACGACCACCAACCCGCCGTCAACGTTTTAGATCTTGATGAATAAGATCTTTCAAGACCAACATCGGCAATTTATCTTGGTGTTCTTCGACGACATCTTGATCTTTAGCAAATCGTGGCAGGAGCATGTGAAGCACCTCACCTTCACCTTCGAGACGCTAAGACGACAAAGCTTATTCCTCAAGCGGAGCAAGTGTAGCTTCGGGCAACGTCAAGTGCACAACTTGGGTCGCATCATCTCGGAAGGAGTGGCGACGGATCCGGAGAAGATTTGAACCATGCTTGACTGGACAACCCCCAAAAATGTGAAACACGTGAGGAGCTTTTTGGGCTTAACCGGTTACTACAAGCAGTTCATCCAAAGTTACAGAAGTCTTGCGGACCGCTAATGGAACTGCTTAAGGAGAACCAGTTTAAATGGACAGCTGAAGCCGAACATGGGTTCACGCAACTCAAGCAGGTGGTTTCTCAACCACCCGTGCTAATCCTACCGAGCTTCACCAAGCCATTCATGTTCGAAACGGATGAGTCCGCCAAAGGTGTTGGTGTTGTCCTGTTGCAAGATGGTCGTCCGGTGGCCTACTTTAGTAAGACACTTGGCAAAAATAACTCGATGCTCTCGGAGTATGAGGAGTTATTGGTGGTGGTACTTGCGGTCCAACATTGGGGACATTATTTGACTGCCGGCCCATTTTTCATCCGTACAGATCAACAAAGCATTAAATTTATCCTAGATCAGCGATTAGCAACACCGGCCCAACAAAAGTAATTATCGAAGTTGTTGGGCTACGATGACACTATCTAGTACATGCAATGGAAGGAAAATGTTTGCGCCGACATGTTATCCAGGAAGTATGGAGAGGTGGAACTTGAATTATATGCTCTAATCACTATTACTTCTAATTTCCTGCAGCAATACAAGGAATCAGGGCAATGAAATCTCGGCATCTAGCATCTAATTGCAAAGAAAGCTGCGGGCAGCAACAGTAAACTGAATACACATGGGAGAGAGGGTTGTTGAAGCGGAGGGGCCGACTGGTGATCGGCACTGATGCTGCCATCAAGACCAAACTACTGCAGTTGTACCATGATAGCGCTTGGGGCGGGCACAAAGACATCACATCTACATATCATCGCTTGCGGAAGATGTTTTATTGGAAAAATGAAGGTGGATGCTTACGAGTACATTCGACGGTGCGAGATATGCCAACAACGCAAACCGGACAATCAAAAGGCGATGGGTTTGTTACAACCTCTTCCGATACCAAATCAGATTTGGCAGGACATATCTCTTGATTTTGTGGATGGGCTCCCCAAAAGCAGCGGCAAAATAACTATCCTAGTGGTCGTCGATCGGCTAAGCAAACAGGCCCACTTCATGGCTTTGTCTCACCCCTACACCGTCGAGAGCGTGGCACAGGTGTTCTTGAATTCAATTGTTCAGTTACACGGTATGCCAGATTCCATTGTTAGCGATTGTTATGCCATCTTTCTGATCTACGTTGTTAAAGACGCAAGGTGCATCGAGGCACAAAGGGGTCCTGGAGCCTAGGCGCAAGCGCACGCCTGAGGCACGTGTGGCGCAAAAATGGGGAAAAAAGAAAATCGAGCAAATTGAGCTCCCAATTCGCTCAATTTCAGAGAATTGGGCTCCCAATTCGCTTAATTTCAGCAATCTCGCCTCGACCTCCGAGAGGATGATGGCATGATCGTGTCCTGTTATCTGAACGGGATACGCTACTCTATTAGAGACCAACTAGAACTTTTTGATTATAAGAACTTAGGAGAGATTTTGAGTCGCGCACGGAAAGTGGAGTCCTTAAAGAAGCGGTCCCCTGGCGCTAGGTCTGCTGATAGATCCACATTGAGTGTCACCACTACCACCACTACTAGAATCTCGGATTCCCCTCACCCTACCATCACTGTCGGGACTCCAACATCATCCACTATCCCTGCCAAGGGTAAGGAGATTATTGGAACTAATCCCAACACTGGAGTCTTCTGATGATTCAAGTGCATGGAGCCAGGGCAAATCATTTGAGTACCTGTGACACCACTTTGTCGCTATTATTGATTTTTCTGATGGACGTGAGCTTGAGTACGGAGTTTACGCTAACGAATCACATCCAGCGCCTGAACCTGAGTATGAGGAAATATTCGAAGTAGAAGGAGAACATGTTGATCACTTTATCTGTCTTGCGTTATAATTTAACTACCCCTAGCGAGTCTACTGAGGATGATCATAGGAGACACGAAACCTGCATCACTGCACGTATTCAGGGATAATTTTGTTCCATTATCATAGAGAGTGACAGTATGGAGAACTTCGTTTCTTAATGTATGGTCGACAGATTAGGGCTTGAGACGCACCCATTAGAACAACCTTACAACTTATTTTGGAAACGATAGTCATTTGGCTATGTCTGCTACTCATTACTGCCTAGTAGGGTTTTCTATAAAGAGCACATTTTCGGATATAGTATCATGTCATGTTGTCGTCATGGATGCCTGTCATATCCTATTAGGGAGATATTGGCAATACGACCGATATGTTATGCACGACGGTACGAGTAACTCTAATTCCTTCAAGCACAATGGACACGATTATTTTTCTTCCCTAGAAGAACGGCCATATTTCAAGGGCTCACGAGAAAACCTCTACGTATTCTAGTTCACTTTTCAATGACACCACCACATTACTGAAATTGAGCGAATTGGACGCTCAATTCGTTGAAATTGAGCGAATTTGACGCCCAATTCGCTATTTTTTTTACATTTTTAAAATTGGCATTCTATATCCAATATCTCGATCTTAATCTGAAGTATGAGTCTAAGAATTAATATAATAATGATGAATGGAAAAAAGATTAAATCCTTTAGCTAGATAAGGGAAGGGGTGGATGTAGTCAAGTGGATCAAGGCAGTGGATTGTGAATCCACCATGCGCGGGCTCAATTCCCGTCGTTCGCCCATCACATTATTTCTAATTCCAAAAATTCAGATTAAGACCGAGATATTGGACGTAGAATGCCAATTTTAAAAATAATAATAAAAAAAATCAGCGAATTGGGCGCCCACGTGCACCTAGGGTTGCCTCAGGTGCGTCTGAGATCAAGTTTTTGACCAACTCCCAAAAAAAGTTGAAAAACACCATGAAAGGCCCAAACGCTCCTTTGGTGCGGCTGTAAGGCACGCCTGGGCATGCCCGGGGCACATTGGCCGCCCCAGCCATGCTGAGGCGAGGCGGGCTGCGCCCGGTGCGCCCGTCGCCTCAGGCGCGCACCTAGACACGTGCCTTGACAATATAGTTTGTGAGACAATTCTGGCAAAAATTGTTCTTAGTGCTACAAGTCAAATTGAAACTCTCCACCGCGTACTACCCGCAATCTGATGGACAAACAAAAGTGGTGAATCAATGCTTAGAGAATTATTTACGATGCATGTGTTTTGAGAAACCAAAAAATTGGGCGCATTGGTTACCGTTGGCTGAGTGGTGGTACAACACCTCTCATCACAGTGTCATAAAGATGTCCTAGTGTGAAGTTGTTTACGAGAAGCTCCACCACTACATTCGGCTTATAGCCCAAGCCTAACAAAAGTTGAAGAGGTTGACCGATCTTTGGCAGCAAGGGAGCAGATTAACACAATCTTAAAGACTGATCTAGCGGAGGCTCAAAACCGCATGTGCGTCATGGCGGAGAAAAAAATAGGGAGAGCAGGTATTGGGGGCGGGCTCATGGGTCTATATCGGCTTACAACCCTACCGACAAACAAGTATCCGTCCGCAGAGCTACCACAAATTAGCGCCAGGGTTTTTCGGACCATTCCAAGTGTTGAAGGAAGTCGGGAAGGTCGCATACCGTCTAGATCTCCCCAAGGATGCGAAAATCCACCATACCTTTCATATATCGCAGCTACGAGAGCATCATGGCGACCTACCAACACAACGCATTTCTCTACCGTCCACTGTGAACAACGGAGGCAACCTATTGATCGAGCCCATTGCAATGTTGAACCGCCGCATTGTTCCTTGGGAAGGCAAGGTAGTTACACAATTGCCGATTCAATGGTCGCAAGGCACGGCGGAGGAAGCAATATGGGAGGATGTCTGGGCCATTCAAAAACGCTTCCCGCATTTCTATCCTTGAGGACAAGGATGTTGCGGGGGAGGGGGAGGAAGCTTGTTGATGCGTGTAGGAAGGTGGTGGGAGTCCTGTTTGGTTGTGCCTGGGTGCTGGGCTAATATTTATGTTTAATGGGATATTTTGGTCTTGTACTACCACACTATATAAGGCAGAGATAGGGTTAGTTTATCTTTTTATGCTGTTTTTTGTGAATGTGTTTGACGGGGAGACCCTTCTTGGATCTCCCTGTTGGGGATTCTGTTTTTCTAATTCCAGTTGAAGCAGCGGTTGGGTGTTTACTGTTTTATTGCAGCTCTGTACATTTGGAACTCATCAGATAAATTCATAGCAAGGGTCTCAAAATGTTCATTTTGGCAATGATGTGGAGACATCACAGCCGTCGGTTCTTTGCCGGTCATCATCATGTGTTCACGTTTATTGCATGTAGAAATAGTTGAAGCATGTTTAAAATATGTATATAGCCTTGTATTATGTTATCAAAAGATTGCATGCTGTGAGTGAATAGTTAATACAAGAAGGGAGTCAACTTTTGGATGTGGCACTTTGCGAAGACAACTGAAATCTCACAGGCTAAGAATTAAATCTTGCAAGCTTATTACTTTAAGGTAGACTGATGTGTAGCTAAAGGCATTACGGTAAGCTTACTGCAGAAAATATCCTTTGTAGATCTTGTTGCTCCAAACTTCTCTCTTTAGAATTCCTCCTAAGGTTTTTGTTTTTGTGGTTTGTTCATATTGTTGAAGCTAATAAAAGATAAATTTGGACCCCAAGTCATGAAATGTATCATTCTGAAACATGGAGCATATTGTTGGACATAACAGAGATAAATTTGGAACACATATCATCAAATGTATCTTTCTGTTATATGCAACTGATCAAAAGGGATATAAATGTTGCTTTTGCACATGAACAACATTATCTCTAAAACATATTACTTTTTTGAGGATATTCCTTTTTAATCCGAACGAGAAAAAAATCATTACCTATGAGGATGGTCAGCTCTCCACTGATTTGAACCCCTAATCTCCTCTACATAATTTGGCAAATGGTCATAAAAAGAACAAGATGGAATTGCACTTCCTATTACCTTATGCACATCATGGAGAGCCAAATGATACCATCCTAGAGGAGAGGTAGCTAAAGAAATTTAGACTTCTCAGAGCAGGAATGCAAGGAATGAAAATTCGGTCCAATCAGAGATGAAATTGTCTTTCAAGTATATCAGAATTAGAAGCAAGCTTATGTTCAGACTGAGAAGACCAATATTCATTGTCCATTATCTATGCCCCTCCACTAGATCCCGAGGTTGTGCTTGCTTCCATTGATGTGTCCATTTGTCCCATCCTCAAGAATGAGCGGGCAAGGCAACCTATTGATCGATATGCTAAGAATCACTCTACTGCTCCATTACAATAAAATCTTTCAACTATTTGAATTATTGCCATTCTTAATGTTTTTACAGAAGCTATCTTCAATCCTCATTGAAAAAATGCAATGAATGTTGAAATGCAGGCCTTAAAGATGTAGAAAATTTGGGAGATTATCCTGATTCCTAAGGGAAGACATTGTTGAAGGGAAGACATACTGTTGGATGTGGGTGGGTGTTTCATTGTCAATCATCAATAAAATGGTACTCTTAATCACCACAAAGTCAGACTTGTAGCTAAGGAGTTCACTTAGAATTATGAAGATGACTTTCATGAAACCTTTGATCTCATTGTTAAGCTTCCGTCTGTGAGAATATCCTTATCTATTGCTTTTCAGAAGTTTAGTCTTTTCACCAGCTCCATGTGAAGAGTGTTCCTTCACAGGGACCTTCAAGAAGAGATTTCTATGGCTCCCACTCAGATTATCCGCACCTCCAGGTATGTTTGTGGATAAAATAAGGTTATTTCTGGTCTAAAAAAGTCTTTTTGGACTTGGTTTGAAAAGTTAAACTCCAAACTGCTTGATATGCAGTTTTTCTAGCACTTTTCTATTTTCATACATCAAACGACGAATCAGATTATTATTCTAATTGTTTATGTTGATTACAATATCATCACGACAAATGATGAATAACATATTGATGGTGTTTATATCAGAGCTAGGTTATGAACTTTGGGGTGATATGAGTATGTTAAGGAAATGTAAGATGACAAATAATACCGATTTATGACACTCTAAGATATTTCCCGAAACCTGAATTTAAATTCATTATTTCGGGCACTTTCCCGAACGTATATGAGAAGAAAACAAAGAGAAGAATTAAAAAGAGAACAAGTTATATGACAGAAGAAAGTTATAGTCTTCGAAGGTCAAACCCTCCCTTAGCGGAGGTTATGCAAGCTTTGGCGGAAGCCATTCAAATGGATAATGCCACACCACTACCAGCTGATGGGAATTCATCGATTCATGCACCTGGAGAGGTTCGCCGCAAGGCGGGACCCACGTTCATTTATTCGCGCACGAAAACTTGATCGGATCGCCGATCGGACTCCGCGGTTGCGTCCAGGACGTCGCCGCGAGTCAAAACACTATATTAGTTTATATTTTTCTGTTTATTATTGATGTATTTTAAGGGCCGAACCCACCGACCAATCATAGCCGTTGATGTGGAGGCCCTAGCTTTTCTTTTCGTATAAATAGGAGTCTAGAGGGCTGAATTGAACCACTGTAGAATTTGGAGAACACTCATTCCCGGATTCCAGCGATCCCTCCCCGGTGCCGACGCCATGGAACCCTAGGTGACGACTCCTAGGCCTTCAAACTCCTGTAGACTCCTCCCTGTACCGCTACCCGACCACCCCCATTTTCCCTTGGTTCTGTCGCCCCCTCCCCCTTCAGCCCAGGCCGCCGGCCCCTGTACCTTCACCCCAGCCCGCCGCCGCCCCCTACCAAAACCGGCCACGCCCAAGGGCCCCTTTGTCATAGCCAGCCACTCCTCATCTCCCCCTCGTGGATCCACCGCCCTAACAACCCTAAAATCCTAGATCCATCCAGATGTAGGGTTATAGCCTCGCGATCCATTATTTCCTCCACTCGTACTGTACATTTAGCCCAGATCCGACTCTAAATAGCGGATCCACCCCTCCCCGGCCCAGATCTACTTATATGTGGACGGATTCACCGTTTTATTGGTCATTTTCACGTTTTCCGCCAAAGACAGACACCGCCACCGTCGGCTGGTCACCGGTTCCATCTCTGATCGCCGATCTACACATCCGGCCCTCCAAATCTTCAGTGTCTCGGTTCAACCCTCTACTTTGTGAGCTCTTGTAGTATTGTACTATTTGATTCAACATTTTTATTTAGTGATTTATCATATTTTGCTGCGATTCCTGTTTGTGGAAATTTGTTTTTGTGCCCTAATAACTTGCAGAGTTGCAGGAGGAGGCATTCGCAGCGCGATTCGCTTTGGCCCTCTGAGCGGTGGAAAGTCATTATAATATTGCCAAAATAAATATTTGTTTTCTATTTTAATATATGTGTGGTGCTGAAATTTTCATTGCTTCCATTTATTTGTCGAAACATCGATCATTGCAGTGCATGTAGGTTTGGATTAGTGTGTCACCCTTGCACTCACACCTAGCGTTGTAGGTTTTGTGCACCTGTAGCCTACCCCTACATCATTTTGGTTCAGAGGGAGGTTAGACCATTTGCATGCTCCATAGTGGTAGGATATTTAGAGAAAACATGGTAGAGCCGCAAGTCACCGACGAAAAAACACGAGCTCGAATTCGGGCGCCGCTTTTGCTGAATTTCAGCGCCTTATCCTAGACCGTTTTGATGCTTAGGTGCCTCGTTCAACGATGTGCGTCATGATCTTGCCGAGGTGAATCTTCGTTTAGACCACTTAGAGAATGTCAGAGACACTCCAACACAGCGTGACGACTGACGAGTCACTTGAGGATGACCTAGATGCTCCTCCACTTCATGACCAGCGCCCGAGAGATGGTCACCCTCCAGCAGACCGCCACCGTCGTGATATTCCTCATCGAGCTCCAATTCCTCCAGTAAGGCGAAACCCTGATTTTGTGATGGAGCATAGGCAAGCTCCGACACGGGATAGGCTTCCCTAACAGCGTGATGAGTACCATATGTCACGTCAGCCTCAGCCTGATCCCAGAGATTGTGTGCCCCAACACGGTCGTCGTGATCAACACCACGATGAATATTATCCCCCCGGGTCGGAGAGAGAGTGGTCCCCCACCCGCTCGATACGACTACGCTTATGACGAGTAAGTCGGGGATTATCCCGACACACGGAGGGGACGCCACCACCACGACATCACTAGTCGTATTCGACTTGATGCCTCTTCGTTCGATGATCGCCTAGATTCGAAAGCCTGCAACGATTGACTCTAGGACATGGACCACTATTTCGAGTGGTATGAGATGAGTGAAGAGCATTGCGTTCGCTTCGCAAAAATGAAGTTGGTCGAATAGGTTAAGGTATTTTGGATTAGCGCAGAGAGGGCCTTGGAGCGAGATGGTTATTACCCCATCACCAGGTGGGACGAGATGAAGCAAAGGTTGAGCGAGAAGTACCTCCCCGCTTCCTACTGAGACCAGTTATTTGAGCAGTTACAGAACTTACGACAGGGGTCACTCACTGTCGCTGAGTATATGGCTCGCTTCGACGAGCTAGCCGTTATGAGTGACGTCTCGGAGGAGCCTATCGCCACTGCCTCCCGTTTCAAGGAGGGACTTCGTTCTGAGATTCAGAGAGAGTTGATTCCACATAGTTTAGAGACGGTCGATCAGATATTTCAGCTTACTCTCGAGTACGAGCAGTACCTCCAATCTTCTAGCACGAGGCAATTCACTTCTCGGACTGAGTCCTCGACTTTTAGGAAACCCGCTCCGCCCCAGACCACCCCGGCTGCACCATCACCACGAATGACCAGCGATCTGGGGGTATTGTGTGCTATCGATGTTCTAGCAGGGGACACGTGGCGGCGCAGTGCCCCACGCGGAACCTGCTAGTTGAGGGTGAGGAGCAGGATTTGGAGGAAGAAGAAGAGGGTACGGAAGAAGTCAAGGACACTGTCGAGTAAGGTTGGAAGAGTGACACCAAGAGATCTTTAGAGATGAGGGTGATTAGACGACTCCTACACACCCCTCGTGTAGATGAGGATTGACGACGCACCAGTGCACCACCATCTTTTATACATACTTTCCTAGTGCAGGCGGCCCCTGCAAGTTGGCTATCGACAATGGGAATTGTGTGAACATCGTGGCCCAGAAGGGGCTTGACCGTATGCAGGTGAAGGCAGAGCCTCACCCCCACCCATATCATGTCGTCTGGGTGGACAAGACGGTGATTCAGGTCACCCATGGTTGCCTGATCCCGATTACCATTGCATTCTTTCAGGATAAAGTCTGGTGCGATGTTATTCTCATGGACGTCGCTCATGTATTGCTTGGCCGCCCCTGACTATTTGATCGTGATGTCACATGCTTCGGCCTCTCGAACACGTGTGTCTTTTATGACAAGGGGTGGAAGATTACGTTGACGCCCACCCAGCCCCGAGATAGATCCAAGGGTGTGGTTGATCCATTTATGAGTACGAGTGCCTCGAGACCACTGCATATTGATGAGCTCCTTCGGAAGCAGTTCATTCGCGAGAGTATAAGTAGGCCTGTGCAGGAAAACCGAAAACCGCACCAAACCGCAAAACCGCACCGCACCTTATTTCAAACCGAACCGATCGGGTGCGGTGCGGTTGGGTTTTGGGGGTCTGAAAACCGGCACATGTGCGGTTCGGTTTGGCTTGGAAATCTTAAAAACCGACCACACCGCACCGTACCGTGAGTCGAATTGGAAATCTTAAAAACCTAAATCGTGGCTTATGATTTAACTTAACCATTAGTTATTTACTAATTTATGATTGCGGTTTAACTGATTAACTAGTTAACCTAAACCGCATGGACCGGCATGGTTTAACTAGTTTAACTGGTTAACCTAAACCGTGGCTCACTGGCTCTGTTTAAGAGTTAAATACTTAAATCTTCTCCCGACTCCCGTCTCCGGTCTCCCGCATTACATTTTGCACAGTCCGCAGTCCGCCTTTCCGCAGCAAAGAAAGAGAGGATTCGCGAAACCCTAGCGTCGGCCGCACCGCGTCAAACTTCCAGCCGCTGGCCCGCAGTCGACTTCGCTCCTATTCCGGCGATTCCTGCAGATATTCCGGCGATCAAACTTCCTGCTCCTATTTGCGAAACCCTAGCGCCGGGCCGCACCACATCAAACTTCCTTTCTCCTTGCAAAGGTTGGGCACTGCTCCACCTCCTTTCTCCTTGCGAAAATTCCTTGTTGATTAGCTAATTTCTTTGCTACATCTTCATTCTAATTCTAATCTCACAACTATTTTCCCATAAACACCATCAATCCATCATCTTGCCATTAGTGCTCCACACCTTTATTTGTTCTTGGCCTTTATTATTTGCTCCTGCCCTTTGTATTTTTTTTGTAATATGCATTTGTAAATGGGGTTTATGAGCATCCATATTTTGCTTTAGATCTGTTATTTGTGTTGAACGTGTTTTCTACAATGCTTGTTTGTTTATTTTGATTATAATTGCCTGACTTGATATTTTTTTGTCTGAGTTGTTTTTCTTATTTAACATCTGGATCCTTAGCTATGTTTGTAGTTAGGATAAGTGTTTATTTGAAATATAGCCGTAGTCAGTAGACTAGAATCATGAAGGAGCACAAGCATATCTGCATATTTGATTGAGGTCTCGCCTACTTGTTCTTATGCAGATGAACATGTCCTTACTCGTTTTTTTATTGGTTTTGCTTTTGATTCAAGTTCTTGTTTTAGATTATGAATAGCTTAATGTTTGTTGAGGTTTGGATAAGTGTTTATTTTGTAAATATTTTTGTTTGGAGATGGAACTTTTGATATTAATGTTGCTTTTGGATTTGTGAATATTGATTGAGTGCCTAATTAGTCAATTTTTGTTTGTGTTTTTTTTACGTGCATTTACATCTAATTTTGCTAACATTTACTTACATAGACAAAAACAAATGTTTTCAAGTAAATACACCATATAAGGTATAGTATCTTCCCATGTAATTTTGTGTTGGAACTCATGCAAATCACTTTCAAGGATTGGAGACTTGGAGTGTTGGGCATCTGATTATATTTGTAAAGTTTCAATTGAGGACAAGAAGTATATTGTTGGTTATTTTCTTCATATGTTATACTTTTTTATTGTCCGCCCTTTTAATAAACTCAAGTCATCGTGCTATTGACTATTGTGCATAGTTGTTGATGACATCCAAAAAAACAAAGGAAAAGAACCACTTGTAATGGAGGGAGATAGCGGTACTAAAAATAAAGTTAGTGAACCTATTGTGAATCACAATGATGATACAAAACACATAGAGAAGAAAACAAAAATGGATGTTTCTGATAGTACTAAAGCTAAATCAACTGTGTGAGATTGGTTCATGAAGTTTAAAGATACTGAAGGAAGAGATAAAGCGAAGTGTAAGCATTGCTCCAAGATATACGCTGCTGATCCTCGTAAGAATGGAACAAGTGCTTTAAGAGTTCATATGCCAACTTTATGTCGCTTTAGGTTGAAAAATAACAATCAACAAATGTTATCTCTTAGTGAGAAAAAAGAAGATGGAGTAGTTGTTAGTTCATTAAAAGCTAATAAATTTGAGAAGGAACAATGTTGTGTTGCTTTAGCAAAAATGGTTGTAGTTGATGAGCTATCCTTCAAGTTCGTAGAAAATGAAGGCTTTAGAAGTTTTTCTAACTAGCTAGAGCCAAGGTTCAAAGTGCCATCTCGCACAACTATTTCCAAATACTGTATCAATTTTTTCACCTCCGAGTGGAAGAAATTAAAGAAACAGTTACGATCAGAAAGGATATGTCTTACTACAGATACATGGACTTCTATTCAAAAATATGGATATATGTGCCTTACTGGACATTGGATAGATAAAGAGTGGAGATTGCAAAAAAAGATTCTTAACTTTGTTAGAATCATTGATCATACTGGAGAAGGGCTTGGAAATGAAATATTAAATTGTGTCACTTAATGGGGGATTAAAAAAATTTTCACTATCACTATGGATAATGCATCAGTCAATGACGTAGTTGCTAGATATTTGACAAGGAAGACTAAAGAGTGGAAATCTACTATACTAGAGCATGAGTTCCTACAAGTTAGATGCTCAGCACACATATTAAATTTAATTGTGAATGAAGGATTATTCGAATATAATGAGTCTATCGAAAAGATTCGGTTGGCCATTAAATATGTAAAAGGATCTTCTCAACGACTAGAAAAGTTCAAAAAATGTGTAGCAAATGCGGAGATATCATGCAAATCACTTTTGTGTTTGGATGTGGAAACACGGTGGAATTCAACATACTTGATGCTAGAGACTGCGATAAAGTTTGAGAAAGCTTTCAATGAATTAGAGGATGAAAGCTCATGCAGAAACTATTTTAATAATGGCGATAAAATTAATGGTCCACCCAAGTCAGAAGATTGGAATAATGCAAGTTTATTTCTTAAGCTTTTAAAGTTATTTTACATCGTTACTTTGGAGGTTTCTGGCACCAAATATCCAACTTCGCATTTATTTTTTCAAAACATTTCAATGATGGAGCATGCCATTAATTCTATGTGTGATAGTCAAGATCCGACAATGAGCACGATTGCACAACGGATGAAGATAAAATTCAGTAAATATTGGGGTAGTTTGGAAAAAAGTAATGTTCTACTATATGTTGCTTTTGTGTTGGACCCACAATGTAAGTTAAAGGGACTTGCAAAGTGTTTCAAAGCAGTATATGATATGACAAGAGCAAGGACAATGATTGAGTTGACTGAATGCACATTATATCGTTTATACAGTCATTATGACAAATCTATAAACACAACATCAATTCAAAGTAGTTTAAGCCAAGCTTCAAGCTCCGGGACTGCTATGAATCAAGTTGATGTGGAATTTAGCTTCGTGGCTTATCAAAAAAAATGTTTATGGATGATTCAGAGGAGGATGAAGCAACTATTTGTGCATCTGAGATTGCCCTTTACTTGAAGGAAGATACACTCAAGCTGCAAACAAATTTTGATATTTTGAATTGGTGGAAATTGAACTCTTACAGATTTCCAATATTATCTCAAGTGGCAAGAGATGTTTTAGCTATTCCAGTGTCTACTGTAGCCTCTGAGTCAGCTTTTAGTACTGGAGGACGTATTCTTGATCCTTTCAGGAGTTCATTAGCACCTAAGTCGGTAGAAGCTTTGATTTGTGCTCGTGATTGGTTGCGTTGCAAGTCAAACCTCAATGAGATAGAGGAGATGCTTATTGATGTTGACAAGTACGAAGAGCTCGATAAAGGTAGTGTATTTGCATTGAATTTGTAGTATTGTAGTTGTTTACCAATTTTTTAAATATTATTTTAAATTCTTAACAGAGCTGGACAAACAAATGCAAGCTAATGTGGATGACGAAGCTGAAACCAATGAATATGGAAATTGAATTTTGGTAAATATAGCAACATGCATCATACATTTGAATTTTGATTTGCAAGTAAATGTACATTATAATGAAAATATGATTTTTTGATATGTAGGTTTTGCTACTTGGTGAATTGGTTTTATTCATTTTATATCTGAAATTGAAATCATGTCATCTGGTAAGTATTTGTTATATCATGTTAGATTGCAAGTATATGTCATATGTGTGGATGGGAACTTCGTTCTGAAAATTTTGTAACCTCTTTTTGTCAATAGTTCTACAGTATCAACCTACAACATGGTGTATGATTTGCTAGACAGGAAGGTATTAGCAGCTTTGCTTTAGTAGTGTTATCATGATTTCAGGTTGTTTAGCAATTTTCTTTATTCAAACTAGTTTACGGTTATAATTGCGTTATTGATTGTTTTGTAAAAGATCAAAAAAACTGTCACAAAATCGAAACCGCACCGCACAAACCGACACCAAACCGCACCGAAACCAAACCGCACCGCACGGTTTAGGTGCGGTGCGGTTTTGGCCGGCCGAAAACCGCACCCATGCGGTGCGGTTTCGGTTTGCCTCCAAACCGCACCAAACCGCACCGCTCGCAGGCCTAAGTATAAGTTCGTGTGCGGTCCCCGCCCTTCTTGCCCCTAAGAAGGACAGTAGTTGGTGTATGCGCATCGATAGCAGCGCCATTAATAAAATCACAGTCAAATATCGTTTCCCGATTCCACGATTCGATGACCTTCTGGATACTATGTTCGGTACCCAGATCTTTTCCAAGATCGACCTCCATAATGGGTACCACAGATACGAGTTCGTGAGGGAGACGAATGGAAGACATCATTCAAGACCAAGGACGATATGTACGAGTGGCTAGTCATGCCATTTGGGCTATTTAACGCCCTGGGCACGTTTATGCGAGTTATGACGCAGGTGTTGCGGCCATACATGGGCAAGTTTCTGGTAGTATACTTCGACGACATACTAGTCTATAGCCAGACTCAGGCTGCTTACCTCGATCATCTGAGACTTCTCCTTGGCTCCCTCTGCCAAGAGAAAATGTATGTGAACCTGAAGAAGTGCTCGTTCCTTTCCGAGTCTGTTCACTTTTTGAGCTTTATTATATCGTCTACGGGAGTATCTGTAGATCCCGAGAAAGTCAAATCCATTCGGGATTGGTCTGTGCCAGCGAATATTCACGAGGCTCGTAGCTTTCACGGACTTACCACCTTCTATATGAGGTTTGTCCAGGGGTTCAGTACGATCATGGCCCCCTTCACGAGCTGTCTCAAGAGGGAGAGTTCCAGTGGACCCCGCAGCCACTAGAGCATTCGAGGAAATTAAGGAGAGATTGACGACAGCTCCTGTCCTACGATTGCCGGATTTTAGCAGCGCCTTTGAGGTCGCTTGCGATGCGTCAGGTGTTGGCATAGGTGCCGTATTGAGTCAGGATGGACATCCAGTTTCTTACTTTAGTGAGAAGCTGAATGAAGCTAAGCAGAAATACTCGAATTACGATCGAAAATTTTATGGCATAGTCCAGTCTCTGCATTACTGGAGACACTATCTCCTTCCCCGGGAGATTGTGTTATATTCCGACCACCAGGCACTACGCTGCCTCGACTCGCAACGCAAGCTGGGGCACCGACATGCGAAGTGAGTCGAATATCTGCAGGACTTTCATTATGTTCTCAAGCACCGAGCTGGTGTTGAGAACAAGCCGGCTGATGCGTTGAGTCGCCGCATATCCCTGCTGCAGACAATGAATGTGAGCGTAGAGGGACTGGAGAGATTGATACTGGACTATCCGACATGCCCTGATTTTGGCGAGATTTAAGCCGCCCTGTCCCGAGACCCACCAGACACAGTTGAGGGATATCTGTATCGGGGCTCTCGCCTGTGCATTCCCCCGACATCTTACCGTGATTATCTGATTTGGGAGCTGCACGCGGGCAGAGTCGCATGCCACTGCAGGCGAGATAAATCCATAGCCATTATCGAGAACCGCCTCTACTGGCCCGACCTTAAGAAGGATGTAGCTCGTGTTGTTCGCCACTGTCGTATCTGCCATACGGCAAAGGACACTAAGCAGAACACGGGTCTGTACACGCCTTTACCTGTCCCACACCGCCCTTGGGAGGACATTAACATGGATTTTGTTCTCGGACTTCCCCGCACCTTACGGAAACACGACTCCATCTTCGTGGTGATCGATCGATTTTCGAAGATGGCGCACTTCATTGCCTACCGCAAGACGGAAGATGCGACTCACGTTGCATCTGTATTCATGAGGGACGTCTTTCGACTACATGGCCTGCCCAAGTCGATCGTGTCAGACCGCGATTTGAGATTCATGAGCTATTTCTAAAAAATCTTGTGGCATAAGAAAGACATTATTCTTAGGTTCTCCTCGGCATATCACCCACAGACGGACGAACAGACTGAGGTAGTGAATCAGAGTTTAGGGAATCTTTTGCTGTGTCTGGTAGGAGAGCATGTAGGTAGTTAGGACTAAGATCTCCATGTTGCAGAGCTTGACTACAGTAGCTCAGTCAACAGGTCTACCGGGTTGAGTCCATTTCATGTAGAATCAGGATATGACCCTAGGAAACCTATAGACCTCGTCCCGAGTCCTTTCGAGTCGCGCCCTAGTGAGTCTGCTGAGGCATTTGCACAACATTTGCATGAGTTGCATGAGTTGGTTCGCCGGCGAATAATAACAAGCAATGAACATTATAAAGCCCATGCAGATAAGCGAAGACGAGAACAAATATTTAATGAAGGCGAAAAGGTAATGGTACGAATCCACCCAGAGAGGCTCCCTTCGGGGCGTGCCAAGAAGTTAAACGCCAGGCGAATGGGTCTATACTCTGTTATTAGTCGTATTGGGACAAATGCCTACCAGCTCGATATCCCGGCTAGTATGGGAATTCACCCGGTGTTTAATGTTGAGAATCTGACTTCATACTACGAGCCTCATGAGTATGTGGACCCGAACAGTGGAGATACCCAGTCACCCCCACCCCCATTGTCGTTATCGCACCATCTTCATACGTCCCCACCATCTGATGGCCACCCCAGTCCGCCCACTGTTGACATCAACCTACCCGAGAACTCGCCTTCTTTGGTTTCACCGCAGGCACCACCGATCGCATCGGGATCCACCCTTCGAGAAATGAGAGATGAGTGCGTCACAGAGATCAGATCCCATCAGTTTGTTCCCACCACGGACAGGCCGAGATGCCGCTACTTGGTACACTGGCAGGTCCGCCCCGACGTAGACGAAATTTGGATACTACCGACAGAGCTTGATCGACTCGCCTCTGGACTTCGACCTCAGTACGATCATCTCCATTCATCGGAGATGAAAGCTTTTCAGTCGGGGGGGAGTTGATGGGAATCCATCGAATCACACACCTGGAGGGGTTCACCACAAGGTGGGACCCACGTTCATTTATTCGCGCGGGAAGACTTGATCAGATCGCCGATCGGACTCCGCGATTGCGTCTGGAACGTCTCCGTGAGTCAAAACAATATATTAGTTTATATTTTTCTGTTTATTATTGATGTATTTTAAGAGCCGAATCCACCGGCCAATCATAGACGTTGATGGGGAAGCCCTAACTTTTCTTTTCGTATAAATAGGAGTCATGAGGGCTAAATTGAACAATTGCAGAATTTGGAGAACACTCATTCCCGGATTCCAGCGATCCCTCCCCGGTGCGGACGTCATTGAACCCTAGGTGACGACTCCTTGTCCTCCAAACTTCTCCCTAAGGTAATCCCTACCTCCACCTTCGTTTTCCTCCCCTCATATCTCATTCCCCACTGCCGGAGTCCCCCAAAATCCACCCCACAACCGCTGGCGTGCAGCAATCCAGCAAGTCGCCCCCCTTTTTCCCCTCCTCACTGTACTGCCGCCCGACCATCCCGCTTTTCCCCTGGTTCTGCCACCCCCTCCCCCTTCAGCCCAGGCCGCCGTCCTGTACCTTCACCCCAGCCCACCGTCGTCCCCTACCAAAACCGGACACCCCCAAGGGCCCCTTTGCCATAGCTGGCCACTCCTCATCTCCCCCCCCCCCCCCCCCCGTGGATCCACCACCCTAACAACCCTAAAATCCTAGATCCATCCATATGTAGGGTTATAGCCTCCCGATCCGTTATTTCCTCCACTCATATTTTTCATTTTAGCCCGGATCCGATTTTAAATAGCGGATCCACCCCACCCCGGCCCGGATCTACTTATACACGTTCGGATCCACCGTTTTATTGGTCGTTTTCATCGTTTTCCGCCAAGGACAGCCACCGCCACCGTCGTCTCGCCACCGGTTCCATCTCCGATTGCCGATCTACACATCCGGCCCTCCAAATCTTCGGTGCATCGGTTCAGCCCTCCACTTTGTGAGCTCTTGTAGTATTATACTATTTGATTCAGTATTTTCATTTAGTGATTTATCAAATTTTGATGTTATTCCTGCTTGTGAAAATTTGTTTTGGTGCCCTAATACCTTACAGGAGTAGATATTCGCCGCACGCTTCCTTTTGGCCCTCCGAGCGGAGGAAAGTCATTATAATATTGTCAAAATAAATATTTATTTTCTATGTTAATATCTGTGTGGTGCTGAAATTTTCATTGCTTCCATTTATTTGTCGAAACATCGATCATTGCATTGCATGTAGGTTTGGATTAGTGTGTCACTCTTGCACTCACATCTAGCGTTGTAGGTTGTGTACCTGTAGCCTACCCCTACATCACCAGCACATCAAGCAATTGATATACATTTAAAGCAGTTCTTAGGTGATGGGACAGTCTGACACAAGGAAAATTTTACGGATGTATGACTTCTGATATTCCTTGGGATGACTTTTTGAACGAATTCATTGATTGGTTTGTGTCGCCATCCGAGAAACAAATTCTTCAGGAGAAGTTCCTTTATTTAATACAAGGAAATCGATCAGTGGTCCAGTATGAAATTGAGTTCACTCAGTTGACATATTATGCGAGTGACATGGTCCCAAATGAACAAGAGCGTTGTTTCCATTTCCAGTTAGGTCTACTGGAAGACGTTAAGGTATATCTGATTTCCCAGAGAATCAAACATTATAATGAGTTGGTGGAGACAACAAAATTAATTGAAAGAAATGTGCAGAGCTCATAGAGGAGAAGTGAAGTTTATCAGAAGAGATTGTCGGAAGAGTAGAGTAAGGCCTTCTATGGAAAAATTGGAGGCTCGAAATGGAAGAAGTATAAAAGGGGTCCTCCGATGTCAGCCCCCGCAGCAAGTAGTACTACTAGTTATCCCATATATGAGAAATGTGGAAAAGATCACCCAGAAGAATGTTTGAAAGGATCTGGGGTATGTTTTCAATGACATTGCCCCGGGCATCTAAAGCATGAATGTCCTTTGTGGAAAATAAAAGTTGGAATTAATTCAAGAGGAGGTCCACAACCCTACATTATCTTGATAAGTGAAAAGACGTTGAATCGGTAGCGTCAGGATCAGTAACGGTTCGTTCGGCACGCAGGAATTTGTTTTTTGGAATTGGCTTTGGCTTCCAGAAAACCAATTCCATTGTTCGGCGCGCTACAATAGGATCGCCTTAGGTTTTCCATGCAAAAACCACGGGTTTTCCTCTAAACCTAAAAAGCTTATCTCTCCACGTGGGTTTTCCAGATTTTTCCTCTTTCCACCTCCGCCTGCTGCGCGATTTCGCGAACTTCTTTCCCTGATCGCAGCCGACGGAAGCAGCGCCGACCCGACACCAATCTTCCTCCTCCCTAATCGTCCTCTTGCACTACTCCCGACGCAGGTATACCTCCTCCTCTTCCTCCTCTTCCTCTTCACCTTCCTCGTCCTCCCAATCTCCCCCATTTTCCGCTTCTTCCTCCGCCTTTCTTCTTCTTCCTCCGCCTTTCTTCTTCCTCCTCATATCTTCTTCTTAACCTTCTTTTTCTTTGTAGCAGAAGTTTTTAGGGTTTGCCTTCTCCACTTCTTCCTCCTTTCTTCTTCCTCCTCCTTTCTTCTTCTTCACCTTCTTACTTCCAGATATTTAGATCTAAAACTTCAGATCCAGAAATTTCTGTTCTCGAGTTCCAGGTCTAGGTTATTTCAAGATCTAGATTATTTTTTTGGGTATGAAATTAGTGCTCTCTATGGTATGAAAATTTGGTATGAACTGTGTTAGTATAAAATTGGTATGAAATTTTGGTATGAAATTTTGGCATGAAATTGCTATGAAATTTTGGTATGAAATTGCTATGAATTTTTGGTGTAAAATTCCTATGAAATTTTGGTATGAAATTTTGGTATGAATTGCTATGCATTGTCCAACTGTGTTAGTGCTCTCTATGGTGGGGGTTGCTCAATTTTTAAGGTTGTTTATTCATGACTTGTTCCTTATCGTGGTGTTTGTTCATTGTATGATTTATTATTTCAATAGCTGTTACATTAGACGTTTTACGCGTAGTTTTGCTACAATGGATCGTAATGAGGCGCACAAGAAATGCAAACGAGATATCATCATCTCGGCATTAGTCGGAGCGACCTTAGGGGCAGCTGTAGTTATGAATTCCATTCCTAGACAAGCTACATATGTTGCAGACAATGAAGTCATTCGTAATCTATTATTAACACGTTTATTTGCTGGAAAAAAAGGTTGATTGTTTCAACCATTTACGTATGGGTAAAGCCCCATTTAACGAGCTCTGCAATATATTACGCACAAAAGGTTATGTTCTTGATACGCAGTCAGTTTCTACCAAAGAAGTCGTTGCTATGTTTTTATACATATTAGGGCATAACAAAAAATTTGGAGTTGTTGGACATGCATATATGCGCTCGATTGATACTATTAGCATACACTTCAACATTGTCCTTCGAGGGGTTTTAAATCTATCGAATGACTATATCAAATTGCCTGAATCCAGAGTAGAACCAAGGTCAAGATAGTTTTTGGACTGTGTTGGTGCATTAGATGGAACGCATGTTGAGGTGACTGTTCCGGTCGAACATCAGGGTAGATATCGAAATCGGAAACAGGCTATCACAACAAATGTACTCGGCGCTTGTGACAGCGACATGAAATTTTTTTATGTATTGACTGGTTGGGAATGTTCTACATCTGATTCTAGAGTGTTACGGGATGCAATGGAGAGACACGATCGCTTTGAAGTTCCAAATGTTAAAATTACTAAATAAGACATTTTATTCTTTCTATTGTAAGTAATTCAAACATGTATATTAATTATTTCTTTGCACTTAATAGGAAAGTATTACCTCGTCGATGCCGGTTATACGAATGGTCCAGGATTTTTTGCCCCACATCGATCGACGCGTTATCACCTGAAGGAGTGGTCACACCAGGGCAATAACCCAACAAACTACAAAGAACTGTTTAATCTACGTCATGCTAAAGAGAGAAATGTCATTGAGAGAACATTTGGGTTGTTGAAGAAACAATGAGCTATTCTACGACAACCATCATTCTTCAACATTAAAGTTCAGGTAAGAGGCGACTTGAAGATCAAAATGGCTATTTCAGTCAACCAACAATCCTAATATAATTTTTAAATGCACGTCCAGATTATAAACGCATGTTGCATGCTACACAATTTTTTGTGGAGAAGAGACTAGAATCTGATGCGCAAATGCTGGATGAGGTTGACTCAGAAATACTACAGCAAAACCCCGGGGAAGAGTTTTATAATTACGTTGACGTTGTTAGTCCAATCCAAGCTACGCAAGAATGGACAAACTTTAGGGATACTCTAGCCATGAATATGTTCAACGAATATCAGAGTCGTCATTAAACAATTATCTATTTGTTGACGTTTACTGTAAACCTTGTTGGAACTCTTTTTCTAGTCGTCATTAAACAATTATCTTATGTTAAATTCAACTATAGTTATTTATTGTAACATTTTGACACTATCTATTTGTTAATTACTCTTTATTGCACTCTATCTATTTGTTAACTTCATGTGATTTTTTGGAACTCAGTGTGGTTGTTTTTATTGCACTTAATTACTTTTAATTTTTCCTTAGATCACATATCATGAACAAGAGCTTACCAAAGGTTGGTGGTAGAACCGAGCGGTTGTACATGCATTGGACAACCGAAATGGAAATTACTCTTTCGAACTTTGTTGGAACAACACAGTTTGGGTCATAAAACACCAAATGGGTGGAAGAGCGTGGCTTTCACGGCTGCTATGACCGCGCTAAAAGACATTTGTGGCGTTTAGACAAGCAAGGAAAAGTTGATGGCTCGTCTCAAAACTTGGAACAAGTATTATGTCGAGGTCAACGTGATGTTAGACACATCAGGATTTGGATGGGATTGGGAAAGGAACATGGTCAAGGTTGACAGCAAGGAAGTTTGGGCCCAATATGTGAAGGTAACTTATCTATGTTATTTTGTATATTTAAAAACTCGTTCTAAGAGATATTCTCATTCTAACTTATTGCAGACATATCCTTCTGTGAAGCATTACAAAGATAAAGTGATTGTGAATTGGTCTGATTTGGCTGTGTTGTGTGGGGCTGATAGAACGACTGGTAGTCATGCTGCGACGGCAACAGAGCCGGCAAAAGAGATAGATGGAGAGTCTATGGCAGAAAAAACAAGTAATACACAGGAGACGGTTAGAGTTGATGGAGAAGGGAGCAGTAGAAGGAGGAGAAAGCGAGCTGGACAAAATGACTCGGTAGCAGTGGCCATTGAAAATAGGCTGACTCGGTGCAATGAGCGGTGGGGACCATGACTGCTAGTGGTGTTGACGACATCTACGTCGCACTTACTCGGATGACTGATTTATCTTCTCAAGATTTCCTTAGGGCGATGGATATACTGTGCCATGATAATGTCAAGCGTGATATATTCAAGAGACTCCCGGATGAGTTGAAGGGCACCTGGCTGCGAATGCAGTTTGATCGCTAGTTTAGTGTTTTTGTTTATGAATCATTGACTTTTTATCTAGTTGTGTTGCTATTTCGGAACTTTTATTTTGTGGACGGTGCTTTAAGATTATTAGTACTTTCATTTCAAGTATTTTTAGTACTTTGATGATTTTGTGGACAATACTTAAATTTTATAAAAATTATTTCTAAAATTTACCATTCCAGAAAACCAATTCCTTTGCGCAGCCGAACAATATTTAAGTATCAATGTCAATTCTGTTCACTGAATATCTTCCAGCAGCCGAACAACAGAATTGATTTTCTGGACAAAATCAATTCCTGCAGATATTGGTTTTCTGACCAAAGCCAATTCCAGAAAGCCAATACCTGCACGTCGAACAGTCCCTAATGCAAACCAGGGAGGAAAGATAAGTGCAGCCGCGAGTTTTCAACCTTAACCAACATGAGGCAAAAGCACACGATGCTATGATAACAAGTATGATTTATGTTCATAATCAAATTATGAAAGTATTATTCGACACCGGAGCGAGCCACTCCTTCGTAGCTATAGCGGCAGTGAAGCGTTTAAAGTGGAACCTTATCATTCCCATAATGATATAAAAGTCATAATGTTCAACAATATAGAGATGAATAAAAGGCTTAGATGTACGGTGTGGCTAACAATTGATTGCAAATTAGTAGAAGTTGCAGTTCTATCCCTATCTGAATTTGATATCATTTTAGAAATGGATTGGTTATCGAGACATGAGAACGTCATCAATTGTAAGAAGAAAAAAAATTACACTTCAATTGAACGATCCGACACAATGTAGCTTTAAAGGAATAAGTGAAGTGTCAAAGATCATGATATCCTCACTGAAAGCGATGAAGGAATTAAGGAAAGGACGTGAGACAATATTAGTGATGCTTAAGTGAAATAATGCAGTGAGATGTGAGCTGACTGCAGTTCCTGTGGTGTGTGACTTTCTTGAAGTATTCCCGAAAGAATTACCAGGGGTACTGGTGCAGAGGTAGGCTAAGTAGTGCACAAAACCTACAACGCTAAGTGTGAGTGCAAGAGTGACACGCTAATCTAAACCTATATGCGATGCGATGATCAATGTTTCGACAAATGAATATAAGCAATGAAAAATTCACCACCACACAGATATTAAAATAAAACAAGTAAATATTTATATTGGACAATATTTTAATGGCTTTCCACCGCTCGGAGGGCCAAAGCGAAGCGCGCGGCGAATGTTTTCTCCTGCAATTTATTAGAGTACAAACACAAAAATTCTACAAACAGGAATCGCAGCAATATTTAAATTTACTTTATCTTGCTAGTTTGTGGTCTGCGTTTATCCATTCATATGGCTTGTATTAAACTATTGTTATTCTGCCATTTGGAACTTGTGGTGTGCGCTTAGCCACTAATTTTTGGGCTGCTAATAGCCCCTTGGATGTAAGCCTTATATAAGGCCAAAACTCTTGTTATCATTTAGACTAATATTGAAATTAAAATCAAGGATTCCTCCAACCCTAATCTCCTATATTCCTCCTCCCTCTCTCCTTGCCGCCGCCTATAGGGGCCTTCCCCTCCATCTCTTGGCCGCCCCTCTCCCTCTCTTCCTATTCTCCTTTCTTCTCCATCACGTCTCCTTACTAAATCCTCTCTCCCACGTTATTCTCCAACACTCTCAACGGATTTGTGGCCAACTTTGGTGGAGGAGAAGCAAGTGCAAGGAAGAACGACTTGGGTGAACTTCTTCGGCGTGAAGCGGGGAAGAAGGACGAGGTCTTCATCCGTGGTCTGTTTCCCATGGATTTCGAGGGAAGGGCGATCATTTTTGTGGATCCAAAATCTCGGATCTACTAGTCCGAGAGGGGTAACGAGATTCCTACTCAAGAGATTTTTTTTCCCTCTTAGATTGTTCTTGTGGTGGACGATTTTTGCTTGAATTTTCGAAGCTTTAATTTTCGCGGTATTACTCTTAATAGATTGTGTGATTTTCCGTTTGGTTTTCCGATACTCCCGAGAGGATTGACGATCCTCGTTGTTTTCTTTAGTTGAGATAGATCCTACCACTTTCGAAATCGTGATTTTCTTGGTGGATCTATTTTGGTACAACTCCAAGCTCGTCGGAACCAATATTGTTCCTTTTAGCCGGAGAGGATTTTGGCCTATAGTCAATCTCCAATCCACTTGCGGTTCGGCTACCCGTACGATAGCGCGAGAGATAAAAAAACAAAAATTGTAGTTGCTGCGTTTCGTTAGTGTGAGGACAAGAGGGCGTTGAGCGTAGCGAGCGTCGTCGATACTCCGTCCGTTTAGTGGCGTTTAGGACGGGCCTACATCATGCGGGCTGGCTTGGAGGAGGCCGGTTGTGGGGTAGTTTGAGACCGGCGGCAGCAAACAAGGCAGGCGGGCGGCTTGCTGGAACTGCAGGTCGGCTGGCTTGGGGGAGGGTTTTAGATGACTTCCGGTGGCTGGAAATGGGATTTTAGGGGTGGAAAACGAAGATGGGGGTAAGGGTTACCTTGTGGTGGAGTTCGGAGGCCTAGGAGTTGTCACCTAGGGTTCCACGACATCGGCACCAGAGAGGGATCGTTGGAATCCGGGAATGAGTCTTCTCCAAATTCTGCAATGGTTCAATTCAGCCCTCTAGCATCCTATTTATAAGAAAAGAAAGCTAGTACTTCCCCATCAACGACTATGATTGGCTGGTGAGTTCAGTCTTTAAAATATATCAATAATAAACTGAAAAAATAAACTAATATAGTTTTTTGACTCACAACGACGTCCCAGACGCAACTGCGGAGTCCGATCGACAATTCGATCAAGTCTTCCTGCACGAATAAATGAGCGTGGGTCCCGCCTTGCGGCGAACCCCTCCAGGTGCATGATTCGAGGGATTCCCATCAGGCACCCCCGTCAAGAGAGGTTGAGTTCACCATCAACTTGGTGGAAGGAGATGCACCTATAACAAAAACACCATATTGTATGACTCCTAAAGAATTAGAAGAATTGAAAAAAAATTTAAAATAATTATTAAATAAAAAATTTATACTACCAACTACATCACTGTAGGGAGCTCCAGTACTTTTTGTTAAAAAGAAAATGGATTGTTACAATTATGTGTAGATTATAGCAAACTTAATAAGTTGACAATCCAAAATCAGTATCCACTACCTGACATTGAAGATTTATTCGATCAGTTAGTGAATGCAAAAGTTTTCTCAAAAATTGACCTCAGATCGAGTTATCACCAACTGAGAATCAAGGAAGAAAATATCTACAAAACCGTTTTAGTACATGATACAGACATTTTGAATTTGTCGTAATGCCATTAGGATTAATAAATGCACCATCTGTTTTTATGGATTTAATGAACCGGGTGTTCAAGGAATTACAAGATAAGTTTGTTATTGTATTTATCGATAACATTTTGATATATTCAAAAGATAGGAGTGAACATGCTGAGCATTTAAAGACTGTGTTACAAACACTGAAAAATCACGCTTTATATGTAAAGCTCTCAAAATGTGATTTTTGGTTAAATGAAGTCTCCTTCTTGGGTCATGTCGTGGCGGAGTTTGGGTTGTTTGTAGATCAAGAAAAAATAGAAGCAATTATAAACTGAGCAAGACCGACTACTGTCTCAGAAATTCAAAATTTTCTTGGTTTGGCGGGCTATTATAGGAAATTTGTAAAGAACTTTTCAAAGATTGCACTGAATGTCAGGAGGCATTTGAAGGGTTAAAAGAAAGGTTGACAATAACACTGATGTTGATCATGTCATGTGACAGTGAAGGTTTCCAAATTTATAGTGACGCATCTTTGAACGGCCTTAGATGCGTATTAATGAAAAAAAGGTAAAGTTATAGCTTATGCTTTGAGACAATTGAAGGATGCTGAACGTAATTACCCGACTCATGGTTTGGAATTGACAACGGTTATTTTTGAACTAAAAATCTGGCGACATTATTTATATGATGTTCAATGCGAGATTTTTACGGATCATAAAAGCTTGAAATACAT
Source organism: Platanthera guangdongensis (assembly GCA_039583875.1). Taxonomy (NCBI): domain Eukaryota; kingdom Viridiplantae; phylum Streptophyta; class Magnoliopsida; order Asparagales; family Orchidaceae; genus Platanthera; species Platanthera guangdongensis. The sequence goes on along the minus strand of CM077159.1, from coordinate 149,878,144 downwards.
CTTCTCTCAGAAGGAAATAAACACGTGACAGAGGCGATGGTTAGAGCTGATTAAAGATTATGACGTTGTCATCAAATATCATCCCGATAAAGCTAATGTACTACCTGATGCGCTCAGTAGGAAGGATTTAACATTCATGATTGTACCAATAACTGAGCAAAAAGGGTTATTGCAAGACCTGCAAAACTTAAAACTGCTTACATGTATCACTACCTCCCAGGCTCAAGGCTTACTCTTTAAACTGATGGCAGAACACTCACTTAAAAAAAAGTAAGGAAGGCGATTAATTAGTATCCTATTTGTGAAGTTTCTCAAAAAGGTAAAAGTGGACAATCAACCACATTTATAGAGAAAGATGAGTTATTATTTCTAAATGAAAGATTATATATTCCTAATGTTGACACAATTCGAGTGGAAATACTCTATGAAGCACATAATACAACTCATTCGATTCACTCTGGAAGAACAAAAATGTATCAAGACCTCAAACAGGAATTTTGGTGGCCAGAAATGAAAACTAATGTAATCAAATATATTGTCAAATGTCACACATATAAACTTGTGAAGGAAGAACATCAAAAGTCTGGCAGATACTTACAATCTTTACCCATCCCTGAGTGCAAATGGGATGATATAATCATGGACTTCGTTATGGGGTTACCAAGAAGTAAAGCTGAAAACAATGGTATATGGGTGATTATTGATCGACTAACGAAAGTTGCACATTTCATTCTCATGAAAAATGACAGTCCAGTACAAAAGTTAGTCGACCAGTACATTAACATTATAGTGAAATATCATGGAATTGCACGATCTATTATTTTTGACAGAGATGAGAGCTTTACATTTGAAGCTTGGAAACTAGTACAAAAAAGATTGGGAATAACATTATTATATAATACTGTTTTTCACCCGCAAACTGATGGTCAGTCCAAGCGAATCATTTAGATGTTAGAAGACCTCATAAGGATGGTCGTACTCGATCTACGAGGATCATGGGAAAAATATTTATTACCGGTAAAATTTTTTTATGATAATAGCTACCAGTCAAGTATTCAAATGACACCATTCGAAGCGTTATATGGGCGAAGATACTGCACCCCGCTAAGTTGAGCAGAGGATGGTGAACAAAAGTTATTCAAAAAGAAACAAGTAGACAAATGAATGATGAGCTTGCACTTGTATGAGAAAGGTTGAAAATAGCGCAAGACAGGAAACAAAAATATTTTAACATTAGACATCAAAGGGTAGAGTTTAATGTGGGCGATATAGTGTGCCTTAAAATAAAACCTTTCAAAGAAGCATCACGAATTCGTCGACTTGGAAAACTTAGCCCACGATATGTAGGACCATTCACAATCACTGAAAGGATTGGAGAGATAACATATCGCTTGACGTTATCTGATGCTCTTCAGAATCTTTATAATGTGTTTCACGTGTCTTTCTTGAGAAATTATGCAGCAGAACCAGAAAAGATAGTCCCTTCTGAACAGATCCGAATTGAAGCTGACTTATCAAGTCCAACAGAGCCATACAAAACAGTAGGTTGACAGAATAAGCAACTCCGAAATAGAGAAGTTGGATTCGTCAAAGTCTGGTGGAAAGGACATTGTTTACACGAAGATACTTGGAAAAAAGAAGTAATGTGTGACTTTTTTCCCTTTCTATATGATTACAACCAAAAGAAATGATACAAATGCAAGACAATAAGAACATCAAATATAAAAGAATTCATCATAGGAGGAAAAGTAAGAAATCATATAGTCCTTTGACTAATTAGAAAATAAAATTAAACAGGTCAAGGAAGAGGCGGTTCCAACCACCAAAAGTTAGCGTCAACCATGTTATCCTCGCCAGGAGAAGAGGCAGTGTTTATGGGTTGAAGTTTCGACATCAGTGTTCGGCATCCTACATGATCACATATCAATGTGCAAAGATCCAGAGTGTCTGCATGAGTAGTTTCAGTTTTTCTTTATGTAGTGTCTGTAGTTCTCCTTATGACATGTGTTTGTACATAGTAGTAATATTTTATGAGTCTGTCATGTTTATATGTACAGTGTTGGTAAGCCCCTTTTGATGTATGTATAGCGCTACCTGTGGTACTGTTGTATTATCTTATCCAGAACTTTAATGAAATGAAATGGTTTATTTTGTCATGACATTTTACTTATCGTACTCTATTATATCTTGTTGTACTCAGGATGTTCTTACCTTGCTCATTATGAAATGATTATGCTCAATTATAGCGGTAGCTGTTAAGGGGGGACGTTGCAGTCAAAAGGGGCAAGACCTCCACATTTAAAATCAAGGATCTAGGATTATTGAGATACTTTCTTGAAATTGAGGTAGCTAGACCAACTGATAGATTTTTATTTCTCAAAGAACGACTCTCCTGATTTAGACAAAAAATTGAAGTTTCAATGATTGGTGAGAAAAATGTTTACTTGAGAATCACATGACATGATATCTCTTTTGTAATTAGTCTTGTAGATAAGTTCATGCACAATTCTAAGGTTCATCATTATGAAATTGTACCAAGAATCTTAAAATATATCAAAAGAGATTCTGGGAAGGGCATCCTCTTTAAGAATCAACATTGGATGTAGGTTATTGTGATGTTAATTGTTCTAGATCTACCAGAAAAAGGCAACCTGGTGCACAAAGCATCCCCGTGCAACGAGGGTCAAGGGAAGAGCCCAACCACAAAGATGAAATGTAGGCAAAACTTACCCTACATTTTTGCAAGAGGCAGCTTCCATGACTCGAATTCGTGACCTTAAGGTCACACAACACCTCAACTGGTGCGCCAACCATTAACAGAAAATCTACTAGTGGATAAACTATGTTCGTGGGAAACAATTTAGTTTCTTGGAAGAGTAATAATCAGAATGTCATTGCTCTGTACTAAGGCAGAATATAGAGCTATGATTTTGGCTACCTATGAGATCATGCGTCTTAAATCTATTTTAGAGGAACTAAATTTTCATGATCGTGGATCATACCCCACTACCGCGGCAATCATCTTGTCATCCACACCTCTAATCCTATCTTCCATGAGAGGACAAACATATTGAAATTGATTGTCATTTTATCAAAGAGAAATTTCAAACAAAAGTCATCTCCACTCATTTTTGTTCCTTATGATGCTCAATTGATAGATATGTTTACTAAAGTTGTTTTTGGTCAAAATCTACATAGGAGTTCTGCTTGTCCTAGGATAATAGATGCTTATGATATTAACTTGAGCGAGAGTGTTAAATTATAAGCCCGACGTGTTATGGTAAGCTTACCATGGGCGATCATATCACCCAAAATAATTCCATTGACAAAAGTGATTGAATAAAATGATTGAGTTCAGCTAGGCCAAGAAGACATAATCTCATCTATCGTTTTCCAAAGTGTAGTTTCTTCCAAGCAGTCCCTTCCTCGCCCCCTCGATCATGAGCTCAATGGTCGAATTTAGTTGATTGAAGGAAAAAAGGAAGAAAAGGGAAATAAACTAAAACAGTAAGAACATGTGATGCAGTGGTAAGGCAGACACGAGGTGGACGCACTAAATGTAGTCCTATATGCAATGACGTGAAATGAAATGTCGTGCAAGTGCAAGAGTGGTCCGCTAAAATTGCAACATATAATTAATTACTATAAGAAAACAACAGAGGCTCGTGCAGTTGCAAATAATTAATTTAAGGAAAAACAAATATAGATTCTAACTTGACTGAGGCGCAATAATTTTTAAGCACAAGCAGAATAAGTCCTGTAAATCGCACAACGTATGAAGTAGTAGCACAATGAAAATAAAAATCCACCATAATATGAGTACAAGAATAAACAACAATAAAAGAACGACTTTTACCACAGTTCACGCGCGTAACGGCGGTGGCGATGGTTGTTGGCGGACATCTAGGAGTTTGCAGTATCTGAATACAGAAATGGGAAATCTGGACTATGCATATGTGTGAATAGGGCTGTGGAAGGAAAAGGGTCTCAGGAAATGTAAATAATCGAAAGGATGTAGGATGAGCCTGTCAATTGGCTAACAGGTGGAGAAAGGTTAAAAGGAAAGCGTTAAAGAGAGAAAATGGTGGTGGCTGGGATCACGGGTAGTCGGGATCCGAGGTTAGGAAGGGATGACAGTGGTGGGAAAATAATAACTAGGGGAAGTGTTGATTGTAAAGGAGGGTCGGGTCTTGGATTTCTGGAGGTATAGACCTGGACGGAATAGGGCCGAGATGAGGAGGAAGTCTGTGGTTGAGGAGAGTGGACGAAGGGCTCATGGTAGAAGAGGGGTGGCGGCTTCTGTCGGCGGTGGGTTGATCGGGGAATGAGCAGAACTTAGGGCTTCAGGCGGAACCGGGCTGAACAAAGGAGGGCTTCGGGCTAGGAGAAGAAGCGGAGATGTCAGAGGAGAGGCTTAGGCGGGGCAGACTCACCGGAGAAGGGGAGGAAGGCGGAGGAGGCGTTGCCGGCGTCGCACCGGAAGGAGAAGAGATGAAGGATTGGCGTCGCACCACCCGTGACCGATGGTTTCGGAACTACTCCAAAACTCACGATGCCCCCATTCCTCCATTCCGTCGGGTTATATAACCCTAAGTGAAAACCGCAAGTGAAAACCGCTCATCACTGCACAGTACATTGGAAATAAAATAACCATGATCGGATGGCTAAGATTGCTTGGGACGATCGGGGGTTAAATACATCTCGGAACAAAAAACATAAAATACAAAAGAGAATCGGGACGATCATCCAGACGTGACTACAGCCCCGATCGCCCGTCTGGGCAGCGATCACCGCCTCCTGCGGGAATATACGTGCGTCGGTCGTGGCGCGCCGTCAACATGTCTAGTGATTCTTCAAACTAATTGATGATGATCCCTCAAAATAGGGATAGTAAGAAGCAGCCAATGCGCCATCACATATATTTTGTTTGCAACAAATGTATCATCGCACATCCAAGTGTAAGCAAACAATGTGCCATCCCATATACTTCGTTCATTTTTCCTATATTGCAATTCTAAATCTTTAAGTTGGGCAGGTCCTGTCATAGGTTTCCATATTCCAGAAAGGACCGTGTCAACATATCTGTTTGCATGATCAAGACATTCATACTTACACGATTGTCTTTCCTCACTGCATTTTGCATCTATAAGCAAAACTTGAAATTGGTAAGAATAGCTGAAGTGATGAATTCTGCACAAACATTTACTCCAAAAATTAAGGAATTCATCTCAAACATACCTGAGAAGAGAAGTTCCTAAAGGGAGCTAGTTCACTGGGGGTAAGAAGATCCTCCTTTGTGACCAAATGTGGGTAGAGTCTGGTAAATGGAAGCAATCTTGATCGACCACCATAAATATCTGATCCCGCTAGATATATATAAGTCCTTCTTTCGAATCCTAGGGCAGAGAGCATCAGTCCGGCTTCTTCAGGTGTCAGTGGGCACCTCCCCAACTTTCTCAGTTCAGCTGGAGAGATGGATCTGTGCGAGTCAATACAGCAAGTAAATAAACATTGGCGCTGGCTGCAATGAGAACTAGGAGCATAATGATATGAATATGCACCTTGGGCGACCTCCTGTATTCTTCTCACATAATGTCATTTAAAGATGCTAATTGTTTGATTCTTTAACATCTTTAAAGAATGTTTTTCAATATAACATTTAAGCCAACAAACTATTAAATCTAGATGTCAGTTGAGCTGGGTGTCATCTGCAGATATCATGGACACCTAATCGGTCACATCCAGCAATTGCTTATGTTAGTGGATGTCTACAAATATAATAACATTGAACAAAACCCACAATATTCGGTGGATAACAATGACACCCTGCTGCAGGACAGGCGTCACACCTGCCTGCCACCCTGGAGTCCCACCAGGGGGCCCACCTTGACGTCGCATCGGGACGGCTTTATCGGGCCCGTGGGTTGTACACCTCAATCCATCTCCGGTCCCACCACAGGAAGCCGAAAGGTTGTTGTGGCTGAGATTCGATCTCAAGACCTCCTTGATAAAGAGCTCTCAGGCAATTGAAAGTATGTAAGCAATTGAATCTAGCCACTTATCATCTAACAATTTCTCTTTCACATGTCTTTCTTCATATCATCATCACAATATACATAGTTTTGAGCATTTTCAAGCATACTCGGGAGCATCTAGGAGTATCTCGTAGTACGCAAGATTTCTTTATTTAATATTAAAAAAAAGTTTCCAAGAGTTGCGAGAACGGGTTTTCGAGATTTTCCTGACTCCAAAATATTTCAAATATGATGTGAAGGGTCTTGCTTCTTGGATGACATCTTAATGACATAGACACAATAGTAATACTTAATCACAAAGCCCCTTCATATATCAACAATGGCTTACCCATTCTCTCTCATCCGCAAGACAAGTGCAGGAAAGTGCATATCCCTATATGCTTGCAATTCCCTCCTTTCTTTCTTTCCTCCACCAAAATCACATAGAGAGTATGCCACCATATCCATTTCAAACCTCATGTGCAGAGCAAGATATTTGAGAGGTTTTCCTAATGAGTTGCTCCCAACCAACAAATTGTGGGGCAAATGCCTTCCAAGTAATTGTTTGTCCAATTCGGACACCCTCGAGTCATGTTTCCGAATCCTTTTGATGAGCAAAGAACCAATCTTTTGAATTCTTGGGACAAATTTTAAGGCATGGAAATTACATTTACACCTTAACTTCTGCAAAAGAAAGTTACAGACGATGTGCTTGAATCGGAACTATTCATATCCTTTTTCGAGAAAATAATGTTGAGGGATTTTGAGAATGAACATATCACCTGCAGATGGGGTGGGATTGGGTCAAATGCGAGACGATTTCCAAACCCTAGAAAATGAACAACGCCATTTCTTGACAAAAGTGGAAGTATGACTTTGGTAAAATACATAGGTTTTGACTCTTTCCTCATGTCCAGATCAGTAACCTGCACAAACTAGAGAATGGTTACGTGGAAAATATTATGCAAGATAGGCATATATCACAAAAATCATAAAATAGAAGATGACATCCCCAATGGAAAATATAAACAAACCATGCTGCCTATTGATTCCAAATTTAGAGATTGAAGATGAGAAGGTAATTCTTTTATGATCCTCACATCATCCTTCAAAATGTTTATGAAATAGTCTTCTTGATATATATCACCAAACTGGCTGCAAATAATGCAAAATGTGTTTAAAGAGACATCAAGTAAAACGCTCTTAGGATAGAAGTTCTTTCGGAAATAATCAATAAAGTATAATGAAACAGACAGTTGCCATAAAACTAGAGGATATGATTCGCAAACAATATGAATTTGTTAGGAGAACAAGAGAGGGAGATAGAGATCTAAAGGAAGGAGAGATAGAAACTAGGGTTTGGAGTAGGGAGGAGAAGAATACTACTTGCATGATGAACCAAGAGAACTGCCCCGGGGATATTTCTATCCGGGGCCAAGAGGGAGCCGGCCGGGCCCCCCACACATGGGGCTGAACCGGGTGGTTCATCCCCAAACCGCCGGTTTTAGTGAGAGGGGGCTGAACCGGGTGGTTCATCCCCAAACCACGGGGTGGTTCATCCCCAAACTGGTTGGTTCAGCCCCGTTATCGCATGTCTTCTCTTTCCGTCTGCGTGCGTATTGACTCCCAAATAGTCGGGCGTCATCCGGGGGCGTAACATTCCCTTCCCCATCAATAGTCAGCTTGTCCCCAAGGTGGTAGTGCGGGTAGAGCTCCCGGAACTAAATCAAATCCACCCACGTGTTGTGAGTTGCAGTTAGATGCTTCCATTTGACAAGTATCTCAGGACGGTACTCTGTGCCACGGTGTTTCCACTTGATCATCAGGATCTCCTTGGGGAGTGGCCGTAATTTGCCTGCTACCGTTGCCTCAGGTAGGAAAGGACTCGCCTGAACTGTGTTGCCGATCTTTCGCTTCAACAAGGACACATGAAATGTCGGGTGTATCCACGATCCCTCCGGTAATTCCAAGGTGTAAGCGACAGGACTCACGCGATGGAGGATACGGAAGGGACCATAATAACGTGGTGCCAATTTCTGGTTTGTTCGTCGGGCAACTGACAACTGTCTGTAGGAACGGAGCTTGAGAAAAACTTCATCACCAACCGCGAACTCCCGTCCTTGCGATGTTTATCCGCTTGAGTCTTCATGCGATCTTGTGCTATCCGGAGATTGTCCCGCAAGGTGGCAAGGGTGCGGTCTCTATCACAAAGCGCCCGATCAACTGCTGGCAACGCTGTACTGCCCGGTTCATAACTGTTCAGTGAGGGCGGAGGGCGACCATACACGACCTCGAATGGGATCAACTTGCTGGCTGAATGGTAAGAGGTGTTATAGCAGTATTCGGCCCAATGCAACCAACCTGTCCAAGTCCGCGGCTCGTCCATCACAAAACAACAAAGGTATGTCTCAAGGCCCCGATTGAGAACTTATGTTTGGCCATCTGCCTGGGGATGATGAGTTGTGCTGAAACGTAAGCAGGTCCTCTGTAAGCGAAATAACTCCTTCCAAAAAGTCCCCACAAACGTCGGGTCTCAATCAGAAATGATGGCACGCGGGATGCTAGGAAGGCGGACGATTTTTCGGGCGAAGAGAGCGGCGACTAACTCGCCGGTGTATGGATGACGCAGAGCCAAGAAATGTCCGTACTTGGACAACTTGTCCACCACTACCAAGATAACGGACTTGCCCTGGGATTTGGGCAGGCCGTCGATGAAATCCATGGACACGGTGTCCCAAATGTGGTGCGGGATCTCCAATGGTGTGAGCAGGCCGGCCGGGGAAGTAGTCTCATATTTTTGTCGCTGACATATTTTGCAATGTTGCACAAACTGCTGTATATCGCTTCGTAGTTCCAAAAAAAGTTTGCTCGTGCCCGTTGGAGGGTGCGGAGAACGTCCGCGTGACCGCCGGTCGGTGAAGAGTGGAACTCATGCATCATGACTGTCTTCCAAGCAGACTGGGCGGGGATGATCACCTTGCCCTGATAGTATAGCCTGTCATTCTGGAGGTGATAGCCGGGTGCGGCGTCCTGTCCCAGTCTAAGGGATTCCACGATGGTACGAAACTTCGAATCACGCATGACCTCCTCCTGTATGTCATCGACGGAGTCGAGCAAGGGGCCCGATATTTGAGCAACGGTGCCCTCCGGTAAGCGAGACAAGGCGTCGGTAACCAGGTTCTCTTTGCCCTGCCTCTAGAGGATCTCGTAATCATAGCCCAATAATTTCGTTGCCCACTTCTGTTGGAGAGGAGAGGAGATTTGTTGATCCAAAAAATGCTTCAGACTCTGGTGGTCTGTGCGGATCTTGAAATGTCGCCCTAACAGGTATGACCTCCATAGGGCCACCGCATGAATGATGACCAACATTTCCTTTTCATACGTGGAGAGTCCCAACGTGCGGGGTGCCAACGCTTTTCCGTAGAAAGCTAGGGGCCGGCCCTACTGCATCAATACAGCCCCAATGCCCACGCCCGACGCATCGGTCTCCAACACAAATTCCTTGGTGAAATCCGGGAGAGCAAGAACCGGCGTGGATGTCATGGCCCCCTTGAGGGACTGAAAGGCCGCTTCGGCCTCGTCCTGCCAGACGAAGGCATCCTTCTGTAATAGCTGAGTAAGAGGCCTGGCGATCTTGCCATAGTCCTTCACGAATCGCCTGTAGTAGCCGGTGAGGGCCAGGAAGCCCCGCAGTGCCCGCACAGTTTGGGGTCGCGGCCATGATAGAATGCTCTCGATTTTCTTGGGGTCCGCCTTGACGCCCTCTGTCGAGACCAAATGACTCAAGTATTCGACCTCCTCTTGTCTGAAAGAACACTTGAACTGCTTGACATAAAGTTGGTGTTGGCGGAGGATGGTGAAGACCCGCTCCACATGAGTGAGGTGCTCCTCCCAACTAGTGTTGGAGATGAGGATATCATCAAAGAATATCAGCACGAAATGTCGAAGAAGAGGGAGAAATATCTCGTTCATGACTGCTTGAAATGTGGAGGGGGCGTTGGTCAGCCCAAAAGGCATCACGAGGAACTCATAATGCCCATCATGTGTGCGGAATGTTGTCTTCTGTATGTCATCCACATGCATGTGAATCTGGTGGTAACCCGACATGAGGTCGAGTTTGGTAAAAAAAGGCGTCGTGCAGTTCATCCAACAGTTCTTTGATCAGCGGTATGGGAAACTTGTCCTTGAAGGTCGAGTTGTTTAGGCCACGGTAGTCCACGCAAAAACGACATGATCCATCCTTTTTCTTGACTAGGATGATGGGAGAGAAGGAAAAAGTACTTGGACAGATGAGTCCGGCGGTGAGCATTTCCCGGACGCTGCGCTCAATCTCGGTCTTCTGGATGTAGAGATAGCGGTACGGCCGAATATTAGTGGGCTCTGCCCCGGTCTTGAGCTAGATCAGATGATCTCGGAACCGCAGAGGTGGGCGGGTCCGCGGTGTCTGGAATATGTCAGCATACTGAGTCAGTAGCGCCCGCATCTGCTCGGGCACTACCAGGGGTGCTCCGGAAGTCGCCGTAATCTCCATAATCATAGCCATCGTACTGCCCTGCTCCCCCAGACGTTACAGGCTGCGAGATGAGATCTCCTTCAGCGGAAACGTTTTGAGGCCGCCCAGACAATACTGCCTTACATGTTGGAGGAACTCCATCGTCATCTGGTCTCAATCGAAGGTCACCCTTCGTAGCTGTTGCAGCCACTGTACCCCAAGTACCATGTCCGACCCTCTGATGGGTAGGAGATAGACCTCCGTGCGTCCTGCGTACCCCTGTATCCGTAACTCCACCCCTTTCATAATCCCTTTGCACTGAAGTTTGCTCCCATCGGCCACCATAACATGAAAAGCAGCTACTCGATCGATTTCGTACCCCACCTTTTGCGCCACATCCGGATGAATGAAGTTATGAGTATTCCTGCTATCCACAAGAATTGTCACCCTCTCCTGGCTGACTTTCCCCGCCATCCTCATCGTGAGAGGAGCGTTGCATCCCTCCGTCGCCTGTAAGGATACGCCGAACTACGTCAAGTCCAAGTCTCCATCCCACTCTGATTCGGCAGGGCACCCATCCCTTGTATCCTCATGAAGCATAAATACTTGTATCTTCTGGCATTTGTGTCCCGGTGTGAACTTGTCATCACAGTTGAAGCATAATCCCTTCTCCTTTCTGGCCTGTAGTTTGGCCCATGAGAGTCGGGTCACAGTCGGTTTGCCACATGTCGAGGTTTCCCTTCTTACGCATGTTGGAGCAGCCGTCGGCTTTGCGGTGTTATGAGTACGATGCCTGTTGAAGCGTTCTTCCTGAATGCGAGCTAAGGTGATTACATGATTTAGGTTGCGAGGCATGTGTGCTTGCACCTCATCGCGAAGGTGCTCATTGAGTCCCGAGACAAAACAGCTAAGCAGCGTCCTTTATTCCCAGTGCAACTGCTGAAGAAGAGCCTCAAAATCCTCGTACTCCAGGGGTCCGAAAAGGGCTGTAAAGCTCTCCACAAATTCTGCCCACGACACGTAGTCCCAGCCTTGCAAAAACCACTGTGTCCACTGAAAACCATCGTCTTCCAAGTGGAACGACGCGAGCTGCACCCATTGCCCCTCGGGCACATCCAGATAACTGAAGAAAAGCTCTGCTTTCTGCACCCACTCAAACGCATCCCCCCGTTGAATTTAGGAAAATTCATGCGAGTTAATTTCGAGGGGATGTATGACCGCGGAGCGAACTGTCTGTGCCACCCCTGCTCATGCACATAGCCTGCTAGTCTCCTTTGATCTCTCGGTTCGGGATAATCGTCTGAATACCCGTGTTGATGCAGTCCCCCCAACGGAGGATGTAGGCCACCCCATGGGCCGCCGGCCCTGAAGCCTCCTTGCAGTCCAAAACCTCGCGGGTGAGGGAGAAGCCCTCCCGTCCCCCCCCCCCCCCTCAGAGGAAACTTGGCCTGCCCTGAAGGTCGCCCGACTCCTCCCGGTTCTTCCCCGCCACGCCGCCATGGAGCGCGGCCAATGAAAGGGTCCCCGGTTCCGCCCTGGGATGATCCCGCGCCGATCGGGTTCGGGCGGAACCGGTCCCCGGCTGCGCCCAGCCATCCGCGGCCCTGCCCAGCCGCGGCCGCCGCCTCCCCTCCCGTCGGGACTGACGGGTGGGATCATGCCGTCTCCGGTCCCGAGTGCATAGATCCACCGATTTCTTCGCCCGCCGTTGTTTTCCCCTTCAGATTTTGCGCTAGCAATGCCTTGATTTCATCCATCCGAGCGTCGAACCGTTTTTCCAATCGCTGCGTCGAAGCCCTCATATTTTCCTCGATGGCAGCCACCGAGTCCGTGAATGCAACATAGTTTTCTTCTAGGGTTTCCAATCAGTTGATTTCCTCTTCGTGTGTGTGGTAACCATGGCGGAGGAGCGAGCCTCTGATACCAAATGTTAAGAGAACAAGAGAGGGAGATAGAGATCTAAAGGAAGGAGAGATAGAAACTAGAGTTTGGAGTAGGGAGGAGAATAATACCTTGTACTTGCATGATGAACCAAGAAAACCGCCCCGGGGATATTTATACTCGGGGCTAAGATGGGGCCGCCCCCCCCCCCCCCCCACCCCACACACACACATGGGGCTGAACCGGGTGGTTCAGCGCCAAACCGCCGGTTTTAGCGAGAGGGGGCTGAACCGGTTGATTCAACCCCGTTGTCGCTTGTCTTCTCTTTCCGCCTGTGCGCGTATTGACGCCCAAATAGTCGGGCTCCATCCGGGAGCATAACAGAATTTCATGCACCCCAATAGTTGTCATGTAACTACTACTCTTTACAATCATTCATCATCCATTGGTACACACAAATGATCATTAACATAACAAATCAAATATGCTTATAAGTACAATATATACTCACCTACATAGATTTAAATGAAAAAAAGGTTTTCTCCAAAAGAAGACTAACATTTTGATTGGGGTCTATTCCTGCCATGTGTCCAGAGCAGGATTTCCACACACGTGACAATTTTCAAAATAGTGTTAAAATAAATTAAATATGACAAATTATTTGATAATTCGGCTGCAAGTAGTCAACACTGAGAGGTTGACATGCGGATCTCAATAGTGAGAGGATGACGTAAGAGGTTCACGTCATAATCTTGACATGCGGATCTCAATAGACACTCATTGATTGCTCAACTTTGGATTAGGGAGGATTTCATAGGCACACAATGCGGCGAAGAGTTGACGAGGAGTGATCATATCATCCCACACACTGATACGAACACATAAAGTTGAATGCAATAGAACAAGAAATGAGATACACTCATGTGGAATACTCCTGCCAAACCTCAGGAGGCTGGTTTCTCCTTGAAGTTCCTCTCACAAGAAAATATCTCAAACCCTAAAACATCAAAGATACTAAACTCTCAAGCCACCTCCTTATATAGGGGGGGGAGGGGCTCACATACATTTTACCCTAATGTCCTACAAATTAAAGATACCAAATACAAACAAGATGTTGCGCGTGCGTGCGTAACAATATATCCCACCTGAAATCGACCTTGACCCCAGGGTTGAGGAGCAACCCACCGTCTAATAGAGATACGCCAACAGGTTGGCTACCACAGAGGTGCTTGGGGCTCTGTCCGGCGGTGCATTTGTGATCGCAAAGGAATCAAAGTCAGTAATGTTGATCTCCTCCAAGTCATCACAGATAAGGGCTCGATACTCTTTGACAGAATAATCACGATTAGGCGAGTAGGGTTGCTTGCAACAAAATCACATCCCCTTACTCCGTAAATCATGATACTCTTGGTCGGAAAATGGTGAGTAGGTATAGGACAGTTTTTGCGTGGAGGCATAACAGGTGGCGAGGTAGCGGAGGTGGAGGCGGTGGAGGTTTAGTACGGGTGGAAAAATATGGTTGGTAGGGGGTTTGGATGGAGGTGAGATAGATTGAGGGTCCCTGGACGTCGCAAGGAATTCGGCCTCCATGAGTAGGGAGTGGTCCCTGGCTTGGTTGACGATAGATGAATGGAGGGTGCAGAGGCGAGCGCGTATATGAGGTTATAAGCCATGCATGAAAGAGCCCAAGTAGTGGTCGGGTGGAAGACCCGGAACGTGAGAGACCAACTCGATAAATTCATCCATGCAGGAGTCAATGGAGTCGGTCTTAGTCTGCAAAGGTGTTTAATCATGTTGTCGAAGTAGCGGTGATCATACTGTTGAATGTGTGGCTCAGTAAGAGTTGTCTATGTAGGAGAAGGCGAACTTGACATAAGTGGAACTAAGAAAAAGTCTTTACGGAGTAATTTGATGAGTGGATTTGGATGCACTAATACCAATGGTGATGGGCGAGTTAAAATCCAAGGGATGGGGGAGGGTATTGTAGGGTTTCATGGGTATCAAATGGCAGTGAAAATACAAAAAATTAACGACAGGATCTATGTGAAACACATTAAATCAAGAATAGAGTTTATACTTGCGTTGAAATCAAATTTCGATAAGAATAACTGGCGTTTGAGTCCAAACACAGAATATTATTTGCACCTCTAGAGGTATCCACATAAATGTCGGAAACAACTCGCAGTCCATCCAACGAGCTCAGGGTTGGAAGATGATCATTTCTTCTCTCCAACAAAATGCAAGTTCCGCTTTGGAGAGAAGTATTCTTTGCAGCTTTACGACATTAAGACTTCTGAAAAAGACATTGGTTCTTCAGGATAAATTGGCCTATTAGCGTGAATTCGTATGCAACTTTTTGGTGCAAACGCCCTTGGTACACGCGCGTGCCTTGGGCGTGTGTCACAAAAATTGTGTCGGTTCATGCAGACGCGCCTCCTCGTGGATTTGGAACAAATAACTGTCCACAATCCCTTGGCACACGGGCTTGTGCCTTCAAAAGTCATGTATTTTGGTCCAGAACCGTTGTCAACCGTTATCCTGCCATTTTAGGCCCACATGCCCTTGACACACGGGCGGTGTCCCAAATACCGTACAACGTATATCATATATATGTATTTAGAACTTGGCTTAATAAACCAACACGATCAAGCAGTCCAATTTCCGCACGTTCTTATGTGCAACCCTATAGGCTAGTATTGCGTAGACAGTAAGATTAATCCTTTGATTATTTTTTGATCACAAAATTCCAACAGGTACTAGGTGAGAGCTATTATGAAGTAGGACAAGGTGAACTCAACATATGTGGAACAAAGAAAGGCGTCTTTATGGAGAAATTTGATGTGTGGGGAGGAAATGTGGCTTAGCTTTGAACAAAACATTGACGGTCCGTTCGGCCCCCTGAAATTGGAATTCGAAATTGGAATTGGGGCAACAGAATTCCAATTCCAGTGTTCGGATGTTAGGAATTCCCTCGGAATTGGAATTGATTCAATTCCATGTAATTCAATTTTGTATTATGACCAATTCTTAGGGGTAAAGAAAGATATTTCATAGAATTCCGTTTTTTTACTATGGCCATCGTTGCCCGATCTCATCGTCGTCACCCGATCTCGCCGCCGTCGCCCGAGCTCGCCGTCGCCGTCCGATCTCGCCGCCGCCGCCCAATCTCGCTGCTACCGCCCGATCTCTCTGCCTCCTCCCTATCTCACCACTGCTCACTGCAGCTGCCCGATACCGCCGCTACCGCCCGATCTCGCCGCCGACGACCGATCTCACAGCCGCCGCCCGATCTCGGCGCCGCAGCAGCCTCCGCCACCCGATCGCGTCGTCACCGCCGCCCGATCTCGCCGCCGCCGCCGCCCGATCTCGCCACCACCGCCGCCCGATCTCGCCGCCGCCGCCCGATCTCGCCGCAGCCACCCGATCTCGCCGCCACCGCGCGATCTCGCTGCAGCCGCCCGATCTCGCCGCCGCCACTACCCAATCTCGTCGTCGCCGCCTGATCACGCCCTTGATCTCGTCTTCGTCGTCCGATCTCGCCATCGTCGACCGATCTCGTCGTCGTCACCCGATCTCGTCATCACCGCCCGATCTCGTCGTCGTTGCCCGATCATAATTAATTGTTGGTATACTACTTGAAGTTGATTTCTCTGATGTTGTGTTCCTTTTTTGCCAACTTCTATATTTTCTTAGAGATTGAAAAGGAATAATTCCCTCCACCACTTGGTTTTGTTGCAATAACTTCGTCCTGAGTGACACAAGACTCCAACTTCAAATTGTCATGTCGCCCGATCCTGCAAGCATTAGAAAAAAAGAAATTCTAAACCAATTCCAATTCTAGAAATTCATCCTGCAATCGAACAACTGCATTGGAATTCAGACCAATTCCAATTCTCACAGGAATTGGAATTAGATGAATTCCAATTCTGCAATTCCAATTCCAGGGGGTCAAACGGACCGTGATCGTATTCGACAAGGTCAAGAAAATCATGGAGTGTGTGCAAGGATGCCACTGAGGCCCAATCATTGGGGGTTAACCCGGATACCTTGGGCCAATATAATGTGGCCAAGGCATATGTATAGCAGTTTTTGTTGGCAAAAAGACATTTTGATGTTTGACGAAGAAGCATGCATAGAGTAGGACATGTAGGATTTAGGGTGAGGTTCTCTAGATGGTCGGACAGGGTGGGGTTGTAGCTGAGAATGTCATCAAAGACGAGGAAAACTGACATAATAAAAGCTAAACGTACTGTGAGAATGGGAAAGGGTTCTTAGGGCGTCGAGGGAGTGGTACTCATTGCAAAAATACCAGTATCCATCCTTATTATCAACTAGTTCCAACTAATATTTTTAGAAGTGGGGCAATGCCTTGGTCCCTAGTTCTTGCTAAACAAAGAAAGCTAGCGACAACAATGATGCTAGTAAAAACATATAGCAATCATACTTGGGAGAAGATGACAATAGAGCTCAAGAGGCTTGTTGCGGATCACTCGAAGTCCTGTAACCAGTCTAAATTTCACCGTCTTAGCCCGGGAGCGATTGAGCGCGCAAACAGCCACAGAAAAAAAAAAGAAATGATGCAAGACAATTTTTTAACGTGAAAAACCTCGGAAATGAGTGAAAAAACATATGGCCGGATCGGTGTCGACCAAACTTCCACTATTCTCTTGCGTTGTTACAGAGCTTTTTTAAAGAACTCGGGGTGACAGGTCGCTTCTCGTTACAATTGTTAGGAGAGAGAAAGAGCAGGGCTCGGAGGGTGATAGGCCACCGCACATAGAGCAAATTATTTCTTCGTGTGTTGTGGGGAGCGATGTGATTGCCGAGCTTTGAAATCCTTTGTTGGTGCTTGGAAGTGGGAGCGACTTGTTATGCTCGTCCTGGTATCTGGGGCTTGGAAGCATGAGCGTTCTGCGTGCCTTATCCTCTATGGCTTGTCTCATATTGTGTTTAGAGAAGTCTGGAGGCTGGTCTTGTTGGCAGCCGGTATACTTGTTCTTGAGTTGAGGGCATTACGTGCTTGCAGCGGTCTTGAGAGCGGAGCACGCGACGGCGCGCTTGGAGCGGTCTTGAGAGCAGAGTGCACGATAGCGCGCTTGGAGAGGAGCACGCGGCAGAGCGCGAGAAAGCAGTACGTGCGAAAAGGCGCGTGCGGAAGCGCGCAAGGGCGCGCAAGGAGAAAAAGGAGGAGAAGTAGAGAGAGAAGGGGAGGAGAGGTGGGCAGAGAAAGTCGTAGGAGGAATTCCAGGGGAGAGAAGAAAATGGAAATGAAGGAGAGCCTGGCATAGGCGGACCCAGCAGGATTTTTCAGTGGGGGTGTTCAATAAAATAATAACGAAAAATATTGATGTGTACGATTAGGGGATGGGATGTGAGATGCATTAGGGCAGTTCTGCCATCGAAAAGTTGCATCTTCACGACTTCACCACGAGGGCTGGTTGAGGCATTTGAACAAACACCCGGAGGGCACTGTCCAGAAGATGTTGGGATGACCTCCACCGGGAACAAGGCTTTCCCCCAGCCTGGGCATTAGGCTTCAACAGTAACTCAGCAATGTCATCCACACACATTGGAAGTTCGGAGATACCATGTTCTGGGAGAGGAGTGGTGGAATCGGGCATGGTCACGGCAATGCCAGTGGGCTGTCCAACAGAGGGCAATGCAAGAGTTCTACCACCGAAGTGGAAGCGCCCATCCACAGGGAGAAACCTAACGATCTCGCAATCCAGGCGACCGAACCCTGCCTAATCGTCATCATCAACTTCATCCGCCCACGAGGAATGAGTCATGCTTGCCATGGTTGGGAGACCGATCTCGAAGACGCCCTGATTCGCCATCGCTGCCATATCCTGCCGATGGCCTCCATCGCCTACCACCACAAGAGATCCACAAACCATAGGGGCCTTGCTCCAAGATCACAGACCGAAGCATGCCAAGCATTGGAAGAAGCTTCACCGGAAAAAAAAAATGAGTGTGGGCGGCCGCCAACATTGGACCTATGTTAGGTCCGCCCATGGAGCCTGTGGCTCTATTTATAGGCCCCCGGGGTAGGTACGGTGGTTACTTGGCTATTCGCAAAACGTAACCACCGTAATTACTATTTGCAAGTCGGAATTATATAGTTTAATACGCGTATTATTTTATTAATTTTACTATGCGCAGACCAATGTCTTTATACGTATTTTTAAGAGAATTACTACGTGCCCCCTATTATAATTTTTGTCTGCGCGCACCCCCCTCCCCCATAATGGGAGGTGGTTACGTGGGTGGTTACCCGCATAACGGACGGCGGAATCCATCCAGCGGGATCATGGCCAGCCGCTGGGGGAGGGCCAGGCGGCCAAGGGGCCGCCCGCCCTCCACGACGGAAGGGCCGCCCGAACCTAGGCGGACAGAAGGCCGCCCGATCCAGGAGGCCAGAGGGTAGGGAGACCAGGGTGCCTCCCAAACTTTGCGGTAGAAATGGTCGCCTGGATCTGGGCGCCTGACCCAGGCGGACAGAGGGCGGGGCGATGAGGGGGTCGTCCGCCCTCTGCGGCGGAAATGGTCGTCTAGATCTGGACGGCCAGAAGGTCTCCTGATTCAGGCGGCCAGAGGGCGGGGTGTCCAGGGGGTCGCCCACCCTCTGTAGCAGAAAGCGTCGCCTGGATCTGGACGGCCAGAAGGCTGCCCAATCCAGGCGGCCAGAGGGCGGGGCGGCCAGGGGGCCGCCCGTCCTCTGCAGCAAAAGGGCTGTCCGGATGTGGGCGGCTAGGAGGCCACCTGATCAGGGCGGCCAATGGGCCGCCCGCCCTCTGCGGCAAGGCCGCACGCAGATGTACGCGGTCCTGGGGTTGCGCGTTGGTGCCTGGGGCGGCGCGCAGGTGCGCGCGTCTAGGGCCGCGCGCGAGAGCTCGTAGCCAGACCGTGTGCGGTCAGGCGGGGCCGCACACACGTTTGCGAGCGGCCGGGAGCCCTGCATAGGTGGGGGTGCGCATATGCGGCTTTGTGTCCGCGCAATGGTGCTCGTGAGCGGTGACTTCGTGTGTGTGGAGGCACGCGAGTGCGGTCGGCAGTTGAATTATGAAGGTAATGACTCTGTAGGCTTGCGATGATACCACTCGTCAAAAGAAATAATTACTATTTCAATATTACAATCACCATGGTTTTTTATTCCTCAAGCTCGCTCTCACTCTCTCTGTTGTTTTTACGACTCAAATTTTTCTGTCTACTATGCTTTCTCTACAACTCATATTTTTATAAATACCAGCTACTTCCTTTGTCTGCCTTTATCCGTCAACTCTTTTCCAAGCTAAATTCTTCGTCTTATTCAGCTGTAGATGTCACAATTTTTTCTGTCTCCATAATATGCTATTGAATGTACCACATGCCGCATAATTTTTTTTCAATGTTGCGATACCTTTTTCTTATTCTTTGTAGTTGTCACCTCTTTTGTCTTCTTCTTTGTTGTCTTTGTTCTCAAGTGTATGACCGACATTTCTCCTGCATCCCTATGTCTAGTTCATTGCTTCCACTTAAC
The DNA here is from genome assembly GCA_039583875.1 of Platanthera guangdongensis. NCBI lineage: Eukaryota > Viridiplantae > Streptophyta > Magnoliopsida > Asparagales > Orchidaceae > Platanthera > Platanthera guangdongensis. The sequence continues at coordinate 149,858,238 of CM077159.1, read as the reverse complement.
CCAGCACCGTGCCCTACGAAATCCACAGCAATCTTCAACTTGAAGAAACCTAGGACGTGTATGATTTCTGAAAGGAACCTGAGTTTAACATAACCTCATGCCCAATGGATGATTGCAAAAGCATTCTACGACCAAATAATATCTTGATCTTGCATGAATCGAGGCAGATTTATAGTTGAGAGAAATGAAACCACACTAATATTATTACCAGCCCTATACTCATATATATTGAGTAAGGGAAAAACGTACAAAGACCGAAAAGCCCTCGCGAGGGTAAAATACATAAAACACATAAGACGGACTTGACATAAAACATAGATTAGAACTCTCCCCCTCAAGTCAGACGGTAGATATCAGTCATTCCGAGTTTATGGATATCATCAATGAAAAAATCGCACCCCAAACTTGTGACGTCGCGTAAAATCGTACAGGTAATCTTTTGATTTCTCGTACTCACTTTCATATATTGTTGTACTCTGAATGTTCGTACTTTGCTCTTTATGAAATGCTAAGTGATATTATAGCGGTAGCCGTAAGGGGGCCGTTACAAAACTCTTGGTGAAGACATCGGCCAACTGATCTTTATAGTGAACGAAAGAAGTGACTAAGTTTCCTTTTTCCAGATGGTCTTTGATAAAATGACGATCAACCTCAACATGCTTGGTTCTATCATGTTGAACAGGATTGTGAGCTATGATGATAGCAGCTTTGTTGTCACAGAACAGAGAGATGAGAACATTCTCCTGAAGGCCCAGGTCTTGTAATAAGGTGCGCAACCAAAATCTTCACAAAGACCTAGAGACATAGATCGATACTCGGCTTCAACACTAGATCTGGTCATAATATTTTGCTTCTTGCGACGTCACGTGACCAAATTTCCACCAACGAAGGTGCAATACCCCGTTGTAGATTTCCTGTCATCGTGGCTTCCGGCCCAATCCGCATCAGTAGAACTTCAATCTTTCGGTGGTTATTTATTGAAAACATAAGCCCCCGACCAGGAGCCTTCTTTAAGTACCGTAGTATGCGGTAGGCCACATCCTGATGTCTGATCCTGGGGGCATGCATATATCTACTTAAGATTCTTATCGCATATGTGATGTTGGGACGAGTATGAGAGAGGTATAAAAGTATCCCAATCAATCTCTGATAACTCGAAGCATCAGTGCGATCGTCATTGCTGTCTTCATCGATCTTATGGCTCTCCTCCGTAGCGGTGTTAGCAGGGACAACCAAGCATCTCAGTCTCCTTTAACAGAGCTAAAATATACTTGTGTTGAGAGATGAAGATACTCTAATTAGAACGGGTCACTTCAATGCCAAGGAAGCAACGTAATCTCCCTAAGTCCTTTACTTCAAACTCAGCAGACAGAAGAGCCTTTAGATTTGAGATTTCGTCAGAGACATCTCCGACGATCACAATGTCATCAACATAGACAATAAGAACCACAACTTTTCCCTCAATTTTCCTGACAAACAAGGTATGATTTGACTGTCCCTATTTGTAGCCAAACTTAATCATAGCCTTGAGAAATCTGTCAAACCAAGCCCTGAGAGACTGTTTCAGTCCATATAAAGACTTCCTTAAGTGACATACAAGTCCTTCATGTCCCTTCTTCACAAACCCCGAGGGGAATGTCATGTACACCTCTTCATCAAGATTATCGTGCAAAAAAACATTTTTTCACATCTAGTTGGTGAAGATCTCAGCCCAAACACACAACACAAGATAGAATAACACAAACATAGTCTATCTTCGCAACCGGGGCAAAGGTCTCCTGGTAGTCGACTCCCTGAGTCTGAGTGTATACACGAGCCACCAGACAGGCTTTATACCGCTCAACTTTACCATCCTGGTTTTGCTTAACAAAGAAAATCCACCTTAAACCGATGGCTTTCTTATCAGGAGGAAAAGAAGAGATATCCCATGTGTGATTCTTATCCAAGGCAGACATTTCCTCCTTCATTGCTTGAGCCCATGCCGGGATGCAAACCGCCTCCTGCCACGTCTTAGAAATAGTGATGACGGACAAGGAAGATATAAAACCCTGATGAAGCTGAGAAAGGTGATCATAAAAACATGATTAGAGATAGGGTGTTCCGTACACACAGCCTTATTTCTTAGCACAGCAAGGGAAACATGCAGATCGACATTAGAATCTGAGTCCAAAGACGGCACCGGCAGCGATGGAACAACGGAGGACTGTTTACCTGTCTAATGGCGATGATATATATGAGGAAAATGAGAGATGAGAGACGGATGGTACAACATCGTAGGTGTCGAAAGGGACGCGGGAGGTGTAGGTGCGGAAGGGAACGAAGGAGGAGTAGCTGTGAACGAGGACGAAGGAGTAGCTGCGGAAGGGGACGAAGGAGTAGGAAGAGTATTTATGGTGGAAGACATGGTAGGTGTAGGAGTAATCATAGAGAGTAGCACTGAGTCTATAACATCATTCCCCCCCCCCCCCCCCCCCGACGAGTGGAGTGAGTCGAATCAAAGTAATAAGATTCCTCCTCGCAGAAGGTCACATCCATGATACAGAAAAAACGTCTGGAAGGGGGGTGATAACACTGATACCCTTTTATAGTGGCAGAATAGCCAAGAAAGACGCAACGGGGAGCTCGAGGGCCAAGCTTGTCACGATAAGGCTGATGGACGCGAACAAAATATACACTCAAAAACGCGGGGTGGAAGATGAGAGGTATGGACAACAAAGTAGAGGAGAAACGGGCTAGAGTAGTCGTATAGTCTAGAACCTGTGAAGGAAGACGATTGATAAGATGAGTAGCAGTTAGGATATCATCACCCCAAAATGATTTCGGGAGGTGCATAGTGGTGAGAAGACAGCGGGCAACATCAAGGAGATGCCGTTTTTTTCGTTCAGCAACACCATTTTGGGTGATGTAAACGCAAGTGGTTTGGTGTATAATCCCATGACTAGTGAGGTATGAGCCAAACACTCCTCGATCATCGTATTTTCCCTCATTATTACTACGAAGAACATGAATATTACCATTGAACTGGGTTTGCACCATTTTATGGAAGATTTGAAATACCGGAAATACTTCGTTTTTTTCTTTAAAAGATACACCTAAGCAGTGCGGGAAAAACAATCGATAAAGGTGACAAACCAACGATAACCAGTTAAAGATACAACAGGGGAATACCCCCAAACATCAAAATGTATAATAGCAAAAGGAGTAGTACTAGGAGAAGATAAATGAGACGATGAATGTCGAACATGTTTTGACCTTTCACAAACATCACATTTTAAAGTTTTAATAAACGCCAATAAAGTACAAAACTGTTTTGGAAGGTAGACTGAAGAAGGATGACCAAGACGCAAATGCCCGCGTCAAGCATTAGCAGCAGTAATAGTGGAAGAAGAGAGAGCAAGGGAAGATGAAGTAGCATTCAGATAGTACATGTCATCGCGATTTCTACCACTGCCAATGATCCACTTCGTACCAAGTTCCTGAAAAACACAAGAGCCAGAAAAAAGATTACAGAACAGTTAAGAGACCGAGTAAGATTGCTAATGGAAAGAAGACTGCAAGGAAAAGAAGGAACATACAAGACAGAAGAAAGAGAAAGAGAGGAGGAACATGAAATGTTGCTCTTGCCCGCAATAAGGGACAAGGTGTCGTTTGCGGGGATAACCTTGTCCTTACCAGATAAGGGAGTGTAGGAAGAAAAACCTGAGGAGCCGGTCATGTGATCGGTAGCTCCCGAGTCAATGATCCACTCAGACGGAGGTGTGGTAGCAACATTAGCACTGGGCATAGCAGCAGTAACAAAGGAAGTAGAAGTGCCCAAGATAGTGTCTGACTGGGAGTGCAGGAGGCGACGGAGAACATCCAATTCAGATGCGGTAAAATGTCCTGGGGGTTGACCATGATGGTTGTCATGAACCTCAGTGGAGTAAGCAGCATCATAAGGACGATAACCACTCTGTTGGGCTCCCCCTCGTCCTGGTCCACGACCACGTCCTCGACCACGGCTGGATCAAGGTAGAGCAAGGTGAGGATGGAGCATGAAGCACACCTCCCGAGTATGGCCCTTGCGACCACAGTAATCACAAGTAGGAATAGCGTTGATATGGTTGGAGCCACCTCGGCCAACACTAGAAAAAGCAGAGCGATCAGAAGGAGGAACAGTCATGCTGAGGGACCTTCGATGGTCTTCATCACCAAGAACCATGTTAAAGGCCTCCCGAAGAGATGGAAGGGAGATCAGTGTAGAATATTAGTCTGAATCTAAGTTATCAAAGGCGCAAGGCGCACCGAGGCGCAAAGGGCCTCTGGAGCCTAGGCGCAAGGCACAAGGCGCAGGCGCGCGCCTGAGACACGTGAGGCGCAAAAATGGGGGGAAAAGAAAATTGAGCGAATTGGGCGCCCAATTCGCTGAAATTGAGCGAATTGGGCGCCCAATTCGCTGAAATTGCGCGAATTGGGCGCCCAATTATCTGAAATTGCGCGAATTGGGCGCCCAATTCGCTGAAATTGCGCGAATTGGGCGCCCAATTCGCTGAAATTGCGCGAATTGGGCGCCCAATTCGCTGAAATTGCGCGAATTGGGCGCCCAATTCGCTGAAATTGCGCGAATTGGGCGCCCAATTCGCTGGAATTGCGCGAATTGGGCGCCCAATTCGGTGAAATTGAGCAAATTCGTGAAATTTCAGCGAATTGGGCGCCCAATTCGTGGAATTTCAGCGAATTGGGCGCCCAATTCGCGCAGTTTCAGCGAATTGGGCGCCCAATTCGCGCAGTTTCAGCGAATTGGGCGCCCAATTCGCGCAGTTTCAGCGAATTGGGCGTCCAATTCGCTCAATTTGACTGAATTGGGCGCCCAAGTGTGCCTAGGGGGAGTCTCGGGTGCGTCTAAGTTCATGTTTTTGCTCATAACAAAAAAAAATTTTAAAAAAAAACCTTGAAAGGCCCGGGCGCGCCTGTGGTGCGCCTGGGAGGCTGTAAGGCGCGCGCCTAGGCGCGCCTGGGCGCGCCTGAGGCGCGCCTGGGGCACATCGCCCGCCTCAGCTGTGCTGAGGCGCGGCGGGGTGCGCCCGGCGCCTCAGGCGCGCCTAGGCGCGCGCCTTGATAACTAAGGTCTGAATCATATCTAATTCCATGTTCAAACCCATCATAAACACATGTAGACGAAATCGCTCGTCCCTTTTCTGCAAAAGGACTGCATCGGCAGTACATGCGGGAGTAAACTGTCCAAAATAATCTAATTACTGAGAGATACGCTCGAACTTAGAGAAGTAGCTAGACACCGACATGGATCCCAGACTAACTCTAGCATACGATGCGTCAGCCCATAAATCTGAGTGAAATTGCCGATCTGAGAGTAAGTCTCACGTGTCCGAGTTCAGATCTCATAGACAAAGTCCATCAACATATAACTACGGTACACCTTAGGAGAAATGGAATGAAGGAGCCAGGAGACAACCAGGAAATTTTTTGAGTCCCAACGCCGCCAAGTAGGATCACCCAGAGGAGGTGTCACAATGGTCCCATCAATATATCTGAATAGCTGATGACTGTGAATGACATGTGTCGTACGAGACCATTCAAGATAATTTATCCCATCTAAGGGCACTACGGTGATCTTCAGAGAGCCAGCGTGGCCAGAAGACCGCTGAGGGTCACCCATCTGGAAGCAGTCGGGCAGATAAGCAGTAAGAGCGGCGGAGGCACAATAAAAACATAAGCCCCCCGACCGCATCAGTAAAAACTTCAATCCTTAGGTGGTTATTTACTGAAAACATAAGCCCCCGACCAGGAGTCTTCTTTAAGTACCGTAGTATGCGGTAGGCCGCATCCTGATGTCTGATCCTGGGGGCATGCATATATCTACTTAAGATTCTTACCGCATATGTGATGTCGGGACGAGTATAAGAGAGGTATAAAAGTCTCTCAACCAATCTCTGATAACTCGAAGCATCAGTGCGATCGTCATTGCTGTCTTCATCGATCTTATATTCTTATAGTTCTCCTCCATAGTGGTGTTAGCGGGGACAACCAAGCATCTCAGTCTCCTTTAATAGAGCTAAAACATACTTATGTTGAGAGATGAAGATACCCTGATCAGAACGGGTCACTTCAATGCCAACGAAGTAACGTAATCTCCCAAAATCCTTTACTTCAAACTCAGCAGACAAAAGAGCCTTTAGATTTGAGATTTCGTCAGAGTCATCTACGGTGATCACAATGTCCAAAGACGGCACCGACAACGATGGAACAATAGAGGACTGTTTACCTATTTAATGACGAGACAGATGGTACAACATCGTAGGTGTCGGAAGGGACGCAGGAGGTGTAGGTGCAAAAGGGAACGAAGGAGGAGTACCTGTGAAAGAGGATGAAGGAGTACCTGTGGAAGGGGACGAAAGAGTAGGAAGAGTAGTTATGGTGGAAGACATGATAGGTGTAGGAGTAATCAGATAGAGTGACACTGAGTCTATAACATCATTCTCCCCCCCCCCCCCGACGAGTGGAGTGAGTCGAATCAAAGTAATAAGATTCCTTCTCGTGGAAGGTCACATCCATGGTATAAAAAACGTCTGGAAGGAGGGTGATAACAAAGATACCCTTTTGTAGTGGCAGAATAGCCAAGAAAGACGCAACAGAGAGCTCGAGGGTCAAGCTTGTCACGATGAGACTGATGGACGTGAACAAAACATACACACCCAAAAATGCGGGGTGGAAGATGAGAGGAATAAACAACAAAGTAGAGCAGAGACGGGCTAGAGTAGTAGTATAGTCTAGAACCCGTGAAAGAAGACGGTTGATAAGATGAGTAGCAGTTAGGATAACATCACCCCAATATGATTTCGGGAGGTGCATAGTGGTGAGAAGACATCAGGCAACATCAAAGAGATGCCGGTTTTTTCGTTCTGCAACACCATTTTGGGTGGTGTAAACGCAAGTGGTTTGGTGTATAATCCCATGACTAGTGAGGTATGAGTCAAACGCTCCTCGATCACCGTATTCTCCCTCATTATTACTACGAAGAACACGAATATTACCATTGAACTGGGTTTGCACCGTTTTATGGAAGGTTTGAAATACCGCAAACACTTCGTTTTTTTTTCTTTAAAAGATACACTTAAGCAGTGAGGGAAAAACAATCGATAAAAGTGACAAACCAACGATAACCAGTTAAAGATACAACAGGGGAATAACCCCAAACATCAAAATGTATAATAGCAAAAGTAGTACTAGAAGAAGATAAATGCGACAATTAATGTCGAACATGTTTTGACCTTTCACAAACATCACATTTTAAAGTTTTAATAAACTCCAATAAAGTAGAAAATAGTTTTTGAAGGTAGACTGAAGAGGGATGACCAAGAGGCAAATGCCAGAGTCAAACATCAGCATCAGTAATAGTAGAAGAAGAGAGGGCAAGGGAAGATGAAGTAGCATTCAGATAGTACATACCATCGCGATTCCTACCACTGCCAATGATCAACTTCGTACCCAGTTCCTGAAAAACACAAGAGTCAGGAACAAAGTTACAGAACAGTTAAAAGACCGAGTGAGATTGCTAATGGAAAGAAGACTGCGAGAAAAAAAAAGAACATGCAAGACAAAAGAAAGAGAAAGAGAGGAGGAACATGAAATGTTCTTGCCCGCAATAGGTTACAAGTTGTCGTTTGCGGAGATAACCATATCCTTACCAGATAAGGGAGTGTAAGAAGGAAAACCTGAGGAGCCGGTCATGTGATCGGTAGCTCCGGAGTTAATGATCCACTCAGACGGAGGTGTGGTAGCAGCATTAGCACGGGGCATAGCAGCAGTAACAAAGGAAGTAGAAGTGTCCAAGGTAGTGTCTGACTGGGAGTGCAGGAGGCGATAGATAACATCCAAATCAGATGCGGTAAAATGTCCTGGGGGTTGATCATGATGGTTGTCATGAACCTCAGTGGAGTAAGCAGCATCATAAGGACGAGAACCACTCCGTCGGGCTCCCCCTCGTCCTGGTCCACGACCACGTCTGGATCCAGGTGGAGCAAGGTGAGGATGGAGCTTGAAGCACACCTCCCGAGTATGGCCCCTGCGACCACAGTAATCACAAGTAGGAATAGCGTTGATATGGTTGGAGCCACCTCGACCAACACTAGAAAAAGCAGAGCGATCAGAAGGAGGAGCAGTTGTGCTGAGGGACCTTCGACGGTCTTCATTGCCAAGAACCATGTTAAAGTCCTCTTGAAGAGATGGAAGGGAGATCAGTGTAGAATATTAGTCTGAACCATATCTAATTCCATGTTCAAACCCATCAAAAACACATGTAGATGAAATCGCTCGTCCCTTTTCTGCAACAGGATTGCATCGGCAGTACAAGCGGGAGTAAACTGTTCAAAATAATCTAATTCCTGAGAGATACGCTCGAACTCAGAGAAGTAGGTAGACACCGACATGGATCCCTGACGTAACTCTAGCATACGATGTGTTAGCTCATAAATCTGAGTGAAATTGTCGATCTGAGAGTAAGTCTCACGTGCCCGAGTTCAGATCTCATAGATAGAGTCAATCAGCATATAACTACGGTACACCTTAGGAGACATAGAATGAAGGAGTCGGTAGGCAACCAAGGAATTTTTTGAGTCCCAACGCCGCCAAGTAGGATCACCCAGAGGAGGTGCCACAATGGTCCCATCAATATATCTGAATAGCTGATGACATGAATGACATGTTGTCATACGAGACCATTCAAGATAATTGATCTCATCTAAGGGCACTATGGTGATCTTCAGAGAGCCAGCGTGGCCAGAAGACCGCTGAGGGTCACCCATCTGGAAGCAGTCGGGCAGAGAAGCAGAAAGAGTGGCGGAGGCACAATCGACGTTAGAGAAGCAGTAGAAGCAACAGAGAAGCAGTAGAAACGACGGATCTGGAAGCAGTAGAAGCAGGCGGCGGAGGCACAGTCGGAGGCACAGCCGTCGTCAATGGGAACAGTTGCCGTCACCGTCGACAGGAACAGGCGCAGCAGCGGGAATAGCGACAGAAGAATCCAGTGTCGGAGCCGGTCACAAAGAAGAAGCAAGGATTTGACGACGGTAACAAGGCGCACATTATGAGGAGAGGCGACAGTCTCCTTCAGCGTGTGCTCCACTGTCGGAGAGAAGGCCGCGACTCACCACGGAGGGAACTTCAAACCGGCGGAGAGAGGAAGATGAAAGCGGGAGGCGGAAGGTGAACGAGGGATACGGGCGGCAAACGGAGAGCTTAGGGTTTTTTCTCTCGACCCTCTGATACCAAGTTGAGAGAAATGAAACCACGTTAATATTATTACCGGCCCTATACTCATATATATTGAGTAAGGAAAAAACGTACAAAGACTGAAATGTCTGACCCGCCTCCAAAGGATTGAGATTCCGATGATCGACAACATTGTCTGCATCGAGTACTTTTTCTACCTCCAGCCAACCCACGCCAACCAAAAGGTTCCCATAACAACTATCAACATAGAGGGTCCTGCGCAACACTGGGTGTGTTGAGCATGTCAATATGTCTCTGATATCTATTGGCTCACACTGAAAGAGGAACTCAACGGCTAGTACGACACGCACAAAGCAGACATGCTTCCTAGTGCCTCAGCTTCATTCGCCAGTCTGACACAACAACGACCTAACATAGCCGAGTTAAACGAGGTCTCCATGCAAGCCACTGGAGTCTCCCCAGAGCCTTACTTGGGGTACTTCCTAACAAGCATGCAACCCCACATTCACGTGTGTCTTCGTGTCCACAGCCCATCTACTCTATCCCTCCATGGAGTAACCTCTTTTCCTCGACAAGGAACTCCACACGAACCTGCCACCCTCCTTTACTCGACCACACCACCGACACCCACCACCATCGAAACCTCAATCACCTCTTTATCACCTAGATCCCCGTCTCCATCTAGTCCTCTGTTGATCAGATTGTGACTGCCTTTGCCGGTTTTTGCACCACTGGTACCCCCACCACCCTAACGCTTAACTCACGAGAAGTACCTCAACCTTCATCAAAAGGGCCCTTGTTTTCATTGCCAACAACTATACTCGTCCACACATAAATGTATTCTCAAGGGCTTATGCTTACGGACTTTGATCCTTTGATGCTTATTGCAGAGCCCTACGGGCCTCGACCTTGAGGACAAAGTCATTTTTAGGGAGGAGAGGGTTGATATGATTACAAACCTCTAGACCCACAACCACTGTCCAAGAACTATCACCAAAGTCTCGCATGTGGCCTACTTACCTATGTAGTAATAAACATACTTTTGTAATTAAATTGTATGCCCACTCCCGCCTATATAAGGGCATGCCGACGGGACAAGCACACGCCGACGAGACACCGTGGCGAGTCCACACGCGGAGGGAGACGATGACGGGCCCGTCTAGAGGAGGAGAGACCAAAGACGCTCCGCCGACATGATTACCTAATTTGTTTTTGTTATGTTATTTTAATTTATGTGCACGCTTTATTTTCGAGCAGCTTTCCGTTATCCGCAACATGCACCTATAAAAGATTGTGTTGTACTCTTTTTCATTATGTTTTGAATGTATAGAATTTAGGGTTGCTCCCTAAGTTTTTTGTCTCCTCCTCTCCTCCTTCCTCTCCCTCACCTTCGACGGCCCTTCCCCTTGTCGGATTCTCTCCGGGATCATATCAACTTGGTCTGACCTGCATCACCGACCTTCAGAAAGTCGTCGGTCTTCGCTTTTTCTATCACATCCCGTTTGCGCATCACTCTGTGCTACCAGATCAGTTTTCATTGTTGTTCTTACCCGTCGATCGATCCACTTCCAGTGTCGATTCCCGATCAGCTGAGCGATACACTGTCGCACCGATGATCCCACTTTTGGATCCACCCCGCGATCCACAGATCGATTCACAGATCCCTAATCAGTTGATCCCACCTGATATTTCTAACAGGGGGCGCTTCCACCTGCATCGTGCACACCGCGTCGAGTCACTCTCCGCCCGAGTTCGTCAGATGCGGACACTCCAACGTCGTCTCCTGCGTGCATCGCGCAGGGACGCTTTTCCTCTGCCGCCAGTCGCCTCCTGTGCCTCAGGCACCCCATTCGATCTTGTTGTTGCGTGCCGCACCCGCTGTCGCCTCTATGGCTCTGCATGCTCGCCAAAATCCCGAGGCCGCTCCGGATGTCACCGGCGACCGCCATATCCACGGCGTGGACGCTCACGATCAACTCCTCACATCCATGGATTCTTCTCTCCTTGCCCTCCACTCCAAGATTGACTCCAAGCGTCTGCCGCCACCATTACCGCCACATCCGACTTCGACTCACCCGCGGATGGAGACTCTCTCCTCGGCGCCGGACCACCGTCCATTCCCTCTGGGACCACTCTTCCGCACATTCCGGGTCGGTCCGCCCTCTCCCTCGACATTCCCTTCTTTGCCAGTGTTGACCCGATGGGTTGGATTGCCAAAGCGGAGATATATTTTGACCTCAACTATACACCAAAGCACGACAAGGTGTCTACGGCTGTGGTTGGACTGGACGACGTGACCCTCCACTGGGATCGGTAGCTCCGCCAATCCAACCTTTGCCTCTCCTGGTCCGAGCTCAAGCAGGAGATGATCCAGCGGTATGATACTCGCTACTCCGGCTCCTCCGCTATCGAGCGTCTTTGCAGCGTCTGCCAGACAGTCGGCCTGGACATTTATGTCGATGAGTTCGTCGCTTTGGTCTCCCACGTTTCCAGGCTGCCACCCAATCATTACTTGGGCTTCTTCATGCAAAGTCTACTACCGCATATCCGCTCTCATCTCTGCACGCATCACCCTCACACAACCTCCGACGCCATGGACTTGGTGCGTCTGGTGGAAGCCGGTCTCTCCCCTCGGCCACCTGCTCCTACGGTAGACCACCACCAGCCCCAGCCGCCTTGGAGATCGCCAGCCACAGCTCCACCGCAGTCGCCGCCTTGGGGAAACCGGCTGGGCCGCCCACCGGCCCCTCAGCGCCTCTTGAACAATGATTACAATGAGCTTCACAACAAGGGTCTCTGTTTTCGGCCCCTCAGAGACTCTCCTAACCATGAGTGCTCCGTGAAGGAGTTCTACGCCATCATTGACGACGTCGACCCTGAGGTTACCCAGGCTGACTTTGAAGCCTTGTAGCTCTCAATGGGGATACACTTCTTGACTCCACCGCAGTTACGTTCCACTGGTTGGAGCTATTTGCGCCTAGAAGAGCGGGACCTCCGGTCAGCAGACCATGCAGCTCTCGGGCACACTGCAGGACCGCCCTATCATCATCATGGTGGACGGCAGCGCAAGCCACAACCTCATCTCTGAGCACCTGGTGCAGCAACTCCGTCTTCCCTCGGTTCCCTCCCCGGAGGTTGCGGTCTATATGGACAATGGGCGCCACCGACCGACTTAGGGCCGTTGCACTGTCGTCTCTCTCCTGGTGTGGTCCTATTTCGTGACCGCGGACTTTTATGCATGCGGCTTAGGCGGTCTCGATGTCATTCTGGGGGTGGCTTGGCTCTGCACGCTCGGCGATGTATGCGTCAATTGGAACACTATGCTCATGCAATTCCTACCTCGACGGTGACTCCGCTCTCCTATGCTCTCTGATCTCCCTCTGCACGATCCAACGGGCCACAGACGTCGACCTCTCTGCGGGGTTGTGAGCCCTCTCGGGTCCGTCCATTGTGCCTCTTCCTTTTCTGACAAACCACCAAGAGCTTTCTACTGCACTCGTCGACGTCATCCAGCCTTCAGCTGGATTGCCACCAGCCCGGCCTTCTCTGGTCCAGAAGAAAGACGGTAGTTGGCTCTGTACTACCCAACCAAGCTACTTGATCGGCGCTACCACCTTCAGGGGGACTCTGACTCGTAGGAGATCCATGTTGTTGGGTCTTACCGTCTGAAGTACAAAGTTATGTGACTGCCCCAGGAGCACTGTTGTCGCCACCCCTCCGACCATTGTCTTGGGTACAAGGCATATTTTCCCGACGCCGGCATTTTTAGGATTGCGCATGCCGACACGACACACACACACCGATGGACATTATGGCAAATCCGCACGCGGAGGGAGACGATAACGAATCTGTCTGGAGGAGGAGAGACCGAAGACACGCCGCCGACATGATTACTTTATTTGCTTTCATTACGTTATTTTAATTTATGTGTACACTTTATTTTTGCGCTGCTTTCTGTTATCCGCATTCTTCACCTATAAAAGGTTGCGTTGTACTCTTTTTCATTATGTTTTGGATGTATGGAATTTAGGGTTGCACCCTGAGTCTTTTGTCTACTCCTCTCCTCCTTCCTCTCCCTCACCTCCTCCGGCCCTTCACCTTGTCGGATTCCTCTCCGGAATCGTATCAGATCTTGCCCTCAAGAGTTGGGTATCGAGCATAACTCGTTATATTATATCTTACATTGTATGAATCTACTAGATTCGATTTGACAATAGCAAGTATCTATCACATTGCAATAAGCATTATCCTTTTAGATCAAAAGATAAGTAAACACTCGTTCATGAGAATTAAAGAGAGAAAGAGAGAGGGAAAGAGATGAATTCAGTTCCACCATATCTCTGATGCATCCTAGAAGGAAATACAGAGAATTTTCATAAACTGTTAACTAGAATATCCTATCAGAAACCATTTTAGTTTTGATCCCTATTGAACTACCTTGTTAGAACATGAGATCATGTCTGCTACCTTAAAACATGCAGTAATGGTTTCATAAACCTCTCCTTAAGGAAATTAAACCTGTCAAGTAATAAAAATGTTCCCACGGCATTATGGAGAATTACTTGGATAGTATCTGTTAGAAAAGCCCATTTAAGGGCCCATGTTGTTTCTTCTTTTTCTCTCTTCTTGTATTAGTCCCACATCATGTATTAGGATTTCTCTCTTCCTTCTTCTCCTATATAAGTGTGTGTATACTTGTAACTATCATGGGAATATATATATACAAGGTTTTGGGCCTATTTCTACATGGTATCAGAGCCAGGTTCCCTCTAGTTGCGGCCTTCCCTGCGGACTGCCTTTTCTGTCCGCTCCGCTCTCCTGCGGACTGCCTCTCTGTCCGCTCCGGTCTCCTGCGGACTGCCCCTCTGCATCCGCTTCTCTGCGGACTGTCTTTTTTGTCCGCCTTCACTGCGGACTGCCTTTTTTTCTGTCCGCTCGGCTCTCTTGCGGACTGCCTTTCTGTCCGCTCCGGTCTCCTGCGGACTGCCCCTCTGCATCCGCCTCTCTTCTCTCTCTCTCCGTGGTTCCACCCTCCTCAGGCTTCTTATAGCCATCTTCTGCTCTGACTCGTGGGGCCCACCTCTTCTATCCGCTGCGGGCGTTCCTTCCTGTCCGTTGCACGCTCTGCTTGTGTCCGCTCGAGCCTCTTTGCTCGCGGACTGCTCCACTCTAGCCCGCTCTGCTTCTGTCCGCTCGAGCCTCTTTGCTCGCGGACTCCCTATCCGCAATCTCTTGCGGACTGCTCCTGTCCGCTGCGGACTCCTCTCTTGTCCGTTGCGCGCTCCTCTTCTCTCTTGCTGCGTGGCTTCTTCTTCCTCCCCCCCCACCTTACTTTTATAGCCTTTTCTCTCTCCGTGGGACCACCTTCTTACCTGTCCGCTGCGGCCTCTCTCCTAGTCGCGGCCTCTCGTCAGTCCGCTCCTGCGCTCTTTGCTTGTTCGTGGCCTGTCTTGCCGGCGGCCTCTTTTCTGTCCGTCGCGGCCTCCCTACTCGTCGCGGCCTCCTTCTCTGTCCGCTGCTAATATCTGCCTGACCGTGCGGGCTGTCTCCTTCTCGCCTGCATCTTGGTCGCGATTTCCTCCGGCTCTTCCTCTCTGTCCACGCGGCTTGTCTCTGCTCGCTGCGGCCCGTCTCTGTCCGCGCGGCCTCTCTCTTCCCGCTGCGGCCTCTCTCTGTTTGCGTGGGCTGTCTCTACCGCTGCGGTCTGCCCTACTCGCCTCGACCGACTCCAGTCCGCCGCGGTCTGTTCCTGCTCGCCGCCGGCCTCCCTTCTGCTAGTCGCCGGCCTCCTCTCTGCTAGCCGCCCGGCCTCGTCTCTGTCACCGCATGGCGCCTGCTGCTTCAGCTGTCACCTCTGTTGTGTCCTTCTCTACGGAGGGTCTCACCTGCCTCTCTCATCATCCTTGTTGGATCATTGATTCCGGCGCTACTCACCATATCTCCTCCCAGAAGCCCCCAACATATCTCCAAACGCCTCATCCTGCTCGCATCACTGTGGCCAACGGTGACACCCTCCCTGTATTTGGCTCCGCTGATCTTCAGCTTACGCCAACCCTTTCTCTTTCCTCGGTTCTTCACGTTCCGGGGTCTCCCTTCAATTTATTATCAGTTAGTCGTCTCACACACGACCTTGACTGTTGTATTACATTTTCACCCTCTTCTTTTCTTATGCAGGATCGCCGCACCCGGAGTACCATTGGTCAGGGGCAGCTGGTGAATGGGTTGTACATCTTAGATATCCCACCAACTCTTCTCTTCACCATCTCTACTGTTGATTGGCATTGCCGTCTTGGACATGCTCCCCTTCCGATTCTCAAGCGGGCTCTTCCTGATATATCTTTACAGGAGTTCTCCTGTGAATCTTGTGTCTACCGCAAACAACACCGTTCCTCTTTCCCCCCAGCCTGTACCAGGAGTACTACTCCCTTGTCGTTAGTTCATTCTGATATTTGGGATCCTTATAGGATCCCTAGTATTTTTGGCTTTCGGTATTTTGTTACGTTCATTGACGATTACTCCGGTACCAGGTGGCTCTATTTACTACATGATCGCACTGAACTTCCCTCTATCTTTCACGCCTTTTTACTTGAGATGCGTACGCAGTTCGCCACTCCTCTCAAAATCCTTCGCACTGATAATGCTCGGGAGTATACGGGTCGTGCCTTCTCCAATATCTGCACTGACTTTGGTGTCATCCATCAAACTTCCTGTGCGTATACCCCTCAGCAAAACGGGGTGGCCGAACGCAAAAATCGTCATCTTCTCGATGTTGCCCGCTCCCTTATGTTCCAAATGCACGTTCCCACCGAATATTGGAACTTTGCTGTTTCCACCGCCTGTCATCTCATCAACCGTCTTCCCTCCTCTGTCCTTGATTTTGCCTCGCCCATCCAACTCCTCTATTCCTCCATCCCCCTCACCTCTCTCACACCACGGATCTTTGGGTGTGTTTGTTATGTCCATCTTCTTGGCCCTCCTTCCGACAAACTTGCTCCTCGGGCCGCCAAGTATATGTTTGTTGGCTACTCCCGCACTCAAAAGGGGTACGTCTGCTACTCTCCTACTACCGGCAAAATGGTCGTTTCTGCGGATGTCACCTTCTGCGAAGACCAGCCCTTCCACTTACCCAGCACCACCTCGTCTTCTGCTCCCTCGTCTTCTGCTCCCTCTCTTCCCCGGCCCGTTGTCCCGGTCACGCCATCTGCGCCGTCTTCTTCCTCCTCCCCCCCCCCCCCCCCCGTTCCTCCTCGGGTTCCTCCACCGCTAATCCGTGTCTACTCTCGTCGCTCATCCAAGGATGCTCCCGTGACCCAGCTCCCTGCTGCCAGCGATAGTTCGGCTGCGGTCGATCACGCTCCCGTCTCTACAGCTCATCCCTTGGCCAACTACGTCTCTCTACATCGGCTAACCCCGCCTCTCTACGCATTTGCCACCTCCCTTTCCTCTATTTCTCTTCCTAACAATGTGCAGGAGGCGCTTCACCACCCTGGATGGCGGGTTGCTATGCACGATGAAATGCAGGCTCTCTGGGCTAACCAGACCTGGGATCTGGTTCCTCTTCCTGCTGGCCACACCCCTGTTAGCTGCAAATGAGTCTTTGTCATTAAACATGCGGCGGATGGCACTATCGACCGTCTGAAGGCCCGTCTTGTGGCACGGTGGTTTACTCAGCAACATGACCTTGATTACGAGGAAACCTTCTCTCCCGTGGCAAAATTGAACACGGTTCGCGTTCTTCTCTCCTTGGCTGTTCATCGTCACTGACATCTTTATCAGCTGGATATCAAGAATGTCTTCCTCAACGGCGATCTACAGGAGACAGTTTATATGCAGCAGCCTCCCGGGTTTGAGATCACGGGGGAGTCTTTGGTCTGTCATCTTCGAAAATCCATTTATGGTCTCAAACAGTCCCCGCGTGCGTGGTTTGAAAAGTTCAGTAAGGTGGTCTGTGCTAGTGGTTTCACTCGGAGCTCGGCTGACTTTTCTCTCTTCACCCGACATCGGTCAACTGGGACTGTGATTCTTCTGGTATACGTTGATGATATCCTGATTACTGGCGACGACACGGCAGGAATACAACAGATCAAGACACAGTTGAATTCTGCCTTTCAAACCAAAGATCTGGGCAACCTTCGGTACTTTCTTGGGCTCGAGGTCGCCCGACGCCCTGATGGTCTTGTGTTATCTCAAAGTACTGTATGGACCTCCTTCGTGATGCAGGTTATTCTGGGTGCAAACCTGCGGAGACTACTATGGACGCAAATCACAAGCTCTCGGCCCATAGCTCTGACTCTGACAAGCTACTTACAAATCCGGAATATTACAGACGCTTGGTTGGGAAGCTGATCTACCTTACAGTGACTCGACCAGACATCTCCTTTGATGTAGGAGTTGTGAGCTGTTTCATGCACGCTCCTCGGACATCTCATCTTCAAGCTGTGGAGCGCATCCTTCGATATCTCAAGATCGCCCCCGGACAAGGACTCGTGTACAAGCCATCCACATCTCTATCTCTTGTCGCGTATTCTGACGCTGACTACGCAGGATCTATTGATGATAGACGCTCCACAACTGGATTCTGCACTTACTTTGGTGGACACCTCATAACTTGGCGTAGCAAGAAACAGAATGTGGTTGCGCGTTCCTCTGCCGAAGCTGAGTACCGAGCTATGGCTGCTGTTGTCTCTGAGCTAACCTAGCTTGAAGGCCTTCTGGGAGACTTAGGTGTTCGTCTCTCATCTCCGGCAACCTTATTTTGCGACAGTCAGGCAGCAATTCATATTGCCAAGAATCCGGTTTTTCACGAACGAACAAAGCATATCGAAGTTGACTGTCACTTTATCCGGGAAAAGGTACAGTCAAAGAAGATAGATTTGGAGCATGTTCCTGCGACCGACCAAGTTGCGGACATCCTGACGAAAGCTCTCTCCCGGCCGCTATACTATCAGTTCTTATCCAAGCTTGGCGCCTACGACTTGTACGCTCCAGCTTGCGGGGGAGTGTTAGAAAAGCCCATTTAAGGGCCCATGTTGTTTCTTCTTTTTCTCTCTTCTTGTATTAGTCCCACATCATGTATTAGGATTTCTCTCTTCCTTCTTCTCTTATATAAGTGTGTGTATACTTGTAACTATCATGGGAATATATATATACAAGGTTTTGGGCCTATTTCTACAGTATCAATATTAAAAAAAGAGAAGGAAACGTTGAAGTCCTTGTTAGAGAATAAGAACAGGTTTCACCTTATATCCTTCCAAACACTACTAAAAAGGAATTTGGGAATAACCATAGATGCGTTGAGCATTGCAGCAACAGCAACAGCATTGCAGACCTGCCAAAATAAATAATTTATAAGTAAAAGTGCATGAATGTGCTTATATGTGTGTCAGTGTGTGTGTGAGAGAGAGAGAAAATGTACACATTAATGGAAAATATTGGCCCTAAATAACTTAATCATCCACCTGACTCATCTAGCCAGACAAGATATCTTCAAATGCAGCTAATTTTGCCACCAAGATTAAAGAAGAACAAAGATAATTTGAGGACATCAGCACACAAAATCATCACCAGATCATGTCAGAATAGAAGAAAACAAGAACATAAAATCATCTCCGCTCATTTCTTGACCATTCAATACTGTTGAGAGAGCTCAAAGCTTGTATGTATTATTTCAGTATGTAAATACAAGGAGAGAATACAAATATATAGGAGAGAAGAGAGAAGAATAAATCCTATACATGATGTGGGACTAAAGAAGGAGGAAGAAAAATAGGCCATTAAATGGGCCTTTTTACATGGGCTTTTCTAATACTCCCCCGCAAGCTGGAGCGTACAAGTCGTATGCGCCAAGCTTGGATAGGCACTGATAGAAGAGGGTACTAGGAAGAGCTTTGGTGAAGATGTCGGCAACCTGTTCAGTACCCGGAACGTGCTTGAGCTCGATCTTCTTCATGTGGACTTTCTCTCGGATGAAATGACAATCTACCTCGATATGCTTCGTTCTTTCATGGAAGACCGGATTTTTGGCAATATGTATGGCAGCTTGACTGTCACAAAGGAGGAGAGCAGGAGAAGGTAGTTTAACTCCAAGGTCGGTAAGGAGACTCTCAATCCATGTGAGTTCAGAGACCACAGCAGCCATTGCCCGATATTCTGCTTCGGCTGAGGATCGAGCAACCACTGCTTGTTTCTTGCTTCGCCAAGTAATCAGATGTCCTCCAAAATATGTACAAAACCCGCTAGTAGATCGTCGATCGTCGAGGGAGCCAGCGTAGTCGGCATCAGAGTATGCCACTAGTGTAGGAATGGAGGATGAGGTTTTGTATACAAGTCCTTGGCCAGGAGCTGTCTTAAGATATCTGAGAATGCGTTCCACAGCCTGGAGATGAGAGCTTCGAGGAGAGTGCATATAGCGACTCACAAGTCCCACAGCAAAAGATATATCAGGTCTTGTAACTGTTAGGTAGATAAGCTTCCCAACTAAACGACGGTAATATTCGGGATTTGGTAGAAGCGAATCAGAATCTGAGCCCTGAGCACATATTTTGTGATTTGCATCCATGGGAGTGTTAATAGGTTTGCAACCAGAGTAGCCTGCATCATGAAGGAGATCCAGGCAATATTTGCGCTGAGAGAGAACCAATCCATCTGACCGTCTGGCCACTTCCAGACCGAGGAAGTACCGAAGAGGACCCAGATCTTTAGTTTGGAAGACGGAGCTCAGATGTAGCTTAACGGCCTGTATGCCGTCCAAGTCACTGCCAGTAATAATGATGTCGTCGACATATACCAACAGGAGAACCGTACCAGTGGCCTGGTGACGAGTAAACAATGAGAAGTCAGCCGAGCTGCGAGTGAAGCCAACGTCCCGGAGCGCTTTGCTGAACTTGTCGAACCATGCCCGAGGGGATTGTTTGAGACCATATAGAGATTTGAGAAGATGACAAACCCGTGACTCCCCCGTGGTCTCAAACCCGGGAGGTTGTTGCATGTAAACCGTTTCCTGAAGGTCGCCGTTCAGGAAAGCGTTCTTGACGTCGAGTTGAAACAAGGGCCACTGGCGATGGACAGCCACAGAGAGGAGAATGCGGACCGTGTTGAGCTTAGCGACCGGAGAGAAGGTCTCGTCATAGTCCAGCCCCGGTTGCTGGGTGAAACCACGAGCAACCAACCGAGCTTTGAGGCGATCAATGGTCCCATCAGGAGCATGTTTAATGACGAAAACCCATTTGCACCCAACGGGTTTCTGGCCGGGAGGAAGGGGCACCAGGGTCCAAGTCTGGTTGGCCCAAAGAGCAGCCATCTCCTCTTCCATAGCCGCACGCCACCCAGGATGTTGAAGAGCGTCCTGGACAGAAGTAGGAATAGAGACCGAGGAGAGCGAAGTAGCCAAGGCCTGTAGAGGTGGAGAGAGGCGATGGAGAGAAACATAGTCCGCCAGTGGATGAGCGGTAGAGGCCGACACCGGAGCAGCAGAACACGGAGAAGCCGAGGTCGAAGCCGACTGCAGAGGAGCAACGGGAGGAAGAGGGCGACGAGCATAGACCCGAATAACTGGGGGTCGAGGAGGGTCAATGGTGGGAGGAGGCGGAGGGAGGGTGGGAGGTGAGTGGACGTGGATCACCGGCCGGGGAAGGGAGGGTGTGGTAGTAGATGGTGGGAGAAGTGGTGGCAACGGAGGAGGGAAGAAGGGTTGATCCTCCCGGAAAGTAACATCAGCCGAAACAGAGACCTTCCGGGTGAGCGGAGAGTAGCAAACATAGCCCTTTTGGGTACGTGAGTAGCCGACAAAAATGTGTTTGGCCGCACGGGGATCCAGTTTGTCAAGAGGGGGGCCCAGTTTATGGACAAAGCAGGTACAGCCAAAAACCCGGGGGGTGAGGGGGAAGGCGGGTGTGGAGGGAAAAAGAAGGCTGAAGGGTGTAGCGTTGTGGAGAACGGGAGAGGGGAGACGGTTGATAAGAAAATATGCTGTGGAGACCGCAAAGTTCCAGAAGACTTTGGGAACGTGCATGTGAAGCATGAGAGAGCGAGCCACATCGAGCAAGTGGCGGTTCTTGCGTTCAGCGACCCCGTTTTGTTGAGGGGTGTAGGGACAAGAGGTCTGGTGAACAATACCGAAGTTTGCGCAGAGAGTGGCAAACTCGTGGCTAGTGTATTCCCGAGCATTATCAGAGCGGAAAGTTTTAATGGTGGTAGAGAATTGCGTGCGAGTCTCTAACACAAACGCCTGAAAGACACGCGGAAGCTCAGAGCGATCATGCAGGAGATACAACCAAGTAGTACGAGAGTAATCATCAATAAATGTTATAAAATAACGATAACCAGAAATGCTAGGGACTTTATAGGGGCCCCAAATATCCGAATGTATTAAATCAAAGGGAGCTGAGCTCCTAGTACAATGAGCGGGAAAAGAAGAGCGAGGTTGTTTGCCAATAATACAAGAATCACATTGAAAAGCAGGAAGAGAAATGTCTGGAAGCGCCTTCTGGAGGATAGGTAGAGGGGCATGCCCAAGCCGGCAATGCCAATCAGACGAGGAAACGGAGGAAAGGGAGGTGGGAGAGACATCGAGGAGGTAAAGCCCGTTCTGCAGCCGACCCCTACCAATGGTAATCCGCGTCTGCCGATCCTGTATCAAAAAACCAGAAGAGGTGAAGGTGATAAAGCAATTCATATCAGTAGTAAGACGACCAACAGAGAGTAAATTAAAAGGCGAGGCCGGCACATAAAGAACGGAGCGAAGAGAGAGAGGAAGGAAGGAGGAGGTCCGCGCAGCCGGAGACCGGGACAAGCGCACCATTGGCCACAGTAATAGACGGGGGGTGAGCAGCAGTAGAGAACTGGGGCGGCCGCATGGAAGTGATGTGGTGGGTGGCTCCCGAATCCAGTATCCAGCGAGAGCTGGAAGAGAGACAGGCAGTACCTGCAGCGGAGGTGGAGACAATACCTGTATGGGAGGTGGAGGCATGGGAAGCAGAAGGGGGGTTGAGGAGCCCCTGGAGTTGTTGCAGCTGTAGGCGAAGAGCCTCAAGATCCGTACCAGTCGGAGGAGAGCTATCGGTAACAGCAGCAGTAGGCGGGCGAGGGGGGTAGCCATGTTTCTTGTGACAAACGGCTTCAGTATGGCCATCCCGGCCGCAGTAGGTGCACTTGGGCCGTCCGCGGCCACCACGGCCCCGCCCACGGGAGCCCGTACGGCCACCCCGAGGAAAGGAGGGTTGTGGGAGTAAAGGAGGAAGGGCCTGCTGAAGAAGGGCCGGCGAGGGTGGTGCAGGAGCCTCCGGAGGAGGTGGTACGCGAAGTAACATCGAGCAGACATCAGAGAAAGAAGGGGTATTGGGTGAAGCCAGAACCTGGGCCCGAATACTATGTAGGTGTGGCGGGACGCGAGCCATAATCATAGCAATACAAACAGCCTCCTTCTGGGCGCGTTGGGCAGCGAGATCAGTAGTCGCGGGCTGGTGCTGAATCCAGGCTTCCGTGAGAGTTTTAGCACGGGCCACGAAGGAGGTCATGTCCAGAGCTTTGCCAACATCCAAGGCCTGAAGATCAGTGAGGATGTCGAAAAGGTGTTGAAGGCTGTCCTTTCCAGAGTACAGCGAATGAAGTTCATCCCACATGGCTTTAGCAGTCTCATGATACATGATCATCTGGTACGGCTCACCCTCGACTGAGTTCAGGATCCAGGTCTGGACACGGCCGTCATTGCGGAGCCAATCATCAGTAGACGGAGTTGGTGGGCCCTGGGTAAGGTGACGGGCAAGGCCCTTGGCCTGTAAGACCCGGCGGACAGAGTGGACCCAGGGAATGAAATTAGCCTTGCCAGAGAGAGAAATAGTAGTGATCCGAAGCTCATCCCGGAGTTCGAGAGGAGCCACGCGGTCGGCAGGGGGTTGAGCGGTAGTGGAGTCGCTGGAGGACATGGCGACTGAAAAGCAGCAGGGCGCGGCCTGGAGAGAACAACCCGCAGCGGTCTGGAGGTCGCGGCGGTCTGGAGATCGCGGCGAGTGGAGTGAGGCCGCGGCGAACAGGAGCAGTCCGCGACAGAGGCCGCGGCGAACTGGGGCAGGTCGCAGCAGCGGACAGGAGCAGTCTGCAAGAGGTCGCGGCGAACCGTGGGCAGGTCGCTGGAAGAGGAGCACAGCGGATACAAGCAGAGCTCGCAGCGGACAGGAGCAGTCCGCAAGGGAAGGCGGAGAGAGAGAGACCGCGAGCAGAGGCTCAAGCGGACAAAAAAGGAGCGAGCTAGAGGGGGGGCAGTCCGCGAGCAAGGAGGCTCGAGCGGATACAAGCAGAGCCCGCAGCGAGCGAGAGAGAAGCTAAAGGGAGCAGTCCGCGAGCAAAGAGGCTCGAGCGGATACAAGCGGAGCCCGCAGCGGACAGGAAGGAGCAGTCCGCGAGCAGGGAGGCTCGAGCGGATACAAGCAGAGCCCGCAGCGAGAGAGAGAAGCTAGAGGTAGCAGTCCGCGAGCAGAGAGACTCGAGCGGATACAAGCAGAGCCCGCAGCGGACAGGAATGATTGTCCGGAGCGGATGGAGAGAGGTGGGCCCCACGTGTCAGAGCAGAAGATGGCTATAAGAAGCCTGGGGAGGGTGGAACCACGGAGGGAGAGAAGAGGAGCGGAATCAGAAGGGCAGTCCGCACGAGACCGGAGCGGATGCAGAAGGCAGTCCGCACGAGACCGGGCGGGCAGAGAAGGGTCAGTCCGCAGGAGGCCGGGCGGACAGAGAGGGGGCAGTCCGCAGGAGACCGGGCGGACAGAGAAGGGGCAGTCCGCGGCTAGACGGAACCTGGCTCTGATACCATGTTGAGAGAGCCCAAAGCTTGTATGTATTATTTCAGTATGTAAATACAAGGAGAGAATACAAATATATAGGAGAGAAGAGAGAAGAATAAATCCTATACATGATGTGGGACTAAAGAAGGAGGAAGAAAAATAGGCCATTAAATGGGCCTTTTTACATGGGCTTTTCTAATAAATACTACCTAGTAATCTCCAGAGTTGAAAAGAGAACTACTTTAATTGTTCTGGGTCAACCAGTAAAATGTTGGCCCTTTGTCGTAGGGTGGCAAGAGGTGTATATGACGGAGGAAGGGGATACTATGGAACTGGAACCACAACTACTTAAGCGGGGTGTGCTAGAGAGAGCTGCCAAAATCTCTTATAATGAGACAAATAGAATAGATTAATTCTTACAAATCTCCTTCATGACCGAAGGGTCCCTTAAACAGAAATACATATTGAAATAATAAAGCTCATAACCTCTTTCAAAACAAAAACATAATATGATACATTAATTAAAATGGCAACTAGTCTATGCCCATAACACAACATACAACAAGACTCGATTGACTAAGATAACTCGGCTCGAAGCCAATTACAACACTCTCGTTTTTCAAAATGAGTTTGTCCACAAACTCGGAGGGAGTTTAGATTATTGTTTTGTTGGAGTTCTCCACTTCAAGATAGAAAAGTCGTTTGCAGGGATGTATGAACGTATAATGTTCATCGCAGTTATAAAATAACCTCTTTGTGTGACGTTCAACGAGCGTCGCATACGACATGCGTCGGTGTTGGGCTCCCTCGGGATATTTTGTTGGTGTCTTTGGGGTGGCGTAGGTCTATAGTTGTCGTGATCCATATGCAGTTGTTGGCGTTCACAAAGCTTATTCCAGAAATGCATCCACAGAATAGGTTTGGCATGAGGTGGTGAGTGCATTGAGGGAATTGCATCAAATAGGAGGACTAAATCATATGTTGCGGAACCTTCTAAAGTCGTCTCAAGCCTTAGTTTTTTACTTGCAAACGGGCAAACTATAGTTGAGTTGAAACGAGAAGGTGGAAGGAAGCCAGACTGATCTGTTCCGCTATCGGTGTTTGTTGGTGGCTTAAAATTTATTCGCATCGGCTGAGTCATCCCAGTGGGTTGGTATTTCAATCATAGGTTTGGAAGTCTAACTTGGTGTAGTGAGGAACGATATGAGCTTTAAGTCGTGCATAAGTCGGGGATCTGCGTGTATAAGTGAGGAGGGAGGCCCCTGATTACTGTTGTTTTGTCTTATTCATGCACTAGAATAGTGAGAGCATGTACAACTAGTTTGAGACTTGCTAACATATTGGATAGTGCGGCATTTCAACTGCGGCGAGAGTCGTCATGAAACTTTGCATCGTGTCCATCAAGTTACTCATTTGGTATGCAGAGTCCATCGTGTTGCTCATAAGTGTTGAAAGTGTGGCAGTCAGAGCACAAGAGAATGAGTAGGTTATAGGCTGGCTCAACTTCCTAGATAAGGGTGTTGATGGGTACTCGGGTTGTTGTGAGATCCGACATGCTTCCCTATAATGATTCCAAATAATCCCTATCATGAATTAATTCATTCGCTTCGAGGGTAGAAGACCGGCTCAAAATGACAGATTTGATGATAGTAATTGCAGATGAAAAGGGGCTTGATGACAACCATGATTTGACGAAGGTTAATCAAACGACAATGTTGGGAACGAAGGTGTTGTGGCTCAAAAAAGAGGGAGACCGGGAACAGAGAAGATGGGAGAGGTCAACGATGGCACTTCTTGTTGGACTAGAGCTCACAGGGATGCGGAAGACGATCGAGCATGGTGTACGGCTCGATGACGATGACTTTCCTTTCAGAGACCTAGAGACTTGCTGGTAGGACAAACTATAGACTTGAGAAGGCCCTGGGAGCATCTATTAGGTATGTTGCTGGTTGGAGTGGGACTCCAGCTTGATGAGAGGACGGTGCTCCGGGAGAAGATGACTAGGATCATCCATGGGCGACGAAGTGTACACTAGTGAGTGTTCGGTTGTGAATAGAGATCAGTTGTATTAACCAAGATGAGATCAGTGACGATTCTAACGTAGGGCGCTGACTCTTTAAAATCAGGAGGACTGAGATGGTTGTGCAATTTTTGTGGAGCGAAGATGGTATTGGTCGCCGCGGATTAAATCTTGCACACCTCATTCATAACTCAGGGAGTCCCTTAAATAGAAATACATAATGATGTAAGAGTAATAAGTCAGAATATTTGGACTTATTACCAAACTACTGACAGTTAATAACTGACGCAACTAATCGCGACGACCGCGACAATTTATAACCTCATTCAAAACATAGACATAATACGATACATGAATTAGAATGGAGACTAGTTCATGCAAAATAAAATAACTTGCCACGAAACCCATAATATTTATCAGCACTGGTCAAGATCATATCGCAATCTTTAAGGTTACTCAACTCCTATTCTACTCCCAACTTGTATAACAGCAAAAGAAACCTTGGTGACTACGAAGTAAACCTGGGCTAATAATAAAGAGCCTACAGAATATTTATTATCATCATTATAATTATTATGTGTAATATAGTATGTAAAGCCAATATATCTACATAGGTATGTAAGAAGAGATACCCGAATAAGATTTGTGTTTTTTCCATTATTCCCGCCATGGACTTGGTATCAAAGCATTGTCGAGCCTTGTGTTGTCCTCCAGTGCCAAACCGCAACCTGTCAGCTCGCCACTATTCCAACAATCTTCCAGTGAGATGAGAAAGTCCTTTTGAGCCTCTAAGGTTCCTTCCAGGCCTTCGACCAGCCGTCCAAGAGGGCCGCAGAGCCTCAACGGGCTATTCAACAGAATTACAGACCTTCCAACCCCTCCCTCAAGCTTCTATCCTACGGCTATCGGAGCCATCTCATGGGATCACCACCAAGCTACCTTCTCCGATGAGTGATGCTCTTAGGTGACTTAGGATGGTGTGGTGCTGAAGATGTTGTCCATTTATTTTTTGAATCTAGTCACAAGTGTTGTGTTTCATTACCTCCATGGAAGATCCTTTGGCCAAACAATCCAATATTTAGATGTCTCGTAGTACTACGCTGAGTGAACCTCCTTTGATTCACAATCATTTTGGTTCCACGAAGATCACCATTGTGCCCCCTTGGATGGGACCAATTACCCCAAACGGTCACGAGTGGCCCAACATACGATCTGAAGTCATCAATTGTACATATATATCGATGGGACAGTGATTGAGACACCACAAACTAATCCATCGTTGAGGAAATGAGATTCAGACAATTTTTGGTGGTCTCATGATTACTCCATTCAATAACCCCTATTGTTTATTGTACTTGTGTGCTTATGTACTCTACATACGAGAACTGGACACGCACCCCGGGACATACTCACAGTTGGGAGTTTAACATAGGTGTATGAGCTCACTCGTAGGGTCCTCGAGTTAAAAAAAAAAGGCGATTGTTAACCGCAACCCGTTATTGGCTAGTCGCACCCCAAAATCTCCTAACTTTTTGCGCCTTTTCAAAATACGTCTTGTACATGCAATTTCAGGAAAAGTGTCCAGCACGAAAGTTGTAGATCTCGACGAGATCTACAACTTTCGTGCTGGAAACTTTTCCTGAAATTGCATGTACAAGGCGTATGCCTGAAAGGCGCAAAATTTGGGCATATTTCCAAAGTACGCCTTGTACATGCAATTTTAGGAAAAGTGCTCAACACGAAAGTTGTAGATCTCGTCGAGATCTACAACTTTCGTGTTGAGCATTTTTCCTAAAATTGCATGTACAACGCGTATTTCGAAAAGGCGCGAAAAGTCATGACATTTTGGGGTGCGACTAGCCAATAACGGGTTGCGGTTAACAATCGTCTAAAAAAAAGATCAATGACAGTCTCTGCCTATTTTTTAGAGTTTAAAAAACTTTAACATAAGCTAGCTTACTTTGAGGACTTCAACATGGAATGCAATATCGATGCTATAAAATTACGCAAAAAGGAATATCATTTTCTAGTTGCATGCATTCTCATGGGCTTAAACATGGAGTTTGACATTGTGCGGACACGTCTTATATCACACCCCCTCTTCCATCTCTCCATGAGGAGAGTTCAATATGATCTTGGGTGATGATGATCGCAACAGGTCTCTGAGTCCTATCACAGTGAATGACCGCTCTGCTCTGACGAAATTTGGACATGGTCCACCCTCCTCTAGTACTCATGTGCCTTCATGTGACCATTGTGGGAAAAAAGATCATGTGCATCAAGCATCTGATTATACCCTCATCTAGCTCCTCCTGGCATGGGCACATGATGGCTGATATTCCTCTGAGTTAATAAACTAGATCCCAAGTGCAATTGTCATCAAGCACATTCATTTTTTACATTATAGTCTGCTTCCATAGTGATGGGTAACATTCATCATGTCGCTCAATGAGGGCCGCATGTGTTTATTCTCGTAGGAGGTGTTGATCGAAACGTCATCTGGAAGATCCTAGTCTACGGTTGTGTCCGGAGTGCCGTTTATATGTTTTTATGAGGATTTTTTGATGTTTATTAGGTAAGATCAAGCACTTATCGTGTGCACCCAATTATTGTCGTCCACAATGAGTGTCCTAAGTACTTTTATTATAAATAAGACGAAATGGGGGCTGGTTTCAGTTCATTGCATAGTTTGGATGCTTTTTCCCTGTAATTTGGCGATCTTTCGTGGTTCCAACTACATGGAGCCCAAAGGTGATAACTCTTGGGCATTATCCATGTTTTCCTTACATTACCTCTACTAGCCGTCCCTTCCCAACACCCCTACATCCACCTCCAACATAAATCGAACCGTCGCCTACTTGGATCTGGATGTTCCTCCCAGCCGATCCTCTTCAGAGCAACTCCAAGACCCGTTTTCACCTTCCCCTTCCCCTTCCCCCCCCCCCCCCCCCATTACCTCCAAACCCCTCATCGCCCCCTCTCCTTGCCTCCACCCTGCTGTCCAGCCCTCCTAGCACCGTAAAACTCCATCACCAGCCCTCCTAGCACTGCAAAACTCCATCACCAGCCCTCCTAGCACTGCAAAACTCCGCCAGCCTTCCTCTCATCCTCCTGCGCCGGCCAACCCCCAATCAACCTCTCTTAGCCTTGAGTCCTTGACCGGCTTCCACCACCCCACACTTACCTCTGATAGCCCTCCATATCCTCTACAACCACCGTCCAGCAATCCTCTCCCCTCTGGGAAGCCATCACCGCCTCTACGATCATTGGATCTCTACATCTCATCATAAGCTTCTTCTTACCCATGAGTATTAGTTGTTTGATGATTGTGCACTTCTTTACTGTACGAATTATGATCTCATTTTATTTTGGATGTAGTTCATTTGCGTATTTGTATTGTGATTGGTTGCTTCTCGCATGGCGTCTTTGCTTCTTTCGCATTTGAAATAAAGGTAACTCGCACGGAAGAAAGTCATACCCACTAGCTTTTATAAACTAATTTGTTCTTTGTTTGTAGTTTAATTTTTATTACAGTTGTCAATTGGACATCAGATCGTGTGTTGACTGCATAAATCTTTTTAGGGTTGGGTAGGCTTTACCTCACCCGCGCCCGACCTAGGATTGCATTATTAGATTTCACTTTCACAGTCTATCCTATGTCAAATGGAGAGTTGGAGATAATAAAATGTCTAAAATGAATAGCTTAGAAACACCAATAGAGAAAGTTAGGATAAAAAAAACACGGCATCTGCTGGACAGTGAATTATAAAATACAAAAAATCATAAGATATATAGTAGATAATAAGGCATTGAGTACATGATCAGTAACCTCTTCGAAGAACTATATGGAGCTCAAAGATGGGATTAGCGCCCTCCAGAAAGGACCTAGAAGCAGTAAGGGTGAATCTGGAGAAACAACATCATCCATACCATTTTTTGTGAAAATATGTATGAATCATGTGAGGGTGCTCAATGGTTGTCTCCTCGTGTAATTCACTAGCGCAGTATCATTAAAAAGTACGCAACAATTTTTTGTTGCGCCCTCCCTCACAAACAATCAATGCCCAAGTTAAAGCCCAAGATTGAAAACTCACATAGGGGCTCATTGTATTTTTTTTTCTTTCTTGTATTTAGTCTCACATCTCCAAATGTACACATTCTTCTTCCTACACTACTCTATATAAAGAGGGGAGCTCCCATATAATAGTTAAAAAAATTGGAATAATATTATTTAATATTTCAAATTCTCACATGTTATCAGAGAAGGACAAAATCACTCATTGCTCTCCTCTCGTGTGAGTACTCCCGGCCTCGCATGAAATCATTCCGATTTCACGTGAACAGTTCCGGCCTCACACGACAGCAATCCCGCTCCCACAAATAAATCGAACATGACTCGCGGTGCAATCAAATTGGGCCCAGCAATCCCGCTCCTAAGAAAAACTCGCATCCTCACCACACAGAGCTCGTCGAGAAATCAGATTGAGCTCGTCAATTTCTGCTCTCCCAACGCTCGGGATCGTCGACCAAAATCGGCCCACCAACGGGATATTTATAGGTCAAGTTCTAGCAATCTCCTCCCGCGAACACCAATAATCAGCAAATCCTCTCTCCAGGTAACATCACTCCCGCAATCTGCAAACTCCAGTGAACATCTCACCAGCAATCAACGAACATTCCTCCAGCAACCAACACTCGCAAACTCTATTGACGTAGAGCAGGCCGCTTCATCTCGTCAAGCTCCAACGAACTCCAGCACCCACGCACGAACTCCCATCACGTCTTCTTGCGGAATCTCCCAGGGCGTTGCACCCATACGACACTTCTCATGAGTACTGTGCTCGCTACCACCCTCCCGCAATCTCGATGAATCCTCTACTACACTTGCTAGCTTCTCCGCTACATCCGAACTATCCTCGCCAACTCCTGCAGCCTCACTGAACCCTCAGAAAGAACAACTCTGAATTTTCATGCATACGTTTGCGAGCTCTCCTCGTGAAGTCGTCGGCTCTCCTGTCATGCTTACCAAACTTGTTTTCAATTATGGTCAATTCACCACTCCCTTCTACTCCTGCCAACATTGCTCCTCCCACAATCATTTCCAGTGTCTCTGAAAATCTCGGCACGACGTCAAAATTAACCGGACCCAATTATCCAAATTGGAGTGTCTCCTTCACCTTCCTTTTGTGCTCTAAACGCAAATAATGTCATCTCATTGGCTCTCCTCCTGACCATGCGTCTCCCGCATATGTTGATTGGGACGTCAATGATGCTCTTGTTCGCACCTTGCTTGCAAACAATCTTTTTGATGCATGTTTACCCATCATTCGTCATGAAAACACTGTGAAGGTTGTGTGGGATCATCCTGCTTCTCTTTACTCCAAGGGTTCCAAAACCTCTTGCATCCACCCCTTGTATTCTGACCTCTTTGCTCGACCAATACTCCGTCGTGATGTTGAATATTCGGAAGTTCAATATCTTAGCGCGGAATTTTCCCAACATCGACCCATCTCAGTTGATCATGCCACATAGTAGAAACATTTTCAAGAACTCCTGGTGGTCTATTATCTACTCCGTCTTTCAGATTCTTATGAGATGATCTGCTAACAGATCTTGCGAGAACCTAACACTCCCACCTTGGACACTGTCACTCGCATCTTCACTATTACTAAGTTTCTCTAGCGAACACCAATTGTGTCCCCTCTGTCCTTCGACAATTTTGCTTATGCGGCCGGTCACGGAGCTTAACATGTTCGTGTAGGGCACATCGGGGATCTGGGGGATCCCGACCACTTTGTTATCATTGTGTCTGACTTGCTCATATGTCAAGAAATGCTTTTTGAAGCATCCTCACTTCCGTCCTCAGGCTCATATCGTCGTCTACCCCCGCTACTAATTAATCATTCATTACTATTATTTATATCTCTTAAAAAGAATAATTAATGTAGTCGCTTGCATCATATCTAAGTCTTAACACTCGATTATGTTTTACAGATACTAAATCATGTAAAAACTATTGAGTTCTTACATTATTTCTTTCTTTCTTTTGGAAGAAAAAGTATTGCAATAGAAATCACACTCAGACGTGCTTTTTATGCTCCAAAGGTGCAAAAAGGCGCCAGCCTTTAAGGCTGTTGAACCTGGAGCCTTAGGCGCGCCTAAGGCATGCCTTTAATAATATAGGTAAACTCATCTATCTTATCGTAACCAGACCTGACATCACATGTGTTGTTGGAAGGGTCATTCAATTCATACAGGCTCCCAGACCCAGAGAGTATCATATATAAGTTGTTTTAAAAATATTAGAATACATCAAAGGGACTCTAGGAAAAGGACAATTGTTTCAAAGAAACAATCATTTGTGCATTAAGGTATATCTGAATGCAAGCTATACGGATGATAAAAGAGATCGAAAATTCACTTCTGGATTTTCCACATATGTCGGAGGAAATCTGGTCACATGAAAAAGTAAGAAAAAACATTAATATCTAAGTCAAGTGTTGAAGCTGAATACAAAAGCATGGCTCAGACTGTTTGTGAGTTGAAATGGTTGAGAACGCTTCTAAAAGACTTGGGAGAAATCTACGATTATCATATACCGATGTTTTGTGATAATAAAGTTGTTACCTACATATCTAAAAATGCAGTGTTTCATGAAAGAACAAAATATATTGAAGTTAATTGTCACTTCATCAGAGAGAAAATTATCAAATATTAAATACCCAATTTGTTTGTTCCTTAAGATAAAGAGTTGGTAGAAGTTTTCACCAAATAGGCGTCTTTCTCTTTTTCGAATATTTGTGTCAAACTGGAAATGATCGATGTATATGCCCCAACTTGAGGGGGAGTGTTAAAGCTTAAGATCGAAAGCCTGCATAGGGGCTCCATTATATTTTGTTTATCCTTCTTAGATTTAGTTACCCATCTCTAAATGTACATTCTTCTTCCACCATTATTATATATAATGAGGGGAGCTCTCCTAAAATAATTTAGAAATTTTGGAATAATATTATTTAATATTTCAAATTCTCAGTATCTAATAGAATTATGTCGTTGGTAAAAAGAACTATAGGAGGCAAAACACTTTCAAACATAAAGTCATCTAGATTACAGAACTATCAAAACAAAGCTCTTCGTCATTAAGGTATTGACCATATTTATAGATGATTGACATTTAAGCTTTCCAATATCCTAAATACAAGCCACGATCATATCATTCATCCAGGACTTTTCTTTAACAAAAAATAAGAGTAAAAGAGAACCTTACGGCAACCCGTTGCTGGTTTAGACCGCCATTTGCACTCACTATGATAAATCTGGTGTGATTCATGACATGCTCTGCAAAAGGAAAAAAAACTCTCACATTACTCTCTGATTGCAAACATGAAATAAAAATTAATTCAAAAGGCTTAGGTAAATAGTTGCAAGAGATATAATTCTACTCGACCACCAAAAACAGAAGGATAAAGAACTTCCCTTTGTGATCAATATTTGTGTATGTTTGAAATGCAGTGTATGCAAATGTATAGAAGAAATTATCTTTAGGAACTAGATTCTAAGAAACACAAATACTTGGAACAACCTTATGTATCGTATCCTAAACATTTTCGAGTCTGGAAACTCTGGGAAAATCACCTCAAAAACTCTCGAGAACCCGTCCCCGAAACTCTTGGAAACATTTCCTTTTAATTTAAAAAAATGTCCCGAATACTCCAGGATGCTTGTAGTAATTTATGCTCACAAAAATTATAGCTAAAATTTTAAAATGCTAATACAACTTTGAGACAATGACAATGTGTCCGTGCCTGCTTTGTGCATGCTTAAGAATAAACATATACGATAGACAATTGCCAAAGAACTTTTTCTACGTACAACAACAATAATGATTGAGAAAATACTTAATACAAAGGTATATAACAGAACTGTATTAGTTCACCTTGATGAATAGCTCCAGTAGATCTATCTGCACAGGGTTTCCATGATGACGCTTGTTCATAAGGCTCCTTCCATTGCCCAAATTGATCTTGTTGTAATTCTTTCTATTCCAAGAAATTTATGATAGTACATTCGTAAGTCAATAAAATGTTAAAAAGTGACTCCATGGTGAATAGCTGAACAAACCTTTTCCAAGGCAGTAGAAGCAAGGGTTACAAGACGCTCATACATCAACTCTTTACTTTTTTCTACATTACGATAATATCCACGCCATTCGTCCTATAACAAATTGTTAAGAGAAAAGTATCAATAATGCGGATTATCTAATTCTCATACTTCTTCACAATTGCTATATATGTTAAGGAGGGGGTGATCAATAGAATAAATACGTTTGTTATCAAATGCAAACAATAAGCAAGTATTGTTGGTATGAATCCTTGCTTTAATTCATTGAAATCTCTATAGAGATGGAATATAGTTCATTTGAATGTAAGAATCATCTATTTCTTGATGGTATTTTGTTTTAACAAAAATGTTCGTAGTTTCAAGTTTGATATGGAGAAGGACAAAAAGGATAAACAAGAAGTTCAAGAAGGATTATATAAGCTTCAATATTTCATTATCATATTGTTACAGATCGGTTACAACTCAACCACTGGTTATCTATTTTATTATTATATGCATTCAAGTCAACTTATACGTCGTGTCATGTCGCATCGAGTCAAGTCGTGTTTTAATATTTTAACGTTTTCATGTATTTACGGGTGTGCCACCCGGGGGTTCTATAAATAGACTCTTAGTATCTTGTATGAGATTATGAATGAATGAAGTCTAGTTCTTGTCTCTTGTTGAATGATCTTGGTGGCTCTCTCCTCCAACGAGCAACCCCGCCTAAGCAGCCGCGGTTCCGGCTCCACGGTATCCCCCACTACCGCCATCATCTCCGCCTCCAACCACTACTCTGACGAGTTACCGCTGTTACGGAAGTAGGCCCGTAACAACTTGGTATCAGAGGGTTGGTCCTCTCTCGCAGCACACCGCATCCACGCCGTTCACATCGTAGCCAACAATCTGCACCACATCAGAGCTCTCGGACCAAATCGCTGCCAACAACATCCGCACCATTCATGGTGATGAGCACACGTGCATTTTGAGCTCTCGGAGACCTAATCGCGGCCAACAACATCCGCACCACCCCCTCCGTTCTGATCGCTTCCCCGACATGTCTGCAACAGCAAGCCGCTCCCACGCCGAGTATCAAGTGTCGAACATCCAGCAATCGACACTCATTCAAGTCTCCAACAAGCTGCTCGCCTCGCTGACGACCACTTCCTTTTGCTTGCGACTCATCCAGCGGAAATTGGCGTTCCTTTTTCCTGCTCCAGCGCCGACCAACCTTCACTCTGGCATCCTCAAGCCGCTGCCCTCCGACATCCTCAACTCTGCCACCTGCGCCAGCAACCGGACACCTGCGCATCTTCCAACCATCTCGCCGAGTCCTCACGAAGGCTGCTCTTCTCGAGCCGCACCGGCGAGCCCTACTGCTCTTCTTCTTGAGCCCCTCCCCGACACGCCTGGACGTTCTCTCTTCTTCTCGAGCCCTGCGCCATTTCTGCTTTTTTTCTCTTCTTCTCGAGCCCCGCGCGTCTTCCAGCCATCTCGTTGAGTCCCCACGTAGGCTGTTTTCACGCCTTTTTTTATTATCTCCGCCATCCACATTTGTTTTTCTTCTTTTTATTATCCTTCCTATCAAATTTGCTTTGAGCCCTTCCACATCAATTTTTAAATAGCAATGGGTCCCACCCCCTCTCCACACCAACTACCCCACTCTTAGTTTAAAACTACTGTGTTTGGCCTTCTCCAAGCCACATATTATTATTCTTATTATTCTTACATATGTAATTCATCAATATACATTATGTGTTTATATGTTATTGTGCAATTTATAAACATACATTATGTTAACAATTGTACATATTTACCAAAAATGGGTGTGTGTGTGTGTGTGTGTGTATATATATATGAATAATTTTTTAAATATTACAGTCCGAAATTGTAAAATATCTTTGATATATCTCTTGCAATCCGACATTTCTAACTCAGACCGACACGAACCCGACATCCGACATTTGCAACATTGATACATTGTGTATAATTTTACTTCTCCATCCTTTGTTTATTGAAACGACTACTTTTTCTTCTATTTATTGTGTGATACTTTGTTGTGTTTTCCCATCTCCATGTGTGACATTTGATTTGTGTGATACATCCAAATACATGAATACACTTATGTCGGAGGTTATGTGATTTGAGCAGCCATTGTCTGTAAGCCAAGTGTCTATAGATAAAGTTTCAGTATTTAGGCAAGAGTAGAATATCTAATCATTTGGTTCCTTCTCAATAATTTTGGCTTCCTCCTGTTTAAATTCATCTTTCATCTTGTACAAGCATCCTTCATCGAAATAGGTAGGTCCTTTGCACTTCTTACATTTAAATAATAATATTTTGAATCATGGTTTGTCCTTTTACAAACATTGCAAAAAAACTAAGGTGTTTAGCATTTCAAAATTCCTAACTCTTCCCTGACCACAATTGGTAAACTTCCAATGTTTCTACTGAAACTTTATATCTTGATGCTTCGTTTCATCATGCGACTTGGAGAAATTTATCTCAATTTGGAATGCTTGTTCCAATGGTTGCTCAAATCTTGTCATGCTATCTTCGTGCGTTCGTAGTGAACACGTTAGTTCAAAAATAAAGAGAATTGAACAGTCATTAAATCTTATATTGCAGCTACCACATGATCAAGCTTTGATTGTAGACTTTTAAGTATCTTAGAAACTATTTTTTGTCGTCTATTACATCTCCAATACTTTTGATAATTGATAATGTCGGTGGCCCTTGAGAAGAGTGCTTGTATAGTTTCTCTTCCTTACGTAAGAGGAGTATCAAACCTTTTCTAGAAAGATAGTAGTTTTATAAATATCACCCTTTCTCAGTCCCTTGAACTCGATCCTTGGAGTTTCCTAGGCTTCCTTTGACATATTTGCTACCATAGTTCATGGGAAATATATATTATTACTCCTTGTTGAATATAAAGTATTGCCTTGGCATATCTCTTCAAAATTCTGCATATGATCTTGTTGTGGTTGCATCACATCCATCTAATTGTGTTGTAATGATGGGTTGATCATAGCCATTCTGGATTAGATCCCAGAGGCCTTGGGAGAAGAAAAGAGCCCTCATCTGAATACCCAAAATATTCATTAGATTCTCCATCAAAAATTGGAACCGGATTTTGGGAATAATTGAAGGTCTGTTGAGTGCTATCGGATGTCATATGATGGGTTGAAAATGGTGAAGAGAAACAAGGAGAAGCAAATTTTGATGCCACTGATAGTATTTTATTTTAACAAACATGTCTTGAGTGTTTCAAGTTTGATATTGATTTGAACAAAAAGGACAACTGGGGGAGAGGAAGAAGGATTATCATTAACATAACTAATACAATGATTGTTTACTTTCCCCATAAATGTTTAATCGTAATTGACTGACTCTTTGATGCAGGACAGCACTCTTCTTCGATCTTTGTACATCATTCGGCAACTTCATAATAACGATTGTTCGACTGATGCCTACTCGAATAATGGTTGTTCCACTAACAGCCAATGATTTACTTTTGAACAAAAGTTCTATGATAGAAATAGAGCACACTGGTTCTAAAAATTATTAGTGTGCAGTGCAGTGATTATGCAAGGTGATTTCATTAAGAAGCTGTCTGATTTACTTTTGGCAACTGAAATTTCTAAATAACAATTTCACAAACAACATGTATGTCCTATTTTGGTAATATCAAGATGCTGCTATCAAAATAAAATACAACAATGGAGAAGAAATATTACTGTAAATTACATCATACCTGCATTGGCCTTGCTCTGTCAGGAAGGTGGCCACTGCGAAAAATGTTGTGGTGAACAACAGTAAGCATGAAGGAATCGAGTAGCAAGATCGAACCTACTATCCCTACAACAAAACCCACCATTCTCAACCGCTTGAATAGCAATGCCCACCTCTTGACCAAAGCTGTTGTTTTTGAGGGCTTCGAAACCTGATTACTCCTCCTTAGCAGCAATTGCCCTTCCATTCCCATTAAGGAGTACTACAATGTCCTCAATGTGGGGTGGAAGGTGAAGACAGAAAATTTTCTTCACCGGAGTTCTAAATCCCAGTCGCCAACAACAGGTAGGATTCGTTTTGGAAGAACCCATTCGAGAAGACGACCTACCGATCCACCTAACTGAAAAGAATCGAGAGGGGTTTTACCTATTGTGGGAAAACGAAAGGGGGGAGAAGTAGCGGAGAAGGTATTCAGACGGTGAGGAAGGCGTGAGTTGAAAGAGAAGGAAAGTAACAGGACTTGCGGCAGTCGGGGATAGGGATGGAGCTCCAGTAAAAGAGTTGGTGATGAGGGTGATGGTGCTCCTGAGCTCTCTGGATTGGCACATTTCGGATGAATGGGGTGTGGTGTGGGGATGGCGAAGCTTGAGGGAGAGAGTATAAAGATGCGTGAAAGGGAAAGGAGGCGGGAGGAAGACGACGGATTTTGCTCGTGGCGGTATCATCTACCGGATTGGGCCTGCGGGGGTTTGGAAGAAGAAGTGGGCCGGGAGTTTGGAAGAAGAAGTGGGCCTGCGGGGGTTTGGAAGAAGAAGTGGGCCTGCGGGAATTTGGAAGAAGAAGTGCGTCAACATGCTGTATTGCGAGGTGGCCGAGTGCAAGTAAAGGAGTCGAGATCATGGGATGACCTCAGAAGGGAGGCAAAAAACATGATCTGACACTGTATGTGGTGTACATTAGATGATCGCGCTACGTGATATTATAAGAGAATAGTTATATAAAGTTAGAGTATAAACCAAAATGATGGGAGTTACTTTGTTGTAAAAAAATGTTTGATTAAACATTATTTGTTATGATGGTGTTATATTGTGTAAAAAAATTTCATATATTTAATTGTTGGTAATTAAATGTTATAGAAAAAAAATTGACTCAAAACACTGTTTTGTTTCCAAATATTTTTTTCAAAATTATGTTTGCAAACTTCATTTCACCAAAACAATTTTTTAACAAAATTCTATTTTTTAAAATCAACACTTTTTCTATCAATAACTTTTCATCAGCAGTTTTTCATCAGCAACAGCCCAACCAAACAGAGCCTTACAAGAATCTGAATCGGCTAAGCGATCGATGTAGCGAGCGATTGAAATCGCACTGAGGGAGCAGATTTGTTGGCTTGTTGAATGCTAGCTTCAATCCCAACGCGATTTGTGTGATTTGACTGTGCGTGAATAAATAAGACCGGCCCGCCCGATCCCACCAGCATGGGTTTATCACGTCTTTTTGGAGTTTTTTAGTTTTAATTGTCACCATCCAGTGTTCCATGCGGCAATACAGCAACAATTCCGGACCTAGATTTAGGAAAGGAGCCTGGACGGATTAGTTAAGTTGATGTATAACTTAGGCTCTATTTGTTTGGGCGTTTCGCAACTCCGTTTCGGGCAAACGCCGTCGGAAGGAGGGTAAATAAATAAACCTCCGGCGGCGTTTGCTCCGTTTCCACCCGCCCGCCTTGAGAAAAGCCCCAAAAAGTTCCGTTTGGAACAGCCACCTCCCCCCTCCGGTTCGAACTCTTCGTTTTCACCCGCCGGATCGACCCGCCACAGCTAAAACAAATGAAGCCTTAAGCATTCATAATTTTCTATATTATTAGTTTACCTATTTTAGTATTAGTTGGTGAAATCTAGAAACTAAGAATTTGGATGTCTTGATCCAAACAAAATCATAATAAATAAACTTTGCTAAAAAATTATTATCTAACAAATAAGGTTCGGTTCGTTTTTTCGGTTTACCCAACCAACAAACTGAACTGAAATAATGTTAGTCCCGACCCCTTAAACTACTGAATTGGTTAGTTCAGTCCAAAAATTTGTTCAGCTCGTTTTCTTCGGCCGGTTTTGATCGGTTTTGACTTTTTATACCCGGCCAATTGATATGAGCTCTCTCAATTTATAGGAGTTCTAAGTTGCGGATATCAAAAATTTCCACATCCTCCACTAACTTGGTGGGGGTCATGGGGGCTAAGTAGGGTTGACCAATGTCAAACCCACTAACTCCATGATCGAAGCGCCCAAAACCACCGCGCTCATGCCGTGTGTGGCCCGTTGTCATAGCATCATCGATCAGTCAGCCGCTCGTCGTTACGCGTTCGGCCAACCGGGTCTCCGTCGTTGAATGGTCCCCCGACTGAGTTGCAGGACTCCCAAGGTTGTATGGTCGCCCCCCCCCCCCCCCGGCTAGCCGCCGAAGGCAGCACGACCGACTGCCACCATGCAGCCACGACCCCATGCGGCAGGCCGACACGTCGGCCACCTCGCAATATAGCTATTTGACCACACGTACCGTGCAGTCGATCACCTCATTTGGCGCAGGCACTACCTCGTGGTCAGCAGCTGCCCGGCCGCCAACATGTAATCGGGCGGCTGTCTGACAGCCATCACGCAGTCGGCCGACCTCCAGAACGCGGGTCTAGCGGGCCCCTTGACAGATTGCTCCATCGCCGCCCTTACAAGAGCACGTCGTTGGCCAATTGGCCGGCCTTGGTCGCTCGAGCCCCATCACTGACCTCCGTCGGGCGGCCCCTTCATTGTCATCGCCCGACCTCCCCCCGTCGGCCCCTCGGCCGCCGACTAGCCGTCGTCGTTCAACCGCCACATAACCACTGTGTAACCACTCATTACGGGGGTGCATATATCTTAATATCATAATGTGTGAGTGAATAGTAAATATCCTAAATGCACGTATTAAAAAACATAAGATGATGGGTGTGCACATAACACATAACTTTGTTCTGTTGTGTGGATAACCGGATAACCACCGTAACTATCACTTATTTATGAGAATGTCACCCACAAAAACTATAAAAGTGTGTTAAGCTCTGTCGGGGTTCGCTCGAAGCTTCAGGTAGACCGAGCCTTTTGAACCGTTTTAGTCCACGAAGCGGTTGAGCGTGCAAACAGTCAAGAGTTCTCAGATCAATGCAAGTGAGATTTGATTACGTGGAAAACCCGAAATCATAGAGAAAACCACGCGGTTGATTTGTTGTCGACCTAACTTCCATTATTTCAGTGTTCGTTACAAGGTTGTTCATGTGAAGGCGAGGGCAATAGGTCGTCCCTCGTTATACTTTAATAGATTAAGGAGTTGAGGAGAGTTATGAGCGTCACAGGCTCTTTGTGTACTTTCAGGCTCTATGCGCTCCTCCTAGAAACCTTTTGGGATGCCACTTAAGGACTCGTCGCTTGCTTCAACGTCTCGCGCACGACCGAAGACTTCGTCGATGACAGGGAAACTATTCGCTTTCGGACTCTTGTCTTGGTTCAGGCAAACTTTGTTTGCCTAAGCGATGGCCGTCTAAGTTACTTGTGGGCAGACAATATGTAGAGGGAGGGAGTGTAGAGAGAGACAGGAAAATAATCGGAGTTAGCGAGCAGGAAAAATGAACCCAATGAAGTGGGGAGTGAGTCTATTTATATACTTTTATGGGGGCGATCCGGTAATTTCATCCAGTACCTACCAGACGGAGCAATAGAAACACTCGGATCTGGGCACACAGATCACTATTTTTTAGGAAAAGATAATCCTGCCCCGGGTCGTAAAAAAGCCCGCCTCAGGGATCCTGCAGCCAAGGAGGCGACCCCCATCCTCCACGGCGAACATCCAGAAGGGGGAGGATGATCTTGGAGGGGACGACAATGGGCGGCCCTTGGCCCGGACGACCATGACCGGGACCACCCCGTAGTGGGGCGGCCAACCGGTGGTCCCCCTTTCACGGGGGCCACATCCACGGCCTCCTACGGTGGAGCGGCCAACCAGCAGCCCCCCTTTTGTGGGATGTCGTGACCGAGGCCGCCCCCAGGGAGGGGGCAACTGACGCCCCCCCCCCCCCCCCCCCAATGGGGGTCGCTGTTAAGGCTGCCTGGAGCGGGGCGGCCAACCGGCGACCCCCTTTTGCCGGGGGCCACGGTCGAGACCACCCACAGCAGGGCCGACAACCGGCGGCCCCCTCTATTACGGGGGCCACGGTCGGGGCCGCCCGAGCGCGAGCGGCCAAGGGCAGTCACCCCCTTGCGGGACCAATCGCGGCTGAAGTCGTCCTTGAGGCAGCCGGCCTCGAGGGGGCCAACCTCAGTGAGGCGGCCTGCCAAGGTCTCCTGCGTCAGCTCGGCGGGAGAGGGGCGACTGGCGTGCGGGATATCGTGGCATTTAGGGATCCCGCATACAATGATTATCTCGCAGATTTGGTGTGTGGATCGTGTGTGCGACAGTTATCGCACGTAACTTCCCACTATGCAAGTGGGTGAGTGGGAAATTCACTACTTGCAGCCCATTTTTATCTATAAATTAGGGTCAACCCCATCAATGTCTCCTTTCATTCCAACTTTTTACCTCCTCCCACCTCGCCTCCTACGCTCGAGATTTCCTTGAGGAATCCTTCAAAGATCTCCTTGTGTTTTCGAAGAATCGTTCGAAGATCTTCGAACTCTTTTGAAGATCCCTCGATGATCTTCAAGCCCCTACAAGTGTCCCTTGAGGGACGCACACATTTCTCCTTGCGCACATCTCCTCATATGCACATTTAACACAGTGTACATTGCGCTCAACACACATTGAGCTCCGCTTTCTACAACAAGTGCGTCATTCCAGACTCCTCTGTACACAAAAAGAGACAAGCTTCAAACTCCAAGATGGTCAGAATGCGCCACTCCAGCTTTCAAGCACCAACAGAATTAAGGCTCCAGAGCACCCAAAGTTCGTCGCGCCCCACTGTACATGAAGAAAATACTTAGCTCCACGAACGGTGGTATGTCACCCTCGGAGCCTCCCTCCTTCTTTCTCTGAAACTGTAACGAGAGGCGGCATGTCACCCTCAAGTTCTCTGCAAAGCACTGTACTAACACCAAGATAGTGGATGTTTGGTCGGCATAGTGCAGACCACGTGGCTTTTTACCCATTTTCAGAGTAACAACCCAGGTTAATAAAAAAAGAATCAAAGTTTATATATATAAAAAACTAATTCTCTCTATTCCTACCTGCAGCCCCCCTCAATTAAAATCTTGGATGACCTAGGTTTCCTGATCCCTCCTCCAGCCCGTCTCCTACAAGTTGTAACGCCGACTGCTGGGCCTCCCAATTCTGCCTCCCGATTATGCCTCCTTGCTCGCCGCCAAACACCCATGTGCCCCTTCCTCCTCTAGCTGACGCCTCCTCTCGCTTCCTCGCCTCCTCTTCTCTTCCTTTGGCTGACAATCTCCTCCTCCTTCCTCCTCCCTCTCGTGGACAGCAACCACCCTCCTCTCTACTTTCAGGAGACTATCTGACCTTCTCCAAAGAGTCGTTCGTTGGCTTCTTCTTCTCCAAAGAGGGCCTGTTAGCAACTTACTCTTTTCCACGAGCTCTGGTTTTTTCCCAGGGTTCTCCTTCTTGTGCTTGGATTTAGTTCTTATTGGTAAGATTTTCGTCATTTTCCCTTTAACATTCGTATTTCCTTACATTTTCTTGGAAACTATGCTCTCCAAATTTCATATATTTTGTGATCCAAGATTGTGCCCCCTGGTATTCGTATAACTCAGTTGTATTTGTGATTTTCAGCATCATTCGTCGAAGATATGAGCAGTATCTCTTCAAGCTCTCTTCGACTTAGTGTTTCTCCTAGCCAAAGCGTCGTCAACTCTTCGTTTCTTCGTGGTATCTCCTCTCCCCTCACTTTTGAGGGAGGTAAATCACTAAACCCTCTCGTGCTTTTGATTTGTAAAATAATTGTTAGTGTTAGCGCTTGAATTCTCTTTACGCCAAATATCAATTCTGATTGTTCCTAAATAGGTTTAAATTAGTTCTTTAATTGTTGCTTGCGTCGCTTAGCCACCACCTTCAGTTTCAGCTCTAGCTTAAGGCAAGTAGAGATCTCTCTCTCTTGCAACCATTGAGTTTAATTTAATGCATCAGTTATTATGCTTTTATGACTTCACTTTTGAATATATGATTCGTCAAAAAAAATTAGATTTTGAATGCATAATATGACAAACTAGTATTTTGAGATTTAAAATGTTTGAATTACATGAGTTTATAATCATGAATGATTCTTATTTAAATTTTCACTTAGATGAATGATTTTATTTGGATAGTCACCTATATCAATGAATTTCTCATTTGATGAATAATTAAAAAATATTATTGAGCACGAGCTGCATTGTCATGATAATAATTGTAATGAATTCTGATTAGTAAAATATATGATTGATGTTATTATATCATGCATGTAGCGCATATGTTTACTTGGAAGATGATCGTGCTTTCGAATGGATTAATCTAAATGGATACTTGATATCCTAGAAAATGACGCATAGTAATATTTTCACTCTTGAATACTTGAACCCACAAAAATATAAAACTCTCT
The DNA here is from genome assembly GCA_039583875.1 of Platanthera guangdongensis. Taxonomy (NCBI): domain Eukaryota; kingdom Viridiplantae; phylum Streptophyta; class Magnoliopsida; order Asparagales; family Orchidaceae; genus Platanthera; species Platanthera guangdongensis. The sequence goes on along the minus strand of CM077159.1, from coordinate 149,813,768 downwards.
ATCTAGTTTTTTTCTGTCATTGAATATTGTTTCTTATGCATGTCCGGTGGCAAGACCTGAGGAAAGTCTGTTCTTGCTCTAAATTTTCCCTTTAAGTGAATCCATTTTTATTAGAATCACTACACTATGAATCCTTCAATCCATTAGTTTTATAAACAACAATTGAAATGTAATCCATTTTTATTAGAATCACCACACTATGAATCCTTCAATCCATTAGTTTTATAAACAACAGTTGAAATGTAGCGTTTAATTGCTGCAACTCTTCGCTTGCATGATATCATGACAAGCAAAAATTTTTCTAATAAGACTTGCATCTGAACTTAAGTGTGAATCATGTGCACCCACTATAAACACCTACATATTTCATTGGTTATGACTTATGATATTACATGATCAATTTACGTTATACTCCGGAGTATGATAATTATTCTAATTATTTCTACTTGTCTCGTTTACTTGCTTGTATTGCTAGTCTTGTTTCATTAAAAACTGGTACACATACATTTCTGATTCACTTACTGGTTATGTATTTTGCCATGTTTATATTTATTTCAATATTCTGAGGTTTTTCCTTCTTGTTTTAGAATTGCCTTAGCGTCCATCAGGTTCTCGATCCCGATCTGCGTCAAGCTTCTGCTTCTAGAGATTTATCTTCTTACTGTGTCCGGTTCTGTTCATTTTATTTTTTTTACAGTCAGATATTTCTTTTATGTAATAATGCATATTATTATGGACAACTGCTAGGCTAAATATGTTATATACTAGAATTTGACATTTTTTGCATGTTCATGCCTTTGAAATCTTCATCGCATGAAAAATTATATCAGTACCTTAAATCAAGAATTTATTAAAATACATGTATATTTAATTTCTCACTGCCATATTTTAAAGCTTCCGCATAAAAATAATATATTTTACTCTAAAGTAATTATTTTAAAACTAGTTATCAGTATCTCAGCTCTCGCCTAGCAGGTGTGGACTTTCTTTCTGTCCTTGCCTGTGGCATCACGATCCATCTGAAGTGCACTCTGACTTTTGTTTAGACGGGTTGTGACAATTTGTACCAGAGGCAGGTTAACTTCTAAAGATAAAGTATTTTATAATTTTCAGAGATTTTGAATTTTATTATATAAATATATATGCATGCATCATTGCTTCACTCACTTTGTCATTGTCTATTGTTCGCAACTGAAACACGCACACACAATACTCATACGCATGAGTAGTATGAACACGAATGTTAAGGGGTTATGAGCAAACTTAATATTTTTGTGCATATGAATTTTCACTAGTATATACACCGCTTGTGAATATTAAATGGTTATGGGTAGTTTAATATTTTTAAGTGCGGTGACATTAGTATCATAATATGCATGACATGTTAAATGAAATGAACGTTTAATATGACATGTGTATTCATTCATTTGTATTAATATCATAAATCATTGCACAAGTGTTCAGCTAAGAACAACAAAAATGATTGTACATATATGAATTTACTATTTGCTTGACATCACACAAGCTCCTCTGCAGCTCTCAGCCCATCTCTCTTTCTAGGATCTTCTCCAGCCTCTCCGCATCCTCCATCCAGCAGATGGTACTAACGATACTGCGGTAGTATTCCCTGTAAGCTTTGGGATCACCCCGGACCCTCACTTGGACATTACCCCCTTGTAGTACTTTAAACACTGATGGTATGGCGATGAGACCGCCTTGAATTAGTTGATGAGAGGTCTTCCGAAGATCTTGCTATAGCATCTCGACATATCTACGATGATGAACTTGCATCGGATCGAGGTGTCGCCAAAGGTCACTAGAAGATCTGTTCCTCCCTCCACCTCCTTCTCTCCGGAGAAGCCAAAGAGGGGTCTGTATGCAGCTAGAATCCTGGACTCTTCCACCCGTAGTCCCATGAATGTCCTCTTGAAAATGACATTCACCGAGCTCCCATTGTCCGCTAGGATTTGGTCAACAGTGAAGTCCTCGATAACGGCTTGGATGACGAGGATATCATAAAAAGGGTTTTTATTCTCTAACATGTCCTCCTCAAAAAAAGTGATCTCTTCCAACGGTGGCGGCATTTGAGAGGTCGAGGCGATGCTCTTGTGGTAAATCTGATAGAGACTTCCCTTGCAGGAAGCTCCAATCCCGACTCCTTCGCGGATCACTCCTATCTACCCTCCTTTTCGGCCTTGGACCACATCCCCGTGACCGCCTTGGCCGACTCGGTCTTTATTCCTTCTCCTCCTTGGATCTTGGAACGCTATTGACCCTGCGAGGGCCTCTTACCTCGGCTACTCCCGCTCTACCGCTCTTGCAACCCTCACGGGCTCTTCTCTTCTCCCCAGCTCCTCTCTTCTTTAATCTTCCTACCTCTCCAACACAACCCTGGCCCTTACTTTCGAAGGTTTTCCTCTCTCTACCTCTCAGGCTCTTCCCATCTAGTCTCGCCAAGAAGTTCTGGTTCTTCTCTTCTCCCTGCACAAACTTGTTTGCATTTTTGATCCGCGCCTCAAAGGACATCGGGGGCTTGGAGCCGATTGCCAGGCTGAAAAGACCCTGCTTTAGGCCAAACTTCAAGGCCAGCTGCAGGGTGAAAACATCCACTTCCTTGACTTCTAGAACTTTCTCCTAGAAACGGTCAATGTAGTGGTCAAGACTCTCATGCTTCCCTTGCTTGATCTTAAAAAGAGTGGTTGTCTCTTTTTTCGCTTATTGGACGTCGTGAACCTCACCATCAGGCCCTGACGTGGGTCTTTAAAGCAGTAGATGGAACCTCCGAGCAGCTGGTGGAACTAGTCTCTCGCATTTCCCTAGAAGGTGATGGATAAGAGCCTGTATTTGAATGCATCAGTCATGTTGCAGATAGACATCATATCCTCAAACCATTGGAGATGCCTGACAGGGTCATCTCTCCCGGAGTAGTAGCTCAGGACGGGCTCTCTGAAGCCTTCGGGAACTGGGGCTGCTAGTACTTCATCACAGAAGGGGCTCATCGCTCCTTGGCGATGATGGTCTTTGAACTCGCGAGTATCTTCCTCATACTTACCACCCGACTGAGTATACTAGAATCTCACAGGCTATTTCACATCTCTGAACCTGATCCCCGGACAGCTCGTCGGACAGTACTGCGACTGCATAGGTCGCTCCTGATCCTCTCTTGCTCGCTCCTTCTCTGATTACTTAGGCGTCTCCTCTTCCCCCGACGGTGTCACACAATGAGCCGAGGTCGTCGTGACATAAGGGCAAGGAAGGAACCATGCTAGGATGCTCCTCTCGATCCTCCTTGAACACTGCCACAATCACAAAGCCACTTCCTCCTACCAAGTTGCCAACTCCAGATGAGTTGTATGTTACCTCCTCGTTGTAACACCCCAAATCCCAATTTGGGTTTAGGCTGGGTGACACGGCCTGGGACATGAGCGTGTCCAAGGGCGTGTCATGCTCGGGTTGAGCAGCCTCTCGAGTGCTCGACGAAATGCAATCGAGAAGTTCTCGAGAGGGAACACGCCCTGCTACACGGGCGTGTCAGAGGGAGTGTCCCCCTCTGGTCGACGAACTGCGCTTGATGATCGTCGAGCGACAAGTCGAGTTGATTACACGGCCTATGACATGCCCGTATCACAGGGCCGTGTTCTTCTTAGGATCAGTCGGGGATGCGTGTGCTGATGGACACGGGTGTGTCTTGGGGTACACGGCCTGGGACACAGGCGTGTCCCATGGCTGTGTCACGTTCGGGTTGAGTTGGTAGTGTACTGCTTGAGGAGCACGCCATGCCACACGGGTGTGTCAGCCATATGACACGAGCGTGTCAAACATACACACATACATACCATACTCAGACCTTTTACCCCAGATATACATACATCAACAGAACCATTCCTTTATTCCACCTTGATTGACTGATCGCCAGGATAAAAGAAGGTGTACACAAACATCATATTGTTCATTTCTACATACAACATTTAGTTACATCACCAAAGTAATACAGTTCACTCTTCCATTCTTACTTCCGCTCACCCGCATCATCTTTCATAAGTTGTTTGATAGCTTCTTGGAGTTCCAAACTAAACACTCGAGGCTGTACTTCACCGATTGAGCTTTGCGGTTCCTGCAATTCAAGATTATGCAGTCGAGGTTGCCTCCGGGATGCAGATGACTCGGCCACTATTTTACCCTTTTCTTCATAAGACGCACCTGTCCTTTTCTCACTCCGTGGAGGGCCACTCCAACAATCACGTGTTATATGTCCCTGCTTCCCGCATTTAAAATATGTGCGTGTTTCAACTCATTCTTATCCATAGGTTGCTCCCGAATAAACCGTCGAAGGAGTTGGTTCTGCATGCCTGAACATCTTCTTATCTCGTCTCCTAAACTCTGATTGTTCCGACTGTGGAACTTTGAATTCCGGTTTCTCCACCGCCAAGTTCTTCTTGTCCTGCACCCGTTTCAAATCTTTCTCCAGCGCCTGGGCTGTATCTACTAACGGAAGCCTTGGTTCACCGAACCCGGGAGTGCCAATCTCAACTCATCACGCAGTCCCTCATAAAATTGATTCGTCTTTCGTGCTTCCTCAGCGAAGGTAGACCCCGCAAAGCGCCCTAGTCGCGTAAAATCATGCAGGTAAGTATCAATATCACTCTCGCCCTGCACCAGACGTTGAAACTCATTCTCCATAGCAATTCGTTGTGACATGGGCAAGTACTTGGCCAGAAATAATCGTGAGAATTTGTCGATCGATATCTCTTCTAATCCTCGACCTGCCAAGTAATGCAATTCCACTTCATCCCACCAAAGCCTTGCATCTCCTTCCAATAGAAAAGTGGCTAAAGTCACTCTCCGCGCCTCCGCAGTCCGGATTGCTGCCAAGTTCCTCTTCACTCTTGCAAGCTAATCTTCCGCCTGCATTGGGGAACTCGTTCCTCCAAACGTAGGTGAATGAAATTCCATAAAACGCTTCAATTGCTCGTCAGCTGCTTACTCGTCCACCACAGCTTGAACACGCTCTTTCCTGGCACCAAGCCGTACTGACACCCCTGCAGGCCTTGCCTGCCCAGTAGGCTGTGCATGTAATACCACGAGCACCGTCTCAGTCACCTCACGTATGGTCTCCGCCGAAGGAGGTGTAGGCGCCTCAGCTGGTGCTGCACTCTCATCAGAATGTTGGGGCTCAGACTGCCCAACACCACTCCTCGTCACCTATCAATGTACAAAGCACCAGTTACGTCCAGTCCATAAAGACAAACAACCATTGACTACACGCTCACGCTCGTCACGTGCATGTATTCTATTCCTAGTGGACATTCTTGAGTTCAATTATGTTTTCTCTCCCAAAAATCTCAAACCTAGCTCTAATAGCACTTTGTAACGCCTCCAGTCGTCACATGGAATATAACGGTGGGTCCGGCCGGGGCCCCATGCCATATTTCACAGACAAACGGCGGAATTACGTGTGAATATCAAAATCTTGTTTTCCTCATATCCTAACTTAGAGCATTCTAGCGCAACATTTTAAGTTATAAGAACTCATCATCACCTGCAATTAGACATCCACCCCAAGAGCAGTAACCAAAGCAACGGTCAGCATGAGCTGACCAATTATAAGGACCCTACCCCTTACCTGGGGCAGTGGTTCCTTCCTTGTATGCATTTCCAAACATCTAGCTATCACAACAAGTATCACAAACTCCGGCATCCGCTAGACGCTCCGTGCACTCAGCGCACATTACGATGTACCGGACTCCGTGGGAACACCACCGATTAGAGGTTGTTAACTTGTTGGCTGGTCGGTCCTAGTCAACCAACACGCATGCTAGTGACATTTCGCCCAAACCACTCAGAGGTGAGAACCTCACGACAAACTTGAGCATTTAAATCGCATCCAGATCGACCCACCATTGTGGTGCAGCAAGCCGGGTCTGCCCCGCGTCCCCCCAAGCGTTGCCACCAAGCGATCATCTAAATAACCAGGTGTAGGTCAGCCTTTCCCGTTACTCAAACCGTCAGTGCTTGACGCGGGTCGGCTTTCCCTCCTGATCAGCCACAGCTTTCCGCTCTCTAAGAGTCGATTACCAATTCAGCACACACAAGCCAAGAGCTCATCCCGAGCTTGCTAGGTATTCATAGTTCATAAACATCCACACAATACACAGAGTCTTCTCCGATTCATAATACAAACATCACCAATCCAGACTACCTGTCCGGATGGGCTTCACAAAGCATGTCTATGCCGTACTACCTATTTCCAGCTCTAGATACAGACTCAACCTGTAATCATTTACGATTTCCACCTCTTAGTGGAGGATTCCATGCATATGCATAAAGAAAGGACTTCGCTTGTCCAAGAAGGAGATCGTTACCCTTGACGATCGCTTTGGAGCCATAAACTAGCCGGATGGAAATCACCGCCACGGCTTTGCCTCCACGAATCCGCACTCGGCTCACGAATCAGCCCGCTGAAGCTTCTCCTACAACCGTCTCCCTTCTCCCTTTCCTTCCTCTCTCTCTCTTTCTCTCTCTCTCCCTAGCTCTTGAGAAAGGGGAATGAATGGAAGATAAGCCTTCCAATCTCGACCTTATATCATCAGGGAAGGGCCTGGACCCTTGGATCCAGGATAAGGGAAAAGAACAACCACGATTTACCAGACATATCCTGATGTATGTATATCTAGGGTAAAAGGTCTGAGTATGGTATGTATGTGTGTATGCATAACTTTGTACTGATTGGTTTGTGCGATGTCGTGGGGCGAGACAAGCTGCGGCCTCTGAGCTCTAACACGGATCGTTTTACTAAGGAATGTCATGGTTATGTTGATAGCTATAGCTGAGCTAAATTTTGGGACATAATTTTGTTGAAGGAGGGGAGGGTTGTAACACCTCAAATCCCAATTTGGGTTCAGGCTGGGTGACACGGCCTAGGACACGGGCGTGTCCCCGGGCGTGTCGTGCTCGGGTTGAGCAGCCTCTCGAGTGCTCGACGAAATGCACTCGAGAAGTTCTCGAGAGGGAACATGCCCTGCGACACGGGCGTGTCAGAGGGTGTATCCCCCTCTGGTCGACGAACTGCGCTCGACAATCGTCGAGCGGCAAGTCGAGTTGAGTACATGGCCTGTGACACAGGCGTGTCACAGGATTGTGTTCTTCTCGGGATCAGCCGGGGATGCATGTGCTGATGGACACGAGTGTGTCTTGGGGTACACGGCCTGGAACACGAGCGTGTCCCATGACCGTGTCCCGTTCGGGTTGAGTTGGTAGTGTACTGCTTAAGGAGCACGACATGCCACACGGGCGTGTACTGTGTGACACGGGCATGTCAGCCATGTGAAATAGGCGTGTTACATGGTCGTGTCCTGTTCTGGGTAAGGCGGTTCGTACACCGCTTAAGGGACATGGCCTGTGACACGGGCGTGTCACAGGGCGTGTCAGGCCAAAAATGGATATATCTGGCAAATCGTGGCCGTTCTTCTCCATTATCCTGGATCCAAGGGTCCAGACCCTTCCCTGCTGATATAAGGCCGAGATTGAAGGTTTATCTTCCATTCATTACCCTTTCTCAAGAGCTAGGGAGAGAGAGAGAAAGTGAGAGAGAGGAAGGAAAGGGAGAAGGGAGACGGATGCCGGAGAAGCTTCAACGGGCTGATTCGTGAGCCGAATGCGGATTCGTGGAGGCAAAGCCATGACGGTGATTTCCATCCGGCTAGTTCATGGCTCCAAAGCGATCGTCAAGGGTAACGATCTCTTTCTTGGACAAGCGAAGTCCTTTCTTTATGCATATGCATTGAATCCTCCGCCAAGAGGTAGAAAGCGTAAGTGATTCTAGGTTGAGTCTGCATCTAGAGCCGAAAATAGGTAGTACGACATATGCATACTATGTGAAGCCCATTCAGACAGGTAGTCTGGATTGGTGATGTTTGTATTATGAACCGGAGAAGACTCCGTGTATTGTGTGGATGTTTGTGAAGTGTGAATACCTAGCAATCTCGGGATAAGCTCTTGGCTTGTGTGTGTTGAATTGGTAATCGGCTCTTAGAGAGCGGAAAGTTGCGGTTGATCCGGAGGGAAAGCCGACCCGCGTCAAGTACTGACGGTTTGAGCAACGGGAAAGGCTGACCTACACCTTGTTATTTAGATGATCGGTTGGTGGCAATGCTTGGGGGACGCGGGGCAGACCCGGCTTGCTGCACCACAATGGTGGGTTGATCTGAATGCGATTTAAATGCTCAAGTTTGTCGTGAGGTTCTCACCCTTGAGTGGTTTGGGCGGAATGTCGCCAGCATGCATGTTGGTGGACTAGGACCGGCCAGCCAACAAGTTAATAACCTTTAATCAGTGGTGTTTCCACGGAGTCCGGTATATCGTAATGTGCCGTGAGTGCACGGAGCGTCTGGCGGAGGCCGGCGTTTGTGATACTGTTGTGATACTTGTTGTGATAGCTAGATGTTTGGCAATGCATATAGGGAAGTAACCACTGCCCCGAGTAAGGGGTATGATCGTTATAATTGGTCAGCTCATGTTGACCGTTGCTTTGGTTACCGCTCTTGGGGTGGATGTCTAATTGCAGGTGATGATGAGTTGAATTGAATTGAGCGGAATGAAGACTTGCTGCTTAAAGGCCCTTGAAGGTCGTGCAAAGACTTCTTGGATTTCATGTGTGGCTGTCCTGCGTGCCGATGTGTGAAGCTGTATATTTTGTAAAGAGCAACTTGTAAGGCCTTAAGGTCATGAGCGTGTGTAGTTGTATACATTCCTGGTTGATGTATAAATGTGGAGTTTATATATTTAGTGGACATTCATGTGGTTGAGTTCTTATAACTTAAAATGCTGCGCTAGAGTGCTCTGAGTTAGGATACGAGAAAAACGAGATTTTGATATTCACAAGTAATTCCGCCATTTGTCTGTGAAATATGGCGTGGGGCCCCGACCAGACCCACCGTTATATTCCATGTGACGACTGGAGGTGTTACACTCGTTCTCTCCTCCATCCACCATATCGGCTACTCATGAAACTTCCCTTCTCGTCTACGATCCACGCTCACTGCACCAAAGTGTTGAAGCTGGGAAAATCCCTACTCAAAAATTTGGATCAATGCAGCCTAAGGTTACTAGTCCAGCGGCCGAGCTTGATTGCTTAATGGGTTAAAACACAGAAATAGGGACAACAAAAAGGACCCCAGGTGCTGCAGCAGGGAGGTCCCACCACGTACCTAGATGCTTTGTAGAAGCTTTCCCTCCATAACCAAAGATGGTCGAGCATGGTACAAGGTAGACTCAAGTTGGCGACCAAGTCAAGACGGCGACTAAGAGAGATAATCTCTAGCTCAGAACTGGTCTCTTTGAAGAAAGGATCCAAGCTTAGCTCAATGTCCAGGAAATGAGGTGATCGAGATTTTTTGCGAGATTCCAAAGTCCAGATCCTTATACCCCTAGGGTTATATTTATAGACAAATCTAAAGGAAGGGGAGACTTATTTATAGCCCCACCCCCCAACGACTTGACAACTTCTGAGGGAGCTCGCTCGGCTGCAGGCGGACAACTACCCTAGTCGCCTCCTAGGGAGTATACGAGAGGAGCTCGTCATACTCGCTTAAGTCTTCTACTAACTTGAGTATTGACTCTAACCTCTGCTAGATGTTTGACTTTATCTCCTTGTTGACCTGACTCTAGGGGGTCCACTCTTGACGAATATGAGTTGTACAGTTTTGAGCTTTTTTTCTTTTTGTTTCAGAATTGCCTTAGTGTTTGACAGATTCTCGACGCCAATCTGCGTCAAGGTCCTGATTTTAGAGATTTATCTTCTCACTATGTCCGGTTCTATGGATTTTATTTTCTTTACAGTCAGATATTTCCTTTATATAATAATTAAAACCAGATTTTTTTTCTCTGTTATCATGTACAACTACTAAGATAGATACATTATGTACTAGAATTTGACATTATTTACATATTTATGTCTTTGAAATCTTCATTGCCTGAAAAATTATAACAGCACCTTAAATCATGAATTTAATAAAATACATGTGTATTTAATTTCTCACTACCATATTTTAAAGCTTTCACATAAAAATAATCTATTTTACTCAAAATTAATTATTTTAAAACTATTGTTCAATATCTCAGCTCACGTCTAACACGCGTGAACTTTCTTTTTGCTCATGCATGTGGCAGCACGATCCGCCTGAAGCGCACTCTGACTTTTGTTTAGACGGATTGTGACATCCAATTTTCCAAAATTTAAAAATTCTCATAGCAGACGTCTCATTTTACATTTATTATTTACGTGCTAGACCTCTCTCAAGCTAATACAGTTCAATTTTAGGCCGATCTACCAGAGCCTTGAGCTTACCCGCAACACCTATAAATGAGAGATAAATGAAAGGAATTGTTATTGGCATAGCACATTTGTGTATTCACAAATTAATTTTTTTTCCTTTTTTTTGAATTTAGGATTATATTTTTTATTTCTCTATTTGCAAGCCACTTGCCCTAACTGTCGGTGTTCCAAACTCTTGTGCCCGATATTTCTTCCATTAACAGCGACTCAACCAAAGATCTGCCGCATGATATTTCCACCACACTACTGAAGAATAAGTTGTCCTCGAGCCCATCGACAGCAAAATGTCGACGCCTCCCCTTCCTTTGGCCAAGGTCATTAATCTCTCTTCACTTCGGTCCATCTTCAGATAGCGGCGCCTCGGTTGAATCAAGATAATTGCTCATGTTTTCATTCTTCTCTCACCACTCTTTAGCAGCAAGTTGCAGAGCAAGTAACAGCCCAGATTTTCCTCTGTTTCATTTTATCTACAAAAAAGCAACTATGGAGCTAATTTATGTTTGTTGTGGCTAGAGATGTCACGGTTTCGGTTCGGTTCCGGTTCTACTAAAATCATGAACCGAACCACTAAGGTAACAGTTCTTTTTATTAGAACCAAAAGCTTATTTGGTTTGACCGGTTCCGGTTCTGGTTCCAGCTTAATTTTTGGAACCGTCGTGCCAACGGTTCCGGTTACGGTTCAACAAGAACCAAAACCAAACCGTCCACTATCGGTTCGGTCCGGTTCCATGTGATTCGGTCCGGATCCGATCGGTTCCAACTAAAACCAAAATCAAACTTGACAGAATGAAATACAAGCGGGTTGCAAATAGTAAAACTCAAAACAACATCGAAATAGAAATATTTTTGTTGCGCACTTCTTAACGGTCTTTTCCATGATTGGTGGGATAGTATCAATTGCCTTCCTACGCGTGTAGACTTGTCACAAATTCTAGTTGACTTGTGCACGTCTCGTCGGCATGCTCAACCGTAACAACCGCGGTCGGTTGAGCATGCCGACCGTGGTTCGGTTCTACTTCGGTACGGTTCGGATCAGGTCTAAAAATCTTGAAATCGCTTGAGACTTATATGTTGCGGTTCCGGTTCCGGTCCAGATAATAAAATGTAAGAACCACACCCGGACCAATGTTGTTCACGGTTCCAAAATTCAAACCGAAACCCGAATAATTTGCGAACGGTTCGGTCTGGTTCTTTGTGGTTCCGGTTCGGTTTGCGGTTTTCGGTTTTAAGTAACAACTCTTGTTATGGCTCACTCGAGTCCACTGTAGAACGATCTAAATTGCGCTGTCTTAGCCCGATAGTGCCCGAGTGCACAAATAGTCAGAGTTAAGGAGACAACTGACAAGAATATTTTTTCACGCAAAAAACTCCGGAAATGGGTGAAAAAATACGTGGTCGGATCAGTGACGACCAAACTTCCACTAGTATCGGGTGTTACTGAGCTTTTAAATAATGCAAGGGCAACAACCCGCTCCTCGTCACAATTGTTAGGGGAGAGAGAAAGAGAGCTAAGCTCGGAGGGTGACAGACCACCACTCACTGAGCTAAGTCCTTTGCTTGTTATAGTGGGAGTAATGTGCTTTGAGCACACTGAAGACTTTGACTATTGCTTGGAGGCTTGAGTGACACGTTCTGTGCACCATAGTCTCTATGGCTCGTCTTCTGTTGCATTTAGAGGAATTTGGAGCGGTTGACTTGTTGTCGACAGGAGGGCCCGTTGCTGTGTTGTGTGTGTTGAGAATGTTGCACGGAATGCCTACTGAGGTGCACAGAGAACGTGACTTGCTTGCGGTGGAGCGTGTAACAAGTATGTTTGAGAGGTGCTCAGTGTTCTTTACAAAAAATCTTGTGGACTATCGACGTCGTTGGGGGGGGGGAATGCGCACTTAGGAGTAGACTTGAGAGCGGGGCGTGCAGACGTGCATTTGGGAGAGGAGCCCCGCGAGGTGTGCTAGGGAGAAGAGCGCGCAGAGGCACGCTCGGGAGCGGAGCTTACGACGCGGTGTGCACAAGGTGAAATCCCCAATAGGTGCTCAAAGACATTCAAAGATCTTCGAAGGATTTTTGAAAGCGCAAGGAGATCTTCAGGGGAACTCTCGCGCACGCAGAAGGGGCGGGAAGAGAGAAAGATGGAAATGAAGGAGAGACTGAAGTCCAATTTATAGGCCACATGAGTGGTTATGGTGGTTACGTGGTTATCCACAAACCATAACCACCTTATTTACTATTTGAAGGCCAAATTAATATAGTTCACGACGTGCATTTTCATAATATTTCACTATACGCAGACCAATATAATTTCGGCTATTTGCACCCACCCATTATAGGTGGTTACGTCGGTGGTTAAGTGGGTGGTTACTCGTACATTAGACCGCGAAGATCGCATGGGAACGATCAGACAACGGTGGTTAGGCGGTGGCCGGTGACGAGCCCCCAACGATCGGAGGCCTCCCGGGGGAAGGAGCGGAGCACGTGGAGGGCCGGCCGCAACACCCCGACCACATGCGGAGGGCTAGTGCGATTCCTACGGTCGCACGCAGAGGGCCAACTGCAGCCCTTGTGCCCCGCAAGGAACAGCGGCCGCGCGGTCGTTTGGAGGGTACGACCACAGAGGGGGTGAGATTTGGGGGATGGGGGCGAAAATGCATGTGTGGGCTACACGGGACCTGCGCGCGTGGCCCCGCGCTTGCGGGGCCACCGATTGTTCACCCGGGCGGGAGTTTTGTCGCCAAGGAGTGCGTTTTGTCGCTCGATCACATGTTTTGTCGCCAGGGCTCGCGTTTTGTAGCCTGGACGCTCATTTTGTCGCCCGGGCGCGCGTATTGTCGCTCGGCCGCGCGTTTTGTCTGTCGGGCGCGCGTTTTGTCGCTCGGGATCTCGTTTTGTAGCCCGAGCGGGCGTATTATCGCTCGAACACGCGTTTTGTCGCCCGGGCGTGCGTTTTGTCGCCCGGGCGCGTGTTTTGTCGCCCCGGCGCTTGTTTTGTCGCACAGGATCTCGTTTTGTCGAACAGACGGGCGTTTTATTGCCGGAGCAGGCGTTTTATCGCCTGAGCGGGCGTTTTACGGCCCGAGCGCGCGTTTTGTCGCCCGAGCGCGCGTTTTGTCGTGCGGGCGCGCGTTTTGTCGCCTAAGTGCGCGTTTTGTCGCTCGAGCTGGCGTTTCGTCGCCGGGATGCGCGTTTTGTAGCTCGTGCGCGCGTTTTGTCGCTTGAGCGGGCGTTTTATCGCCCGAGCGCGCGTTTTGTCGTGCGGGCGCATGTTTTGTCGCCTAAGCGCGTGTTTTATCGCTCGAGCTGGCGTTTCGTCACTAGGACGCACGTTTCGTAGCCCGGGCGCGCGTTTTGTCCCCCGGGCGCGCGTTTTGTCGCCCCGGCGCGCGTTTTGTCGCCCGGGCGTGCGTTTTGTTGCCCGCGAGAGCGTTTTTTAGCCCGTGCGCGCGTTTTGTCGCCCACGAGAGCGTTTTGTAGCCTGTGCTCGCATTTTGTCGCCCGTGCGCCCGTTTTGTAGCCCGGGCGCGCGTTTTGTCCCCCCCGCGAGAGCGTTTTGTACCCCGGCCTCTCGTTTTGTCGCACGAGCGCGCGTTTTGTCTCCCCCAAGAGCGTTTTGAATCTCGGGCTTGCGTTTTGTCGCCCGGGCGCGCGTTTTGTCGCCCGCGAGAGCGTTTTGTAGCCCGGGCTCGGGTTTTGTCGCCCGCGCGCGTGTTTTGTCACCCCCGAGAGCATTTTGTAGCCCGGGCTGGCGTTTTGTCAGTCGGGCGCGCGTTTTGTCGCCCCGAGAGCGTTTTGTAGCCAGGGCTCGCGTTTTGTTGCCCGGGCGCGCATTTTGTCGCCCGCGAGAGCGTTTTTTAGCCCGGGCTCGCGTTTTGTCGTCCGGGCGCACGGTTTGTAGCCCGAGCTCGCATTTTGTCTGTCGGGCGCCCGTTTTGTCGCTCGAGCGCGCGTTTGGTCGCCCGCGAGAGCATTTTGTAGCCCGCGCTCGCGTTTTGTCGCCCGGGCGCGCGTTTTGATGCCCGGGTGCGCGTTTTATCGCCCGCAAGAGCGTTTTGTAGCCCGAGCTCACGTTTTGTCGCCCGAGTGTGCGTTTTGTCGCCCCAGAGAGCATTTTAAAGCTTGGTCTCCCGTTTTGTCGCCCGGGCGTGCGTTTTCTCGCCCCGGCGCGCGTTTTGTCGCCCGCGAGAGCGTTTTGTAGTCCGGGCTCGCGTTTTGTCGCCCGCGCACGCGATTTGTCGCCCCTGAGAGCGTTTTGTAGCCCGGGCTCGCGTTTTGTCGGCCGGGCGCGCGTTTTGTTGCCCCCGAGAGCGTTTTGTAGCCCGGGCTCGCGTTTTGTCGCCCGGGCGCATGTTTTATCGCCCGCGAGAGCGTTTTGTAGCCTGGGCTCGCGTTTTGTCATCCGGGCACGTGTTTTATCGCCCGGGGGCGCGTTTTGTCGCCCGCGAGAGCGTATTGTAGCTCGGGCTAGCGTTTTGTTGTCCGGGCGCGCGTTTTGTCGCCCGCGAGTGCGTTTTGTAGCCCGAGCTCGCGTTTTGTCGTCCGGGCGCGCGTATTGTCGCCCGCGAGGGCGTTTTGAGCCCGTGCTCGCGTTTTGTCGTCTGGGCAAGCATTTTGTCGCCCGGGCGCGCGTTTTGTCGAACCGCGAGAGCGTTTTGTAGCCCGTGCTAGCGTTGTGTCGCCCCGGCGCGCGTTTTGTCTCCTGCGAGAGCGTATTGTAGCACGAGCTCGCGTTTTGTCGCCCGGGCGCGCGTTTTGTCGCCCCGGAGAGCGTTTTGTAGCCCGAGCTCGCATTTTGTAGCGCGGGCGCGCGTTTTGTCGCCCCCGAGAGCGTTTTGTCGCCCGGGCGCGCGTTTTGTCGCCCCCGAGAGCGTTTTGTCGCCCGGGCGCGCGTTTTGTCGCCCCCAAGAGCGTTTTGTAACCCGGGATCACGTTTTGTCGCCCGTGCGCTCGTTTTGTCGCCCGGGCGCTTGTTTTGTCGCCCCCGAAAGCGTTTTGTAGCCCGGGCTGGCGTTTTGTCGCCCGGGCGCACGTTTTGTCGCCCCCGAGAGCGTTTTGTAGCCCGGGCTCGCGTTTTCTCGCCCGGGCGCTCGTTTTGTCGCCCGGACGCGCGTTTTGTAGTCTGTGCGCGACACACATTTTTCGCCGGCGCGCGACGCATGTTTTTCGCCCGAGTGCGTGTTTTTTTTTGCTTGGGCGCGATATTTTCGCCCGAACGTGCATTATGTCCCTCGAGCTCTCGTTTTTCGTTCGAGCACGCATTTTTCTCACAAGCGAACACTTTTCGTCCGGACACACGTTTTTTCTCCCGACCGCGCTTTTTGGTACCAAGCGCTTTTTACGGGCATGTGATTTCTACTCCATGCACCTTTCAAGCCCTAACCCTAATTTTAGGGGGCCTAGAAGTGAGAGGGATGTTACATCGCGGGCGCGGACGGAGGGCCGGCCGCGGCCTTGCCGGCCACTAGCGGAGGGCTAGTTCGGTTCCTACGTCCGCACGCGGAGGGCCGACTGCAGCCCTAGTGCCCTCCCACGGAACAACGGTCGCGCTGTCACTTGGAGGGTACGACCGTGCAGGGGGTGTGGGTGGGGGATGGGAACGATAATGCGTGCGTGGGGTACGCGAGCCCGACATGCGCGGTTTTGCACTTGTGGGGCGCTTATTTGTTCGCCCGGGCGGGAGTTTTGTCACCCGGGCGTAAGTTTTGTCACCCAGGCACGCGTTTTGTCCCCCGGCCGTGCGTTTTGCAGCACTTGCGCGCGTTTTGTCTTCCGGACGCGGGTTTTGTCGCCCGAGCGCGCATTTTGTCGCTCGGGCGCGCATTTTGTCGCACGGTCGCGCGTTTTGTCGCCCGGACGCGCGTTTTGTCCCCGATGCGCGTTTTGTCTCCCGGGCGCGCTTTTTGTCTCCCGACGCTCGCGTTTTGTCTCCCGAGCGCGCGTTTTTGTCGCCACAGCGCGCCGTGCGCGCGTTTTGTCGCCACAGCGCGCCGTTTCTCGAGCGCGCGTTTTGTGTGTATGAGCACACGTATTTCGCCCGAGCGCGCGTTTTGTTGCCCAGATGCGCGTTTTGTCACTCGAGCGGGCGTTTTGTTACCCGTGCGCGACACGCGTTTTCGCCCGAGCGCGCATTTTTCGCTCGTGCGCGTCACGCGTTTTCGCCCTTGTTTTTCGCCCGAACGTGTGTTGTTTCTCCGGGCACGAGATTTTTGCCCGAGCGTGCGTTTTGTCGCTCGGGCTTGCAATATTCGTTCAAGCACGCAATTTTCGCAGAGCGCAATTTCGCCCGGGACACACATCTCCCGATCGCGCTTTTTGCGCCCGAGCACGTGTTCTCGAGCGCGCGTTTTGTCGCCACAGCGCGCCGTTTCTCGAGCGCGCGTTTTGTTGTATGAGCACACGTATTTCGCCCGAGCGCGCGTTTTGTTGCCCAGATGCGCGTTTTGTCACTCGAGCGGGCGTTTTGTTACCCGTGCGCGACACGCGTTTTCGCCCGAGCGCGCATTTTTCGCTCGTGCGCGTCACGCGTTTTCGCCCTTGCGCGCGTTTTTCGCCCGAACGTGTGTTGTTTCTCCCCGGCACGAGATTTTTGCCCGAGCGTGCGTTTTGTCGCTCGGGCTTGCAATACAACATTTTGTCGCACGGTTCGTTCAAGCACGCAATTTTCGCACGAGCAGTCAATTTTCGCCCGGACACACATTTTTTCTCCCGATCGCGCTTTTTGCGCCCGAGCACGTGTTTTTTTCGGGCATGCGCTTTGTTCTTGGGCACACTTTTTTTCCTGAACGCATATTTTTGCATAATGTGTAAAAAATATTAATTTTTTTTATCATATTTTACAATTATTAGATTGAATTTTATTTAACAAAGTAACAAAATAATCGATTAGTTTCACAATATCCACCAATATTATTTCTTAGCCGAATGCTATAATTGAAATTAGTCACCAATATTCAATTTCACAGCATTCATCAATATTTAATTCCAATATTGAATTTCAATTCCATCCAAACGAACAATTCTGTCCAAACGAACATGCTCTAAAATAATTGATCGATCTTAGATCCAAGAGATAATGCAAATCTTTCAACATTAATAATGTATGCCTCAGATAAAATTTCTCCCCCTAAAATTTTAATAAGTATACAATTTATGTGTTGAATATTCAGTTGCAGCTCTTTTCCAAAAACAAATGAGGAATTCGTCTACAATTTCAAACTTCAGCTCCGTTTGGAACGGCGGTGGCGATCTTGAAAGCGGTGTATGAAATGTAGTTCGAGAACGCTTGACCTCACCTTAGGAACTTCATCCACTTTTATGTTCAAAAGTAGTTTCCTTTTTCTTGATTGTGGCCATAATCATTGTCTTGTCAAACATGTATTATCTGAGAATAATGTTTTTCTTCAAACTCATCCGAGCCAAAAAGGTGCCCCAAATAGGGAAAATTTTTAGGTCAGGATTCCTGACCATGAGCATGGTCAGGACAACCAATGAGGGGCCTTAAATAATGAGGGCCCCGCGCAAAAGTGTATGACACAAGCCACAACTGTGTGAGCCCCATCTCCTTTGCAGACTCCTCATTTATGCAGGACCTTGCTCATGATCAGGTGTCCTGACCTAAAAATTCTAAGACTACTACTACCTTATATATTAACAATTGATTCAATAAATTTAGATATTTATAGTTTCAACAGCAACTTTAGAAATATCATTTTTTGCTAATAGAATTGAAGACACTGTTTCGTTTATTAGAATTGAATCTATAAATATTACTGTGTTCCGGTGAGCAGCCCTAAGTCACTCTATGGGCTTCTCCATGGTGGCCCACATATGTGGTTGCCATCTGCTTACAGCAATACAGCTGAACAGCAAAAGCCTGAAGTAAATTCAGCTTTGCAAGGCCCGGGTTTATTAGTTGCGAGGCCAAAATTTAGAAAATTTTCTATATGGGTCCCAAACTTTGGCTTTGTTTGACGGGGCAGATACGCGCGGTTGCGCCCACATCGCCGCCCCGCCGTGAAATGCGGGATTTGGAAATAAATCCCTTGGTCGGACGGTGGGGCTCCGGCCCAACGCACAAAACTGTGGGATTTCTGCAGAAATCAACCGTGCCGCGGGAGCCACGGTGGCGGTGATTTCCACGGAAGCCCCACCGCCCCGTCAAATTAAGCTAAAGTCCAAAATATAGACCTCACGGCGCACAAATTTCTATTGGTCCCGGCCTCGTCCAAAATTGCAGAATTTTCACTGTTAGGACTTAGGAGTGGCAAAATTGTAAATTCAAAACCCAGCCGATAAATTAACAGTTACCAAACACCACCTGTTTATATCAGAAATCAGTATTTCAAATAAAAATTATAATAATAAATCGTAATTAAAAATGTATTTCTAACCAATTTTGAAACAAAAATAAAATAAAAAACATATAGTTATGAATTTAAAAAATTTTGACACACCTAATTAATACGTCTCATCTTGCCTAAATGTTTATTTTATGCAAAAAAAAAGAAGTTGACGCAGCCATTAAGAACTTAAGTGTAGATTTTAGGTTCGTTCAGACGTACCTAAGGATGATATGCTCAACGAAAAATTTAGGCTAAAATTTTTATTTTTTAGCAAAATAAGTTCTGGAATATTGATTCTTGTATTTTTATGCTCATTTTAAATATTCATATGTATATATATTTTTGTGAAAATACATTTGTTAAAAAATAATTTTTTGGAATTCATATACAAATATAATATAAACTGAAAATATAATTCAATTACGATCATAATTACAATTATGATTGTAATATAATCTAAAAATACAGTTTTTCACGATCCATATATATGTCGAGTGTTCCTAAAATTCTCTCAAAAACTTAAAGCCAATAGACTTTGGAAATAAACTCGCAAAGTGCATTATTAATGATAGAGACACAAATCCGATATACATATCTTCGAATTATTGTGGAGTATTTGATGTGTCATTTGCTTTGCTTTTCCGCTATTTGACAAGGGTGCATGGTCCCCATCATGCATTGGTGGTCCCCATAATTGCTTTTCCATTATTTGAGAATGATGCATATGCATGTTTGGCCAAATGAGTAGATGAGGAGGCCACAATATATGATTTTTGCTAGATATTTGTGGCCGACAAACAAAATTTCACGGGGGATTTAAAGAGTCCGTTTGGCAGGGCGGTGGCAATCGTGAACACGAACCGTCGTTCACGAATACTTGACCTCGCATAAGGAGCTACATCCACTTAAATGTTTAGAATTAATCTTTTTTCTTGGTGGCGGTCGTAAACGTTGTTCTGTCAAACATATATTCATGCTGGCATTGTTTTTATCCTAGCTCATCAGAGCAAAAATGGCGCGCCAAACAAATGATCATTATTAGAAAATTGATTTTAAGTGACAAAAAATTTCGTAACAGAATATTATATTTTAGTTACTAAAGATATTTAGTGACCAAATTTTTTTCCATCACGAAGTAACCACAGTAGGCCGTGCTATTACATGTCTTTAATGAACAAAAAATTTTAGTCACTAATCCATCATTGAAAGTTTTTTTTGTGGCCGAATTAATTTCATTACTAAACCTCTTTTAGTGATGAAGTATGTTTCGTAATTAAATTTCTTTAGTGTTCAGAAATATTTTTCGTATTTAGTGATCAAATTAAATCAGCCGCAAATATATATTGAATTTTAGTGACATTTTTTAGTCACTAAAGAGACGACAAATAATGATAGATTTTGGTACTAAATTATGTTCAATTTATCACAAAATACAATAGAATTATCTTAATCACATCAAAAAATTATGTATAGTTTTTATGGGTGTTGTAATGCGCAGATCAATTTCGGTTATATGCAATTCACGTTTAGTCGAAATAAAAAAAATCATAATTAAGACTTGTGAACCTGTAAATCGGCACATAGTTGTATTAGCAATTTTTTTAAAAACACAATTTGCACATCGCCGAAGCTGGTTTTCACATACCTTATTTTATTAATAAGGAAAAAGACAATGAGAGATTGGTCAAATCATTAAATACAAAATAATAATGTTTTCATCTCTAATTAATCTAATATACATGAAGAAAATCTATGAACATGTATTCTTTAGCACATCTGTGAAGAGGCGGGCATAAGGCCTGGCAGGCCCGGGCCCGACCAGGGCTGGGCCTTTTCAAAAAAGCCTGGGCCCAGGCCTGGTTTTTGTCAGGCCCGGGCCGGGCTCAGGCCTCGTCCTCAGGAGGAGGCCTGTCTAGGCTCTGTAGGCTGGGCCTGGGTCTGGCCCGGGTAAATAAAATATATAATTATTTTAATAAAATATTTATTTTTAAAATAAAATTTAAATTTTTTATTTATGCCAAAATTTTAGAAAAATAATTACATTATTATTTTTAAAAACCATTACAAATTTACAATAAGCTCAAAAAATTTTATACTAAAATTAAAAAAATACAAATCTAAAAATACAAAAGAATTGCACTTAAGAAAAATACAATACTCGATGTCTCAATCACTCGAAACCCGAAGGTGTCGTTCAGGTTTGATCTTCACCGGCCAAATTTAGGCCGCTTAGCTCGTCTTCAACCTCGGACGAGCTATCTTCGATCGATGCGATGTGTTGTATCCTCTTCATAGCATCCAGGTGGTCCTTATAACATATGCAAATTTCCAAAGACTCGTCGCTCAGGTGGCTCCTTCGCTCGTTCAAAATCCTGCCACTTAAAAAAAACACAGACTCCGAAGCTACTGTACTTGCTTGGATTGTTAGTAAATCTCGGACCATGAAGGCCATAACAAGATACATATTAATTTTATTTTTCCATCATTCTAAAATATCAAAATTTTTTATTTCATTTGAACTCATAAAATCTTGAAATTGTGTTTTCGTATATAATCCTAATTCATTTAAAGTACTTGACGTTCTTTGTTTTTTGCGGGCTGCTAATTCTAATTTTTTTTTTAAAACTATCTTTTGTTTTAGGTTGTGTGCTTTCTTCTCAAGGTCGTCATCCATATACCTGATCGTAATAATTATAAAATTCGCTAAAATCATTATTAAATTTTGAATAGCTTAAATTATCATAAGATTTTCCACGACATCTACACATATTAAAGGATTTAAAGTCGCGACACATGAAAATATAGCATGCACTTCTTTATAATATTTTTAAAAAATTTCTTCCATTATTTTAATTAACAGACGCCAACTTTCATGATTTTTTATAAATACTATTTTTTTTGCAATTAATGTAAAATTTTCGATAACCAGTGAACTCGTCGGATAATAAACGTCATATAAAATAATTGTTGATCTATAAAAAACTTCTAGTAAATGCATATAACTTTCAATCACATCCCAATCAGAATCTTGAATTGATCGTGTATTTCAGACATACTATAAAATTCCATTAGTTGTGTTTTTTGTCGCTCGGCTCGTTTTAACATTTTATAGGTTGAATTTCATTTTATAGGTATATCAAATTCAGGTTTTAAAAATTTATGACTTGTGTAGTTACAAATTTTTTAAAATCTTGTTTTCGTTTTTTAGAACTATAAATGTATTTTAACATAATACGAATTTTATTAATATAAGGTTTCATATATGTTAAACTATCATGCACAACTAGATTTAAAACATGACATACACAATGAGTATGAAAAAATTCCATTTAATATTGGTTTCAAATCTCGTTTTAAATACTCGATTGCTAGCGTATTATTAGTAGCATTATCGAAAGAAATACTAATAATTTTATTTTTAATTTTAAATTCACGAATACATTTAGTAATTACTATGCAGCATGTATGCAAAACTCGGGCTTCACCCAAGACACCCTAACACGTATGCATCTAGCACATCATCACATCATCTGGGTACTCTTCATTTCCCCATTGGCATTAAGCCGCAAACAAAGGGGGCACTGCAATTCCCTCAGCGACATGCAAGCCGCCACGCAGAACTCTTGCCAAGGCCCCACCCGCTCATAGTCTTAGACCCGGGCTTGCCTGCAAGCTCTGACTTCTCATGTCAGGATTCCGTCTAACACACTGACCGATTCTAAGAAGCCTTGCTGGACCCCACCCGCTCATAGCCTCATTGCCCAGGCTTGCCCCATGCTTGACATTCTCGTCAGTCTCACAAAAGGGGACTAGTCTCGCCGGGACACTCTCCACACATGACCTGCACGTCACGGGATAGCCAGCCGACCACGGAGACAAAGCCACGCCTTAGCACATTACAATCCAAAAACCATTCTCATCCTAATCACCCATTCGTACTGCAACGTCCCCGCTCACTAAGGAAACCATCTACCGCCAATGCGGAGCTAACCTTGTCCACCAAGGAAACCATCTACCGTCATTGAGGAGCTAACCTTGTCCGGTTCCGACTATACGTGTAATGTCCCGAATCGCACTAGACCCCTCATGCGTGTTTTTGAGTCAGGAGGGTTGACTTGAGTCCTGGGATGTGCAGGGAATTGTACTGCACTTGTGGAGGAGTGGAGAAATCAGTGTTGTGAAGGGACACGGGTAGAGACACGGGCGTGTCCCTACCTGTGTGCGTATGTGTCGAGTTAAACTCGACGAATCGTGCAGAGATCGACGGGGTGTGTCGACATCATATGACACGGGTAGCGACACGGGCGTGTCCCTACCCGTGTGCGTTGAGTTACACTCGACGAGGCGTGTCGAGATCGACGATCTGTGTCGAGATCGTCAAAGTGTATGACACGGGTAGAGACACGGGCGTGTCCCTACCCGTGTGTGTTGAGTTGGACTCGACGAGGTATGTCGAGATCGACAAACTCGTGTCGATCGACGAATGGTATGACACGGGTATAGATATGGGCGTGTCTCTACCCATGTTCCGTGTGTGTCGAGTTGAGTTCGTCGAGATGCAACCCGAGAAGGACACGGCCAGGAACACGGCCGTGTCATGTGGACACGGGTCGGGACACGGGTGTGTCCCTACCCGTGTCAAGGATTGAACCGACACCGAAACCGTCGATGCTGTTTCGCTCAAGCGAGACACGGGTATGGACACGGACGTGTCCCTACCCATGTCACTTTTTATATATAAGGGAAGAGAAAATCCTAGCCGTTTTTCATGCTCATTTCATTCCCTATTTCCTGTGAGAACTCCTGGTGAGAGGGAAAACTGCTGGAGCAAGTTCTACAGGAGGAGATCCGCCGCCGCCGTGAAGGAGAAGATGCCGTCGAGGAGAACTACGCGATCCATGGCCGGGAATGGTGGTACCGCTGGAGCCAATGTAAGTTTCCTACCCTCTCCCTTGGTGCTAGATCTATAGTTACTTTCTTAGGCGAGACATCGACTCAAGAGAGTTTTGATGGAGAGGAGGAGTTTTCTAGGAAAGGCCATGCTAGGACTTGTGTCATAGGTTTTAGATCTCTTCAACCACGCCCTTCTTCTATGTGATGATAGGAGATGGTTTCGTGAAGGGTATTGGCCTCTTGAGGTTGAATAAGGGTGGAGAAAAATCTGGAATGATTGGGAAGATCGCCTTGAGGGGGAAGATGAACTGATGCCGTTCATTCTACCTTAAGATGCGTGCAGAATCTGTATTCCGCGCGCAGCAAACCTTGTGGCCATATTTATGTGTGACATGTCCAGATCTGGGCTTTCAGCTAAACATGAAAGTTTAAGCCCTTGAAAATACCTTTCCAACGAATGGTTGCACGACTTCAGGCGAAGTCTGTAGACACGGGAAAGTCTAAACAAATATGGTGTTCAATAAATCCTGCATGCAAAAATTGTGTACTGTACACAGCGGATTTCAAGTCCGATTTAAAATAGGATAATATCAAATCTGGGTTGAGGTCTGAATACAAAAGTTGTAAACCACGGAAAGACCTTTCCAACGTGGGGTTACACGTCTTCACTGGATTCCTGTAGCTTTGGGGATCTCCGGTCGAAGTTTATGCCCAGATTCAATCTGCACGTAAATTCTGGGCTTGATGGAAGTAGGATTTGGTTTCGGTAGAATTAATATCGCAAGATACTTGGCTTGGATGAACCCTTATGATTAATCATTTGTTGCATGATCGATGTAGCTTATTAATCAGATTTCATATAATCAAATTGTGAAGCAATCTTATTTAAACGAATTGACTTGATATGAATTGAAAGATTGATAATTGTGCACTTCATGTCTATATTATGACATTATCAAATGGAAAGTGTGATAGATCTTTATATGCGCATCATGTTTATGTTACGTTGTCATCATTTGGAAAGTCATATAGATGAATAAATTATGGCCATGGGTAAGGTTGACTAATGGAATGAGTTTAGTAGTCCAATACTTAGAGCGTCGTCTCCCTACGGGTAGTATTGTGAAGGGATATAAGTGCGGTGTTGACCGTCACTTGTTTTGGTTGTGTTGAGATAAGGTATGGATGGATGGTTGGGTTGTGTCCTCGTGCTTACTTCCGAGGCCCCTTCCATGTTGTGTTGATGTGGTATTTGCATGTGGTGTGACTCGACATGCGGTGTCGTAATCCTGGGTTAAGGATAATGTGGCAGGTCTATGGGCTCTCCAGTCGTCACACCGACGGGAGTCGACAGTTAGACTTTGGGCGGTTGGGCTTGGTCCTCGGTGTTCACGTCCCGGGGCTCCTTCCGTGCCAGGTGAACGGTTGGGCTTGGTCCTCGTGCTCACTCTTAGGCTCCTTCCGGGTCGCACAAGGTCAGTTCGGGGCTTGGTCCTCGGTGCACATCTACCCGAGGCTCCAGCTGGGCCATAGCACGCATGGGCTCCGCTATTGTGTTCTTAGCGTTGAGGCGTACGGAGGCCTAAGTGAAGTACTGTGGATACCCGCCTAGTAGTAGAAGTGCCCGTTCTACTGTCACCGCCTGACCACAGCGGCTGATGCCTGAGAGGTTAGCTACATGCTCGAAAAGTGGGAACTATAGTTTGTGTCAACATAGCAGTTGCATGTGTGTGATCATGAGTGAGTCATTGCATAACATACATAACATTTCATATCATTGCACAACAAGATTCTCATCGTATAAGTCTGTATGGGCACTCCTATACGATGAGTTACTTTATGTAACCCGATGCTTAACTTATAAGTTTTTATGAGCATTTTTATAAGTTAAGTTACTTTCCTGTTGTTACTTATACTTGCTAGTTTAGTGTAGCTCTTAAATAACTGCATATTATGATACTGTTACTCTTACATTATTGCCACCTGCCTGTACCTGTTATACTTATTATGTATATATTGTACTCTTGTTCCTTTTTCCCGCCCGGTGCCGAGGAGTCGCCGGGGGATCGGATGTGAAACCACTTAGTCGTTTCAACTAACGGTTGCTACGTCTTCCTTTTTAGGAGGTCACGCCGCAGGTAGAGCAGCCGCAGACTACGCAGCAGGACAGCCAGGCCAGGACGATAGGGCCTGAAGTGACGGTGCCGTCGATACCATCGGTTACTGATGTTAGTATTTGATACTCTGTTGTAGCCCGTTTGGGCAATGTTTAGCTGTACTCTGATATACTGTAGAAACATGTTTTAGCTTCTCCTTTATTGATGTATCTGGACATTATACTTAGTGTGGATTTGACTTCTTGCTTATTATATTTGGTTGGGTTGGCATGTGCTATTGATATTGTTGCAGCCGGCGGAATAAGCGTCTTCTGGTATAGGTTAGCCTGTGTGCTAATGCTACCGCAAGGCGGCTGTTCCGGGCATAAGACTCCCCCTTCGTGCCGTGTTTTGGGATCCGGGAGGAGGGGTCTTACAAATGGTATCAGTTTGCCGCGATCCTCAACTAAGAAGTCATTCAACAATGGTGCCACCCCCGTTTGGTTAGTCAGTTTGGGGACAAACTGACTTAGCGGAAGCAGTGATGTGCCCATATGTAATTCACATTAAGTTTGTCCAACTTTGACCTTGAGTTTAGCCAACCTGACCACAAATTTGTCGTGTACGTGTAGGTTCCACTACATGTTGAGCCGATGGGGGGTACTCCTACCCCTCCCATACCCACTCAGTTCCAACAATCTGAGTTGGGGCAGACGCTCACCGCCATTCTTGATGCTTTTAGGGAGCAACAGCCCCCGGTGCAACAACAGGACCCGAGCTCCAACTGGCTGAGCACCTTCCGGGCTCTCTCCCCTCCCGCCTACCTTGGGACGGAGTCAGCCGTGCGTACAGAGGAATGGCTAGACACGGTACAGGAGTTGTTGGCTGGTATCCGTTGCCCGGCCAATATGGCAGTGACATTGGCGGTGTCCGTCTTGGACTTACATGCTAAGAGGTGGTGGAAGTCCCTCATGGGATCTACCTTCCAAGGCCGGATCTACACAGAGATAAGTTGGAGTGAATTCTCGGGTTTTTTCTTGGAGCACTTTATCCCTACATCGGCCCGAGATGAGCTTGAACAAAGGTTTCTTCTAATAAAGCAGGGATCAAAGTCGGTTACGAAATACCAGCGGGAATTCCAGCATCTCGCAAGGTTTGCGGATTCTTACGAGTTGGATGACAGAGGTTATGCCAAGCGCTTCTACAAAGGGCTGCGAGATCCCCTAAGGCAGTCCCTTTTGTTTATAGCGGATGGTAGCTTGGCGGAGATCATTGATATGGCGAAAAGATTGGAGGTGGACCACCTGGGATGTAGTAAGAGGCCTGCGGAGGACGTGATGGAAGCCGACCCATGGAATAGTAGGAGGCGAGACTTCAGAGGAGGAAGAGGACATCAAAGAGGTGGAGGGCGTGTCCACCGAAACTATAGGGTGGAGCATCCGGTTCCGCAGCCGCCTGCGTTGCCTCCACCACCACAGCATCAACAATTTTAACAACCTGAATGTCGTCGTGGTCTGCTGTGCTTCGAATGCAACCAACCGGGACACATCCGACGTTACTGCCCGCAGTTATTTGGGAACGTCCCTCCCGCTCTCCCTCCTGCTCTCCCTCCAGTAGCCCCACGAGGATGGGGATATATGCGTGGTCGACGACGAGGACCGCCAAGAGGTAACCCCGGCCCTGCTAGGGATCAGGTGTACACGCTTGACATGGCGCAGGAACGGAACCCCCAAGATGTGATTGCAGGTATGATTTAATTAATTCACATATTTTTATGGTCTAACTTGAATTGTTTAAGACTTACTAGACACCTAGCAACAAGTTTTGGTTGTTGGTACTTAGGCACCGTGAATATTGGTGGGAAGACGGCCTATACGCTGTTCGATACCGGTGCCTCACACTCCTTTGTGTCCGAAGATTTCATAAAAGACGTGGAGGGTGTACAGTACTTTACCGGCATAGCCCGACGAGTACGCCTTCCAGATGGCTCGGAGATGATCGCGACCGCCAAGTGCGAGTTGGAGTTATTTATTGATGGGAAGGCCTTCGATACGCTGGCCACGGTTCTTAGTATGCCGGAGTTTGACATCATTTTGGGCATGACATGGCTGGACTGGCACTTCGCGAGGATCGACTGGGCAGAGAAGCGGATCTATTTGAGACATGGGGACTCTGACGTCATCTTCCAAGGTATTGGCTTTGCGCCTCGCATGATGATATCTTCCGTCCAGGTTGAAAAAACTCATATGAAGGGGGACAAGGTCTTCATGATTTGGTTCGAGTTGAAGGAAGACGCTTTGGAATTAAAGGATGTACGGGTAGTGCGAGATTTTCCCGAGGTATTTCCTGAGAAGCTACCAGGATTACCTCCGCATAGAGATGTTGACTTCCAGATTAATCTAGTACCAGGTGTCAAGCCTGTATCCAAGACTCCGTATAGAATGACCCCAAAAGAACTTGCGGAGTTTAGAGTTCAATTGCAAGAACTAGTGGAGTCAGGGTTCGTTCGCCCCAGTTCATCACCCTGGGGAGCCCCTGTACTTTTCATGAAGAAGAAGGATGGAACCATACAGTTGTGCATAGATTATCGGGAACTCAATCGGTTGACGGTGCGGAACACTTATCCACTACCTCGGATCGACGAGTTGTTTGATCAACTAGTGGGAGCACATTGGTTTTCTAAACTGGATTTGCGCTCTGGATACTATCAGTTGAGGATACAAGAAGGGGACATCCAGAAAACGGCCTTCAGTTCAAGATATGGTTTGTATGAGTTCACGGTAATGCCATTTGGGCTCACAAATGCCCCTTCGGCCTTCATGAGCCTGATGAACAAGGTGTTCGAACCGTATTTGGACATCTTCGTCATTGTTTTTATCGATGATATCTTGGTCTACTCAAATACGGAGGAGGAGCATGCCGAGCATCTAACCTTGGTGTTGAAGAAATTGAAGGAGCGCGCCTTGTACTCCAAGTTTAGCAAGTGTGAATTCTGGCTTAAGGAGGTAGCTTTCTTGGGGCATGCGATCAGTGGGGCAGGATTAGCAGTGGATCCAGCAAAGGTACGGGCCGTGAAGGAGTGGTCGCCCTTGAAGTTGGCGGCCGATGTATGAAGCTTTCTTGGACTTGCTGGCTACTACCGGAAGTTCGTGAAAAGATTTTCCAAGATTGCCCTTCCTCTTACCTCCTTGACGAAGAAGGGTGTGCCATTTGAGTGGACACCTCAATGTGAAGCGGCATTTCAAGAGCTGAAGGATAGGCTTACCTCCGCCCCCATCCTTGCACTTACGTCGGGGAAAGAAGGATTCCAGGTTTACACGGACGCATCATATCAAGGGATGAGAGCGGTATTGATGCAGCACGGGCACGTAATCGCTTATGCTTCAAGGCAGTTAAAGAAACATGAAATCAACTACCCGGTTCATGATTTGGAGTTGGGAGCAGTGGTGTTCGCTTTGAAGGTCTGGAGGCATTATCTATATGATGTCCACTGCGAGATCTTTTCCGATCACAAAAACTTGAAGTATGTCCACACTCAGAAGGAGTTGAACCTGAGGCAACGACGGTGGTTGGAGTTTCTATGCGACTATGAGTTCACCATGAACTACCACCCCGGGAAAGCAAACTGGTAGCCGATGCATTGAGTAGAAAAGTGCCAGGATCTAGCCCAGAGTCTCGGTTGATGAGTATGGACTTGGCTCAGATGATCGAGGAGATGGAAATTACTCTAGTATTCAAAGCTCCTTCGGCAGAGTATGCGAAGTATTTGACCAACATGAGCATAGTTTGTGATATCCAGGTCCGGATTCGGGTGGAATAAGGAATGGATGCGGCCTTGGCCCCAGCAATCAAGGCAATTGAATATGGGACCACCGATGAGTACACACTAAACGACGGCCTCGTTTATTTTCGTGGCCGGCTCTATATTCCCAAGGGCGGCAAATTCCGGGAGGATATCTTGAGAGAGGCACATTGCTCTCAATATTATGTACACCCAGGTATAGCCAAGATGTACGCCGGCTTACGGAACACCATGTGCTGGCCAGGAATGAAGAAGGATGTTCGTTACTATGTTACACATTGCGAAGCTTGTCAAAGGGTCAAGGCCGAGCGTAAGAGTCCCGGTGGTTTGTTGTAGTCGTTGACCATCCCCGAATGGAAGTTCGAGGATATCTCCATGGACTTTGTCCATGGGCTACCTCGCTCACGCTCAGGGAATGATTCGGTGTGGGTTATTGTGGATCGACTGACAAAGGTGGCCCGGTTCATTCCAATGAAGAAGGAAGCACACATGGATGTTTTGGTACGCCTCTTTGTGGAGCAGTTCGTACGGTATCATGGCGTGCCCAAGACAATTATTTCGGATCGGGATGGTCGGTTTACTTCCAAGGAGTGGAAAGCGGTACAGGCGTATTTGGGCTCGCGCCTAACCTTTAGTACTGCATTTCACCGTCAGACGGACGGGCAGTCTGAGCGGACCATCAGAACACTGGAAGATTTATTGAGGTTATGTGTGCTGGACAGAGGATAGCCATGGGAAAGGCTCTTGCCACTAGTTGAATTCTCCTATAATAACAGCCATCAGGCGAGCATCGGCATGGCGCCCCATGAAGCCCATTACGGAAGAAGGTGCAGGACTCCCTTGTCTTGGGTGCAGGATGAGGATCCAAAGGCATTGGGAAATGAATATATAGATGATACTGATGCGGCGATCAGATTGATACGAGATCGCATGTTGGAGGCTCAAAGTTGGCAGGCAAAGTACTATAATGCAAAGCACCGAATGGTGGAGTTCCAAGTGGGTGATAAAGTGTTCCTCAAGATTCGACTGATGCATGGAGTGTCGCGGGTGCATGGTGTGAAAAAGCTCAGCCCAAGGTATGTTGGGCCTTATACTATACTGGAAAGGATTGGCCCGTTGGCCTACCGGTTGGAGTTACCACCAGAACTAGAGAATCTCCACGACGTGTTCCATGTGTCGTCGCTTCGAAAAGCACTGTTGCGGCCCGACCAATATATTTCCACTACTGATGGTGCAGTGGCGTCAGATAGGTCTGTGCGACTAGAGCCGGTGCGGATTGTTGACAGCGAGACAAGAACATTACGCCGCAAAAGTGTTCCCTTAGTGAAGGTGCTATGGTCGAATCATGGGAAGGAGGAGTACACATGGGAGACAATGGATTTGATGCCACAACGCTACCCGGAGTTGTTTGCTCAAGGTAATTTTATTTAAAAGCATGTGTTAATTTTCCTGTTATGCTTTTATCCCCTAGCCAAAGCCTGATTTCGGGGACGAAATCTTTTATTTTGTTTATAAGATTTGTAACGTCCCGAATCGCACTAGACCCCTCATGCGTG
The DNA here is from genome assembly GCA_039583875.1 of Platanthera guangdongensis. Lineage (NCBI taxonomy): Eukaryota > Viridiplantae > Streptophyta > Magnoliopsida > Asparagales > Orchidaceae > Platanthera > Platanthera guangdongensis. The sequence continues at coordinate 149,782,755 of CM077159.1, read as the reverse complement.
TTTTTGAGTCAGGAGGGTTGACTTGAGTCCTGGGATGTGCAGGAAATTGGACTACACTTGTGGAGGAGTGGAGAAATCAGTGCTGTGAAGGGACACAGGTAGAGACACGGGCGTGTCCCTACTTGTGTGCGTGTGTGTCGAGTTAAACTCGACGAATCGTGTCGAGATCGACGGGGTGTGTCGACATCATATGACACGGGTAGCAACGCGGGCATGTCCCTACCCGTGTGCGTCGAGTTACACTCGACGAGGCGTGTCGAGATCGACGATCTGTGTCGAGATCGTCGAAGTGTATGACACAGGTAGAGACACGAGCGTGTCCCTACCCGTGTTTGTTGAGTTAGACTCGATGAGGCGTGTCGAGATCGATGAACTCGTGTCGATCGACGAATGGTATGACACGGGTATAGACACGGGCGTGTCTCTACCCGTGTTCCGTGTGTGTCGAGTTGAGTTCGTCGAGATGCAACCCGAGAAGGACACGACCAAGGACACGGCCAGGAACATGGCCGTGTCATGTGTACACGGGTCGGGACACGGGCGTGTCCCTACCCGTGTCAAGGATTGAACCGACACCGAAACCGTCGATGCCGTTTTGCTCAAGCGGGACACGGGTAAGGACACGGGCGTGTCCCTACCCATGTCACTTTTTATATATAAGAGAAGAGAAAATCCTAGCCGTTTTTCATGCTCATTTCATTCCCTATTTCCTGTGAGAACTCCTAGTGAGAGGGAAAACTGCTGGAGCAAGTTCTACAGGAGGAGATCCGCCGCCGCCGTGAAGGAGAAGATGTCACCGAGGAGAACTACGCGATCCATGGCCGAGAATGGTGGTACCGCAGGAGTCAATGTGAGTTTCCTACCCTCTCCCTTGGTGCTAGATATATAGTTACTTTCTTAGGCGAGACATCGACTCAAGAGAGTCTTGATGGAGAGGAGGAGTTTTCTAGGAAAGGCCATGCTAGGACTTGTGTCCTAGGTTTTAGATCTCTTCAACCACGCCCTTCTTCTATGTGATGATAGGAAATTGTGTACTGTACGCAGCGGACTTCAAGTCCGATTTTAAATAGGATAATATCAAATCTGGGTTGAGGTCTGAATACAAAAGTTGTAAAACACGGAAAGACCTTTCCAACGTGGGGTTACACGTCTTCACCGGATTCCTGTAGCTTCGGGAATCTCCGGTCGAATTTGATGCCCATATTCAATCTGCACCTAAATTCTGGGCTTGATGGAAGAAGGATTTGGTTTCGGTAGAATTAATATCGCAAGATACTTGGCTTGGATGAACCCTTATGATTAATCATTTATTTCATGATCGATGTAGCTTATTAATCAGATTTCATATAATCAAATTGTGAAGCAATCTTATTTAAACGAATTGACTTGATAGGAATTGAAACATTGATAATTGTGCACTTCATGTTTATATTATGACATTATCAAATGGAAAGTGTGATAGATCTTTATATGCGCATCATGTTTATGTTACTTTATCATCATTTAGAAAGTCATATAGATGAATAAATTATGGCCATGGGTAAGGTTGACTAATGGAATGAGTTTAGTAGTCCAATACTTAGAGCGTCGTCTCCTTACGGGTAGTATTGTGAAGGGATGTAAGTGCGGTGTTGACCGTCACTTATTTTGGTTGTGTTGAGATAAGGTATGGATGGATGGTTGGGCTGTGTCCTCGTGCTTACTTCCGAGGCCCCTTCCATGTTGTGTTGATGTGGTATTTGCATGTGGTGTGAGTCGACACGTGGTGTCGTAATCCTGGGTTAAGGATAGTGTGGCAGGTCTACGGGCTCGCCAGTCATCACACCGACGGGAGTCGACAGTTAGACTTTGGGCGGTTGGGCTTGGTCCTCGGTGTTCACGTCTCGGGATCCTTCCGTGCCAGGTGAACGGTTGGGCTTGGTCCTCGTGCTCACTCCGAGGCTCCTTCCGGGTCACACAAGGTCAGTTCGGGGCTTGGTCCTCGGTGCACATCTACCCGAGGCTCCCACTGGGCCATAGTACGCATGGGCTCCGCTGTTGTGTTCTTAGCGTTGAGGCGTACAAAGGCCTAGGTGAAGTACTGTGGATACCCGCCTAGTAGTAGAACTGCCCATTCTACTGTCACCGTCTGGCCACGGCGGCTGATGCCTGAGAGGTTAGCTACCTGCTCGAAAAGTGGGAACTATAGTCTGTGTCGACATAGTAGTTGCATGTATGTGATCTTGGGTGAGTCATTGCATAACGTACATAACATTTCATATCATTGCACAACAAGATCCTCATCGTATAAGTTTGTATGAGCACTCCTATATGATGAGTTACTTTATGTAACCCGATCCTTAACTTATAAGTTTGTATGAGCATTCTTATAAGTTAAGTTACTTTCCTGCTGTTACTTATACTTGCTAGTTTAGTGTAGCTCTTAAATAACTACAGATTATGATACTGTTACTGTTACACTATTGCCACCTGCTTGTACCTGTTATACTTATTATGTATATATTGTACTATTGTTCCTTTTTCCCGCCCGATGCCGATGAGTCGCCGGGGGAGCGGATGTGAAACCACTTAGTCGTTTCGACTAACGGTTGCTACGTCTTCCTTTTTAGGAGGTCACGCCGCAGGTAGAGCAACCGCAGACTACGCAGCAGGACAGCCAGGCCAGGATGATAGGGCCAGAAGTGACGGTGCCGTCGATACCGTCGATTACTGATGTTAGTATTTGATACTCTGTTGTAGCCTGTTTGGGCAATGTTTAGCTGTACTCTGATATACTGTAGAAGCATGTTTTAGCTTCTCCTTTATTGATGTATCTGGAAATTATACTTAGTGTGGATTTGACTTCTTGCTTATTATATTTGGTTGGGTTGGCATGTGCTATTGATATTTTTGTAGCCGGCGGAATATGCGTCTTGTGGTACAGGTTAGCCCGTGTGCTAATGCTACCGCATGGCGGCTGTTCCGGGCATAAGACTCCCCCTTCGTGCCGTGTTTTGGGATTCGGGAGGAGGGGTCTTACAACACGTACTCACTCGAGAGAAGGGCGAAAACATCACAAACATCACAACCGACATCTTGCCGCAATGGATCTCCACGAATACTTAAAGCTCGTATGCAACATCACTGAGTCGGACTAACAGTCGCGACAACGACTTCACCCACCATGCTTAATCCACTAACGGAGCGGATCTCTAATGCAAAACATGTCGGGGATGTACTCAATCGACCCGAAGGTTCGTCTTGAACCTTGGCGACCCAAACCCCTCTCATTTGAGAGTTTGGTGTCCAAAAACTAGAAAGTAAAAGATGCTACACATGCATCCTAAAATCAGGAGGAGAAGCGTCGTTACCTTCTGAGCTCTCTTCCTAGCCATGACAACTTAGCCTGATGAAAACCTTCGTAACGGTCCAGCCTCCACGGATCTGGACTCGGCTCACGATTTGGAGCATCGAAGCTTCTCCGGCAGCCGAATCTCTCCTTCACCTTCTTGCTTGCTCTCCCTTCTCTCTAGATCTTAGAAAGAGAGTGTTTGAAGAAGAATAAGGGTTTTTATACCCTATTCCTGGACTTAAATCAGCAAGGGCAACCCTGGACCATTAGATCCCAAAAGAAGGAGATGAACGACCACGATCCGAGCTGAAAATCAAAACACCTGGGCCGAACACGGCTTGTGACACGCCCGTGTCCAAGGCCGTGTTCACCAATCGACGCCAAAACCGTTGCACCCAAAGCAGGACACGGGCTTTGAACACGCCCGTGTCAGAGCTGACACGCCCGTGCCATGCAGTACACGCCTGTGTGCCTAGGCGTGTTCCTCCATCGACACAGGTCCAAACACAACCCGAGAAGGACACGGCCTGGGACACGCCCGTGTCTCAGGCCGTGTTCGAAGTCTCGACGATCGTAGACTGCCACTTCGTCGACTTCGCAGAAAAATTCGTCGAACACGCTCGACACGGCCTTGGACACGCCCGTGTCCCACGCCGTGTTCACTGTCTCGACTCATCGTCGAGCGCAGTTTGTCGACCACCCGGGCTCTCGACGAACCCGACACGACACGACCATGGACATGCCCATGTCCCAAGCCGTATTCCCTATCTCGGCGCATCATCGAGCGAAAACCGTCGACTCCTCGGGCTCTCGACAAACCCGGCACGACACGACCACAGACACGCCCGTGTCCTAGGCCGTGTGACCCTTACCAAGACCCAAACTTGGCTCTCGACGCTGCTCGTCCTTCTTTCGAATTTTGGGGCGTTACACGCATATACTTGTAAATTTTTTAGTCCCACATTACTTAATTGAAATCTCTCTCATCTCCTCCATTATATAAAAAGGAGGCTATAACATTGTAATTGGTACCTTTTTTGGATAATAAAGTTTGCATTACTCCAAATTTTCGGTCTGCTTTTTCCTGTTCGCACATGGTATCAAAGCACTCGGTCCTTTCCTCCTGATTGTGTGAGCGCTCTCTATCCGTGCGGCTTGTTTCTTCCCGCGACCTGTCTTCGCGACTTGTTTCTTCTTTTCGCGACCTATTTTCACGGCTTGATTCCTCTTCTGACGTTGCCCTGTTCACACGGCTTGATTCTCCCGGTTACTGCCCTTTGTGTTTGCGGCCTCTTGCTTCCTCTTTCTTGCCGCACACTTTGCTTAGTCGCCGACTCCACTTTTCTAGCAGCTCCTCTTCTTTATCGGCGCGACCTGTCCTTAAGTTGCCGCGCCCTGTTCTAGCCGCTCTCCTCTGCTTTGTTGTCGCGACCTATCCTTAAGTCGCTGCGACCTGTTCTCGCCGCTCTCCTCTTCTTTGTCGCCGCGACCTATCCTTAAGTCGCCGCGACCTCGTTAGACGCTTTCCTTCTAGCAACTTCTCCTTCTAGCTGCGGCTTGTTTCTCGCGCTGCCTTCTTCTATAGCCAACTCCGATATCTCCACCGCCACTATTCACATTGTCGCTCATCCTCCTACACCTCCCACTCCTTCTGGTAATGTTGGCACCGCTTCCAAGCTTATTGGCCCCAACTATCCAGATTGGAGTGTCTCCTTCACCTTCCTCCTCCGCTCGCAACGCAAACGTCATCATCTCACCGATGACCCTCCTCCGCATGATTCCCCTCTCTTTGACAACTGAGATGCCAGCGATGCTCTTGTCCGCACATGACTGGCTAACAGCCTCTCTGATGAATGCCTCCCTGTCATCCGTCATGATGAAACCGTCAAGGCCGCTTGGCTACATCTTGCCGCTCTCTACTTAAAGGGGGCTCAGACGTCTCGCATATATACTTTATATGCGGACCTCTTTGCCCGTCCCTCCATGTCTCCAGCGGCTGCTTACCAGCAAGTTCAGGCTCTCGAAGCCAAAATTCTACAAAATCGCCCCTTCTCTGCCAATCTCACTGAGCAACACAAACACTTCCAGGAGCTTCTGGTTGTGTGTTATCTTCTACGCCTTCCAGAGTCATATGACATGATCCATCAACAGATCCTTGGTGAGGCGGAGTCTCCCACCCTGGATGCCCCCGCTGCCTGCATCGCCGCTATTACTTCTTCGTTCAAACGTCCACTGTTATCCTCCCCTCCTCCATCAGACATCTCCGCTCACCATACTCAGCGTAGTGGATCTGGTGGCCGCCACCTCCCCTCCAGCGACCATGGTGCTTCCCGCTTTCTTTGCTCTCACTGTGGCCGCACCGGCCATACAGTTGATTGTTGTTGGAAGAAGCATCCTCATATTTGACCATCTGGTGACGCCACCACTTCCTCTTCGAAGCCGTCCGCCTCTGTGGTCACGTCTTCAGGTAGTGCCCACGTCGCTACTCAAGGTAAATGGCTGATCGACTCTAGTGCTACCAATCATATGACCGACAATCCACACTGTTTTTCTCTCCTACAACAACATGATCGGTTACCCCGGTCCTTGTTGTGGATGACTCTCCGTCACCGGTCAATGGAACGGGGGTTGTTCAAGTAATTCCGTCTCTTCGCTTGGCGGACACCCTCTACGTGCCCAAGTTCCCTTGCAACTTGTTATTTGTTACTTCTCTTTACAAACAACTACAATGCTCTGTCACATTCACGTCTACTACTTGTTCTTTTTAGGATCCGGGTGTAACACCCCGACGTTCTGAGTCAATTTGGGCCAATTTGTGTTCAGGCATGGGTGACGCGGCCTGGGACACGGGCGTGTCCCAGGGCGTGTCAGGCCTGGGTTGTGTCGAGTCGTCAGGTCGACGAATTTTGCTCGACGATCGTCGAGTGTCGAGTGAGGACACAGCCTGTGACACGGGCGTGTCACAGGGCGTGTCAGTGGTCGTCGAATTCAGCTCGACGTATTGAGCCAGGGCGTGTTTGCGGGACACGGGTGTGTCCAGATACACACGGCCTGGAACACGGGCGTGTCCAGGGCCGTGTGAGTCTCGGGTGAAGTGGAGATTGGGCTGTGTGAGTGACACGGCCAGCGACACGGGTGTGTCGGAAGGCGTGTCAGGTGACACGGCCAGAGACACGGGTGTGTCGGAAGGCGTGTCAAGTGACACGGCCTGTAATACGGGCGTGTCCCATGGCCTTGTACTGTTGGTTTTGAGTCAGTTGACTGCCTCTTAGGGGGACACGGCCTGTGACACGGGCGTGTCACAGGGCGTGTCAGGCCGTGTTCAAGCTTTTCTGGCCAAATCTGAGCCGTTTGTTTCCCTCTTCCTGGATCCCATGGTTGGGCTCTGTCCAGGTATTATGAAGGCCGAGAAAAAGGGGATTTAATCCCTCTTTTCATCGTCTTCTTCTTCTTCATGTTATTCCAAGAAAGGGAAGAAGAAAGGCCTAAGGCAAGAGGGAAGGGAGGAGTCTACCAGCTGCTGAAGGAGCTGCGGAGTGCGGAGCGAAGATCCGAGAGCGGATTCGTGAAGGCAGAGCCGAGGCGGTGATTTCCATCCGGCTACTTCATGACACCGAAGCGATCTTCAAGGGTAACGATCTCCTTCTTGGACATCGAACTCCTTCCTTTATGCATGTGCTTGGAATCCTCCACCAAGAGGTGGATTTGCGGAAGTGATTCCTTTGTTGAGTCTGCATTTAGAGCCGAAAATATGGAGTCCGGCATAGGCATGCTGTGTGAAGCCCATCTGGACTGGTAGTCTGGATTGGAGATGTTCATGGGTAAACCAGAGAAGACTCCGTGGATTTGGTACGATGTAAATGGATTTCTATTGTGATGAATGTATGGATGTGATGCTGAATGTGAGGAGGCTTTGGCAAAGCTCCTGGTTATGATATGATCAATTGGTAGCACGCCTGGGGAGCTCGAGATAAACCCGACCTGTTACACCACTAGGGTGGGTTGATCTAGTTAGGTAGGGATCGATTGGTGGCAATGCTTGGGGAGCCGAGTTAAACCCGGCTTGCTGCACCATATGGGTAGGTCGATCGGAATAGGAGGGAGGTCGATGGGTGGTAATGCTTGGGGAGCTTGGATAAACCCAGCTTGCCACACCACATGGTGTGGGTTGATCTGCTCTGGTTGTTATTGGATGCTGTGAGGTTGTACCTCTGAGTGGTTTGGGCGGGATGTCGCCAGCTTGCGAGACTGGTGGACTAGGTCAGGTCAACCAACAAGTTAAAACCTCGGATCGGCGGTGTATGACTGGTGGATTCCGGTACGCCAAGAAGGTGCCCTGAGTGCACGAAGCGTCTGGTGGATTCTAGCGTTTGTGATGTAATGTGTTTGCTAGCGGGATAAAGAAAATGATATACATATGCTGTTTGATGATACTTGATGATAGATGATAGCACTGTATATAAGGAAGGAACCACTATCCCGGGTAGGGGGTAGGGTCGTTTTAATGGGTCAGCCAAATGCTGACCGTTACTTTGTTTTCGGTGTTGGCTTGGATGTCTACTTGCAGGTGCTGTGGCGTGAACTGCATAAGTGGAAAGAATGGCTAGCTTGCTGCTATAGGCCCTTGAAGGCCATGCGACTGCGAAGAGTTGTGTTTGGATGTCATGTGTGGCCGTCCTGCGTGCCGATGTACGAAATGATTGATGTGTCAAAGAGGAACTTGTAAGGCCATAAGGCCAGGGTGTGTGGGTTGTATACATTCCTGGTGTTGTTATATATAAATGTGATCTTTATATATTGGTGGACATTCTGGTTTGAGTTCATGCTAACATAAAAATGCTGCGCTAGAATGGAATGAGTTAAGGATACGCGTAGTGTTTGATTCCCACAAGTAATTTCTTCACTTGTCTGTGATATATGGCGTGGGGCCCCGGCCGGACCCACCGTTATATGTCATGTGACAGGTGGGGCGTTACAAAGTGGTATCAGAGCCAGGTTTAGAATGTTTGGGAGGAGAGAACATCATTGAACTCATGAATGTCCACTAGGAATGTATGTCATGCACATGATGTGCATGAGTGTGTAGTCAATGTAGCAGTACCGTTATGATTTGACGTATTAATGGTGTTCTGTACATTGATAGGTGGCGAGGGATGGAGCTGGGCCGTCTGAGCCCCAGCGGTCTGATGAGAGTGTAGCACCCGTGGAAGTGCCTATGCCTCCCTCGGCAGAAGCCATACGGGTGGTGACGGAGACAGTGCTTGCAGTGTTACAAGCACAACCTACTGGACAGGCAAGGCCTGGTGCAAGGCAAGAGCATGCTGCAGTGGTGGTGGAAGCGCAAGCAAGTGACAACTCATTGACACGTTTTATGCACTTTCATCCACCTACGTTTGGTGGAGCGCTTTCACCAAGCAGACGATTGCTACTGAGACTGAGAGTGGCAGCCTCTACTTCCTCGACAATGTTTCTGCACTCTCCGCCTTCTCTACATCTTTTACTGATCTTCTCTAGTGGAACCTTCGTCTTGGTTATGCTCCTCCCCGTCTTCTCCGTCAGCTTCTACCACATCTTCCTCCGCAAGGCCCACCGCTCAACTGTGAAGCATGTCAACTTGACAAGCATCACCGCTCCTCCTTCCCACTAAAGCAAGGTCGTGGATCTTCCCGACCATTTGAACTTGTTCACTCTGACAACTGAGGTCCTGCTCCTACTCTCACCATCAGTCGGGGTAGTTTATATTTTGTAACGTTTATTGATGATTTCTCTCGATGTACATGGGTGTATCTTTTAAAGGATCGCTCAGAACTTTATTCTATATTGACATCCTTTTATCATATGGTTAAAACTCAGTTTGATATGTCTATTAAAATTTTTCGTTCTGACAACACAAAAAATATCTTAGCAATGCTTTCACTTCTTTTTGTGTGCAAAATGGTATTCTTCATCAAACTACTTGTGTTTATACCTCGCAACAAAATGGGGTGGCGGAACGCAAGAACCGTCACCTTCTTGATGTCGCCCGCACTCTGATGACACAAATGCATGTTCCTCGCTCCTATTGGTGTTACACTGTCCTCCTCTCCTGTTACCTCATTAATCGCATTCCATCCACGGTTCTCTATGGACAAACTCCCTTCTCTCTTCTCTATCCTGGCAAGGATGCGTTTCCTCTTCCTCTGCGTATCTTTGGGTGTACGACCTTTGTGCACAATCCTTCCGCCACACATGACAAACTTGACTCACGTGCCACCAAATGTATCTTTTTGGGTTACTCAACTACCCAAAAAGGCTACTGTTGTTTTGATCCCGTTCTTCGAAAACAATACGTCTCCGCAGATGTGACCTTCTTCGAGAATGTGTCCTATTTCTCCTCCGACCCACCTCCACCTCCTCCCACCGTCCCCTCCACCCCGTCTACTCTCATCGAGATTTTACCACCATCACCTCCATCATCTCCTCCTTACCTCTCTTCCTCATCACCCCCACCATCTCCCTCTTCTCTGCGGCCGTCTCTCTCCTCTGCCGGGCCAGCTCTCTCTGCCACGGATGCTCTGGTTACTGAGGAACATGCCGACCTGGATCTTCCCATTGATCTTCGCAAAGGGGTGCAGACGTGTATCCAGCACCAGCTGGCTGCTATTGTTTCATATGATCGTCTCACTCCTTCTCGCAGGGCGTTTGCATTGTCTATCTCCGCAAATGCCACTCCCCGCACCTACCAGAAGGCTCTCACTATTCCTCATTGGAATGCTGCCATGGATGAGGAAATTGCTACCCTTATTGAACGGGGCACCTGGATCCTGGTTCCCCCGCCTTTGGGCCCGGATGTTGTTGGCTTCCGCTGAGTATTTGTTGTCAAATTCCATCCCGATGGCAGCATGGATCGCTACAAAGCCCACCTGGTGGCTAAAGGATTCACTCAGACCTATGGTGTTGATTATTTCGACGCCTTTTCTCCCGTTGCTCGTCTCAGCACCATTCGGGTCCTTCTCTCGGTCGCTATCAACAGGGATTGACCTATTTCGCAGCTGGATGTTAAGAATGCTTTCCTCTAGGGTGATCTGCAGGAAGATGTTTACATGGAGCAACCTCCTGGGTATGTTGCTCAGGGGGAGACACGAGTATGCTGGATAAAAAGGCTATCTATGGCCTCAAGCAGAGTCCTCGTACCTGGTTTGACAAGTTTAGCAGCATTGTTGCGGCCTTTGGTTTTACAAGAAGCTCAGCCGATCACTCCTTGTTCTTTCGGAAAACCGCCTCTGGTGTGGTAGTTCTTGCGGTTTATATTGATGACATTCTTCTTACTGGTGATGACAAGGATGTGGTAACGTTGACAAAAAAACACCTCCGTCAACACCTGGTCACAAAGAATATGGGCTCCCCGAAATACTTTTTGGGGATTGAAATCACCAGGAAGCCCAACTCCATGGTCCTTTCCCAACAAAAGTATGATCTTGATCTTCTAAAGGAGGCAGGATTGACTGGTGCTAAACCTGCCCGTTGTCCCATGATTGCTGGAGAAGACAAAATTTGGACAGATGACTCGCCTCTTCTATCCGATCTTACGAGGTACCGACGTCTGGTGGGCAAACTCATTTATCTCACGGTAACCAGACCCGACATCTCTTATGCTGTTGGCAAGGTGAGCCAGTTCATGCAAGCTTTTAGGGAGTGTCATCTACAATCTGCTTTGAGGATATTTGAGTATATTAAAGCAACAACAGGAAAATGACTCCTTTTTCAGAAGAATGATCACATAAGGGCTGAAGCGTACTCTGATTTGAGCTATGCTGATGACAAAAGGCACTGCAAGTCGACATCAGGTTTCTGCACGTTTGTTGGAGGCAACCTTGTGAGTTGGAAGAGCAAGAAGTAGTCTGTGGTCTCCAGGTCTAGTGTAGAGGCGAAATATCGCAGTATCGCGTCGACCACGTGTGAGTTGAAATGGTTACGATCTCTCATGCTTGACTTAGGAGAGGTCTACAACTATCCACTTCCTATGTTCTGTGACAATAAGGTCGCGATATACATCTCCAAAAATCCGGTCTTTCATGAGAGAATAAAACACATAGAAGTCGACTGTCATTTTATTCCGGAAGAGATCTTGAAGAAACAGATTTGTACTCCGTTCGTCACTTCCGACAACGAGTTGTCAGACGTCTTCACCAAGCCGATGTCCGCTTCCTTCTTCCACATCTGCAACAAGCTGGACATGATTGATATTTATGCTCCAGCTTGAGCGGGAGTGTTGAAGTATGGAGGCCGAACGGTCTGTTGCTATTCGGAGATCGGGCGGTCTGGCGGTTTATCCTTGCCGGTCTATCTGCCAGGCTGTTGCTGTTTGGTATCCCAGCGGTCTGGCGGTTTGTCTCAGACGACTTGGAGACCGGGCGGTCTAGCGGTCTCTTGTGGTGGCTTGCTCTCTGTGGCACTTGTTCTCTCCTCCTGTTGGTTGTCGGGCAGTTAGCCGTCTTGTCTAACCGCACGATCAGTCCGGTTTGTCTATTTGTAAAGCCACGTATACTTGTAAATGTTTTAGTCCCACATTGCTTAATTGTAATCTCTCATCTCCTCCATTCTATAAAAGAGAGGGTATACTATTGTAATTGATACCTTTTTTGGATAATAAAGTTTGCATTATTTCAAATTTTCGATCTGCTTTTTCCTGTTCACACACAAGGCAACAGAATAATTATATCTGCATAAACCTTCTTCCAGACAACAAAACAGGAGCAAGAACCCTATAGCTCTTAGCTCCAGCAAGATCTAGCAGTGAACAGAAGACTCAAAACCAGATCTGGAAGAAGGGATCTCACGATCTCCATTGGATCGTCTCCAGAAACGAGAAAGAATGGCTCCAGACAACCCCTGAAAATTCCAGCAATAAGGAGTGGTGGAACTGACGTTGTGCCTCCCGATCTGCGACGTAGGCGGCCGGGTCTGCACGGAGGCGGCCGGAGCAGAGAAACGGCGGCCAGATTTGATGTTTCCCCTACTACCAGATCTGCGACAAGAGCATGCAACACACTTCTCCTTCACGATCTCGGGCAGTCACGGGAGATTTACGGCGGTGGAGACTCGCAAAATCAAGAGCTAACGGGAAATCCGGCTTGACAGTGGCCTTTCCTCCTCTCCAGCCGATCAACAGGTAGATCAACGTAGGTGGCGGTCGGATCTGCACCGGAGGCAGCCGATCTGGAGGAAACAATTTCTTCGCCACTGTTCCTCCTCCCGATCTTGATGGTGAACGAACAAACTCCTCTGGTCGGGAGAACGTCGGTACAACCCAACGTGATTGAAAGAAAAATCCAAACCACCGGCAGCGACATGATTAATTCCTCCGATCGAGCGACGACGAGATTCACACGAAATTGGTGACGTACGAGAAGAAATCGCGAACGACGGTGGAGCGCTCGAGCGGAAACCTAGGCTCTGTTTGGGACAGCTCTGGCGGATTGAAAAGCTGCTGTCCGGATAGAGCTGTTTTGAAATAGATTTCTGGGGAGCAGTTTTGAAAAGCTGCAGAGTGTTTGGGTGTTATGTGCAGAAGTGCGCTTTGAAGAGCGATTTTCTCTTTTTTTCTGTTTGGAGAAACAGCTTTTGGAAGCTGTTCTTTAAAAAACGAAAATACATAAATATTTAGAAACAACTGATAACATGCGTCTTTTACATAGTTATAGCAAATAGGAAAAAAAAGATCTTGCAACATCCGGCGACTCCTTTTTTTCAATCATTTCGATCACCTGTTCAAAAATAAATTGATATGAATCAAACTTTTGATATTTTTAAACCTTTCAATTTTTAGTAAGCGTTGGATCGAATTTTTACCTGCGCGCGCTGTATATCTCTTCGGCAATGTGATCTCGTACTGTAGACATATGTTGTTCTCCATCAGCATCACGCATATCGCTTTCAATTTCATCATCTGTCGCAGGTTCCTCAGCCTCTAAGGGAACGAAAGAAGACTCATCAGCATCACAAGCATTAAACTCAGGGTCCCAGCGAGAAGGATGTCTCTGAATGAAGTTATGTAGTGTCATTGTCGCTAGCACAATGGAACGTTGTTTTTTGAAGTTGTACTGTGGCATTTTGCTCAAAATGTGCCACTTCTTTTTCCACACTCCAAACGTTCGCTCGATCACACTGCGAAGAGATGAATGCGCCTTATTGAAATGTTCTTGCCTTCCTTGTACTGGCCGACTCCCACGGGCAAAGTCAGCCAAGTGATATCTTGTTTCTGGATACGGCTTCAGATAACCCTTTTTTAACGGGTAACCGGCATCCACTAAATAATATTTACCTGCATTTATTTAGTTTGTTAAGCAGGTAAACAATATGAAATACAAACAATTAGAATGAATGCAAACATATTGATTATGATACCTTGTGGGGGATGCGGAAAGTGCAATCTATCGTCGGACAATGCCCGTGCAAAGATGCGACTGTCATGAGCAGATCCTTCCCATCCAGCGAGAGCAAATGTAAAGCACATGTTAAAATCACAGACTGCCATGACATTTTGGGTCGTCGTGCCATGACGTCCTATGTACCGTACTTGATCTTCTACGGGTATCCTCGCATCAACATGTGTACCGTCAATCGCACCAACGCAATCCTTGAAAAATGGCATGTAACGAGGATCATACCTTATCTCACCCGGAATCTCTCTGAATTGACAGTCAGTAGGCTTTATAGCATCAATAGACAGTAACAGTAGAGATCTAAGCCCTTTTGAAAAATATCTACTTATTGTTTCGGTCGAGTGCTGGAACCGTTCTTTCGTCAATCTAACGGAACCTCCTTGTGCTAAGATATACAATGTAATCCCTAGGATTTCTCTTCAAGACATCCGCTGTGATCCTTGAAGTTCAGCATCTACTTCTAGTTTATGGAGTAAATCTATGAAAATTCGTTTAGACATCCTAAATGCGTCATGTATTCTATCTGGATGTCCTTCTAGTAACTCTTTGATCCATTTCGAACCAGTTTGGGTAGATGTCGTGCATGGACGGGTATCTCGAACATGATAATTCATCCTCTCGATCGATGACATAACTACACTGCAGTATTCTATATACTGTCTCCGCTCTGGCGAAAGACTGGTTGAATCACCAGAATCTTCAGAGGAGGAGTCATGTGCTTCCATTATTAATTCCTGCATTCGAAGCATAATAAAACATAAACATTTTATATATGCGAAGATGATAACAAAAAAACTATTACAGAATTGCGCTAGTAGTACTCAAAATAGATAAACGACATTGAAAATTAAACATAAACATTATAGTGTTTGACATGCAACACACAAAAGCCCAAAGGTAAACTCGTATCACTGAGCCCTCTTCTCGTACGCCTTCATAATCCACCAAACCCTCATATCTTCTGGGATACTCATGAAGATCTCCCTAGTGGTCTTGTCTCTGATGTGCTCGAGAGCAAAGTAATATAGATCCAGGTTTGCCCGTAGCTCTGGGCTGCTGGAAATCAACTCCACAACCTCTTTGACCGTGACAACTGGCGGCGGCTTCAATGCTAGAGTGGATTGATGTAAATCTGACATCAGAGAAAATGCCACTCCTTTATTCCTCCCTATCTTCCTTTTTTTACTTGCCGAAGAGGACGCATTCCCAGGAGGTGTTGTAGCTCCCCCGTACTCTTCAGGTCCACCTTGATTGTTCTCCATGTTATCTGCCACATCATCGTCGTCCAACTGTATCCTCCCCACATCAGGTGGCAAACTCCCAATTGAAGGAGCCCAAGAGTCTTCTCCAGTTGCGACTACCTGGCTGAACATAGTATTCAATTTCTCCTCCAACTCCGGTGCAATACCTCCACACCGAAATTTTTTCGCCGCTGGAACAACCTGTTGCAATCAATGTATCAATGTTAAAATATGGAAAAATATGAACTCATTTACTGAAATGAAACTTGAATTTGATCGGACCTTAATCTTCTCTGCCCACCATTCCTCTGAGGCAGCAATAGTTCTCTTCTCTGGATCCCAGCCTAAACCAGTCTCACCATGTTTTAGTTCCTTCCATAACTTCCAATCCTTTTTCAGATGATCCCATTTATTTTTCATCTGCATTCGATCGTAGCTTTTCCCCGTGCGTTCTTTAAACCCTGTAATCAGATTTTTCCACCCTTCTTTGCTGAAGTGGGTGGTTGGCCGATTCCCCAAACCAATCTCTTTGATGCAGAGATCACAAAATAAAGTCACTTCACCTGACTCCCAACTCGCTACGATTCCGCCTTCCTTTGGTTTTACCATTGTACTATAAACTAATCAAATTAAAGTAAGAACTACTAATCAAAAAAAAAAAACACAAACACACACACACAACCAAACAACACAAACACATACACACTCATAATACACATACAAACACATACAACACAAACACATACACACTCATAATACACACACAAACACATACATATACAAACTCATATACACACATACCCTAAACCCAAACACAAACACATACAACACACATACCCAAACCCGACAAAAAAAACACCACACACACTCATATACACACACACATACATACAAACACACACAAACACACACATACAAACACATACAACACAAACACATACACACTCATAATACACACACAAACACATACATATACAAACTCATATACACACATACCCTAAACCCAAACACAAACACATACAACACACATACCCAAACCCGACAAAAAAAACACCACACACACTCATATACACACACACATACATACAAACACACACAAACACAAACACATACAAACACATACAACACAAACACATACACACTCATAATACACTCACAAACACATACATATACAAACTCATATACACACATACCCAAACCCAAACACAAACACATACAACACACATACCCAAAGCCGCCAAAAAAAACACCACACACACTCATATACACACACACATACATACAAACACACACAAACACAAACACATACAAACACATACAACACAAACACATACACACTCATAATACACTCAAAACACACACAAGTGAACATACACACATAAGTGAACATACACACGCAACACATACACACAGCACATACACACATTACATACACAGACACACACACACAACACATACACACAACACATACACACACAACACAACACATACACAGTACACTCAAAACACACTTAATACACACAAAACACACATTACAAACACTTTACAGCACACACGCAGCACATAAACACAAATTCTACATCCTTGTTGTACCAATACACACACACATTGCATACATGCACAAACACACACACAAATTCCACTTCCTTGCTGTACAAATACACACACACACACACACACACACACTGCGCATTATCATTCACACAATCGATTTTCAAACAATCCATCAAAATCACCAAAAAAATCTGAAGGGGAGGGGAAGGTATACCTGCTGGTGTTGAGTGCTGCAGAACAGGGGCACACAGAGAACATGAAGGAGATCTGGAGTTCTGCACAAAACGGGTGGGGGAGAGGGGAGAGGTGAGA
This sequence comes from Platanthera guangdongensis, assembly GCA_039583875.1. Taxonomy (NCBI): domain Eukaryota; kingdom Viridiplantae; phylum Streptophyta; class Magnoliopsida; order Asparagales; family Orchidaceae; genus Platanthera; species Platanthera guangdongensis. The sequence continues at coordinate 149,765,893 of CM077159.1, read as the reverse complement.
TATCTGGCAACAAAACGGGTGGGGGGAGTTCTGCACAATGCAAGAAGAAGGCTACAAAGAAGAGTACCTGTGCTGGAGAAGCCAAGCCCGACACCGGAGAAGACGAGCCCTGGGCCGTCGGATAAGAAGATCACACAGCCGGAGAAAAACAACCCTGCGCCAGAGAAGATGGGGCGGGATCGATTCGCGCTCGCGGCGACGGAGAAACAGCGGAAGTGATACCTGCCCTAGCGCTTCTCCTCCGAAACGCGGTATATGTTCCTTACTGCGCTCGACTGGGGATGAGTCGCCGCGGGATCGTGAGTCGCGGCGGGATCGGGGAGTCGCCGCGGCGGCGTCTGCGAAGAGAGATCGGGATCGGGAGTCGTCGCCGCGGGATCGGGATCGGGAAGAACGGGAAGAGATGGATCGCGAATGCACAGACGCGGTTTTTCGGGAAAATGAAACGCAGGGGGTGGACGGCTTCCTAAAAATAGCTCCCAGAGCTGTTTTTTGAAAAGTGATTTTACTAGGGAGCTGTCCCAAACAGATCCACTACCTGCTCTGGCGGCTGGAAATGAGCTTCTCCAGCCGCCAGAGCTGTCCCAAACAGACCCCTAATTGGTTACTTTGGTTAGCTCCTCAAAGTATTCTACATGTCTCTATCAAGTTTGGAATAGATATATATAGTACCTCTAGCGTAGAGACTAGGCCTAGAGCGACACGAACAAAATATACGTTCCGAGTCGGACCCGAAACGAACGAACATAAAACCTAATATTTCTAATAGAGATAAGTCTAGTAGATTTCGCCAACCCACACTAACATACAAAAAGAAAACTGTGAGCTGATATCGTGGTTCTTTAGGCTCCGTTTGGCACGGTGGTGGCGGTCATAAATGCATGGGTTAAAATGTCATTCTTTAAATATCACCTAACAAACATCATCCTTTTGAGCATAAAAGCGGATAAAGTTCCTTAGGTCAGCGTTAACAAATGACAATTTAACCTCGTGTTCATGACCACCAACATCATGCCAAATGGAGCCTAAAGACCATCGTGCCACGATATCTAAAGTTCCTCTTTAGATTTATCGACTCTTTTTCCCAATTAATTGTAAAATAGTAAAACTATGAGAACGCGAATGTTTTAATTCTCTTCATTATGCATCATTATAGGATCTGTTTGGGACAGCTCTGGCGGATTGAAAAGCTGCTGTCCGGATAGAGCTGTTTTAAAATAGATCTCTGGGGAGCAGTTTTGAAAAGCTGCAGAGTGTTTGAGTATTCTGTGTAGAAGTGCACTTTGAAGAAAGATTTTCTTTTTTGCTGTTTGGAGAAACAATTTTTGGAAGCTGTTTTTTTTAAAAAATAATATATATAAATATATAAAATTAACTGATAACATGAGTCTTTCACATAGTTTTAGAATATAGTAAAAAAAAGGTCTTCCAACATCCGACGACTGCTTTTTTCTAATCCTTCCGATCACCTGTTCAAAAATAAATTGATATGAATCAAACTGTTAATAATTTAAATCCTTTACTTTTTTAGTAAAAAATGATCGAATTTTTATCTCCGCGCACTGTATATTTCTTCGACAATACTATCTCGTACTGTAGACATATGTTTTGCTCCAACAGCATCACACATATCGCCTTCAATATCATCCACTGCCGCAGGGTCTTCATCCTCTGAGGGAACAAAAGAAGACTCATCGGCATCACAAGCATTAAACTCAGGGTCCCAGCGAGACGGATATCTCCGAATAAAGTTATGTAAGGGCATTGTCGCTAGCACTATGGAACACTATTTCTTGAAGTTGTACTGTGGCATTTTGCTCAAAATGTGCCACTTTTTTTTCCACATTCCAAACGTTCACTCGATCATACTGCGAAGAGATGAATGCGCCTTATTGAAATGTGCTTGCTTTCCTTGTACAGGCCGACTCTCACGGGCAAAGTCTGCCAATTGATATCTTGTTTCTGGGTACGGCTTCAAATAACCCATCTTTAACGGGTATCCAACATCCACTAAGTAATATTTACATGCATTTACTTAGTTTGTTAAACATGTAAACATTATGAAATACAAAAAATTTGAATGAATGTAAACATATTGATTAGTATACCTTGTGGGGGATGCAAAAAATGCAATCTATCGTCTGCCAATGCGCGCGCGAAGATGCGACTATCATGAACAGATCTCTCCCATCTAGCCAGGGCAAATGTAAAACACATGTTAAAATCACATACTGCCATTACATTTTGCATCGTCGTGCCATGACGTCCTATGTATCGTACTTGATCTTCTACGGGTATCCTCGCATCAACATGTGTACCGTCAATGACACCAATGCAATCCTTGAAGAATAACATGTAACGAGTATCATACCTTATCTCAGCCGGAATATCTCTGAACTGACGGTCAATAGACTTTATAACATCAATTGAGAGTAACAAAAGAGATTTAAGCGCTTTCGAAAAATATCTACTAATTGTTTCGGTCGAGTGCTGAAACTGTTCTTTCGTTAATCTAACGGAATCTCGTTGTGCTAAGATATACAATGTAATCCCTAGAACTTCTCTTCAGTACGTCCGTTGTGATCCTTGAAGTTCATAATCTGCTTCCAGTTTATGAAGTAAATCTATGAAAATGCATTTCGACATCCTAAATGCATCATGAATCCTATCTGGATGTCCTTCTAGCAACTCTTTGATCCATTTCACACTTATTTGGGTAGATGTCATGCATGACCGTGTGTCTTGAACATGGTAATTCATTCTCTTGATCGATGACATAACTACACGACAATACTCTATATATTGAGTCCGCTCCGACGAAAGACTTGTTGAATCCCCAGAATCTTCAGGGGAGGAGTCATGCTCTTCCATTATCGTACCTGCATTTAAAGCATCACAGAACATTTATCATAATCTATATAAAGATAGTAACAAAATAGCTATTATAGTTTCGATGTCCAATATTAATCATCATGATGTCTAACATCAAAATAGTAAACAAAAACATCATAGTGTTCTCCATGCAAAACACAAAAGGAAATATCGATCAAGGTTTGCCCTTAGCTCCGGGCTACTGGAAATCAACTCCACCACCTCTTTTACTGTGATAACTGGTGGAGGCTTCACAGCTAGTGTGGATTGATGTAAATTTGACATCAAAGAAAATATCATTCCTTTGTTCTTCCTGATCTTCCTTCTTTTACTCGCTGAGGAGGACACATTCCCAGGAGGTATTGAAGCACCTCCTATATCTTCAGGACCACCTTGATTGTTTTTCATGTTATCTGCTACATCATCATCTTCCAACTAGATCCTCCCCACATCCGGTGGAAAACTCCCAATTGAAGGAGCCCATGAGTCTTCTCTAGTTGCGACAATCTGACTGAACATAGTGTTGAGTTTCTCCTCCAACTCAGGTGCAATACCGCCGTATCGAAATTTCTTCGCCGCTGGAATAACTTGTTATAATCAATATAACAATATTAAAGTATGTCAAAATAAAACTAATTTTATGAAATCACACATGAATTTGTTCTGACATTAATCTGCTCTGCCCACCATTCTTCAGATGCCGCAATAGTCATCTTCTCTGGATCCCAACCTAAACCAGTCTCGTCATGTCTCAGCTCCTTCCATAACTTCCAATCCTTTTTCAAATGATCCCATTTATTTTTCATTTGCAATCGATCGCAGCTTTTCCCGGTTCGTTCTTTAAACCACGCAATCAAATTTTTCCACCCTGCTTTGCTAAAGTGGGTGGTGGGTCGATTCCCCAAACCAATCTCTTTTATGTAGAGATCACAAAATAACATCACTTCACCTGACTCCCAACTCGCTACGATTCCTCCTTCTTTTGATTTTACCATTATGCTATAAACTAATAACATTAGAATAACAATTAGTAATCAAAAAAATCACAAACAAAAAAATCCCTAAACACATACAACCATACACATATAAAAACAATAACCAACACACACACACACACACACACACACACACACACACACACACACACACACACACACACACACACACACACACACACACACACACACACACACACATCCTTACTCATTCTCATCCACAAACAAACACACATACACAATCCCTAAACACAAACTCACACACACACACGCACGCACGCACGCACGCACGCACGCACGCACGCACGCACGCACGCACGCACGCACGCACGCACGCACGCACGCACGCACGCACGCACGCACGCACGCACGCACGCACGCACGCACGCACGCACGCACGCACGCACGCACGCACGCACGCACGCACACACGCATATAAATCCAAACCCCCAACAATTCATGATTTAACTCACATTCTACAAACAATTCATGATTTAGGGATAAGACCACATGGGCAAAAATTACCGCTGATAGAAGACGGACGAGGAAGAGAGAGCCGGGATCCAACCCACTGGAGTACTCGTTCTAGCTGGAGAAGACGACCGATGCGATCGGGAAATAGAGCTCCTGCGATCGGGAAATAGAGCGGCGGCGTGTTCTGCAATCGGGAAATAGAGCGGCGGCGTGTTCTTCGAACGGGAAGAAGAGCGGCGGAGTATTAGCACTACTAGGGATCCTGCGATCGGGAAATAGAGCGGCGGCGTGTTCTGCGATCTGGAAGAAGAGCGGCGGCGTGTTCTGCGAACGGGAAGAAGAGCGGCGGCGTCTGCGATCGGGAAATAGCGGAAGGAGAAAGAGGGCCCGTCGATCGCCTGTGTTCTTCGATCGGGAAATAGGGGCGGGATCGGGGAGAAAGAAGAGAAGCGGGATCGGGAAGAAAACCGCAGTCGGCAAAAATATAATCCGCGATTTTAGAAGCGCTGAACGCAGTGGGGGGAGGGGCTTCCGGAAAATAGCTCTGGAAGCTGCTCTTCAAACAACGATTTCATTAAAAAGCTGTCCCAAACAGACCCATTACCAGCTCTGGCGGCTGGAAAAGAGCTTCTCCAGCCGCCAGAGCTGTCCCAAACAGACCCATAATCCTTGTTGAAATGCTTTTACCTTTCACTTTCTTTAGCTCTCACTCATCCTTTCTCCCACAGATCCGCTCTTCCTTTGTGAGAATCTAATTATTTAAGCATTGCAATGTTTTTTTGAATATTTTAGAATTTCATCGATGAATACAAAGACGAGTCGATCAATAAAGTGATGTATATATGAACTGATTTATGTTGTCATATAGATCGCCAGAGTGCAGGTGACTACGAATGATATCACTGTGAATTCGTAATTGCTATATTTAGTGTGGAGGGTCGGCTTCTAAATACAGGCTTTGGAGACTAGCTCTTATCTTGGGATTTAGGTTCCGTTTGAGAGGACTTATTTTCACCGGTCAAGCGGTTACGACCGCATGAACCGGATCTTAATTGTTAAGATCCGGTTCATGCGGTCGTAAACGCTTGACCGGTGAAAATAAGTCCTCCCAAACGGAGCCTTAGTCGATAAAAATTAGATATTTCTGCTTGTGAGAAGACATGCCTTCAATAACTCACATTATTTATTCTATACTCATACAATATTTTATAAATGGTGTCAACTAAAATATTAATGCTAATTTAAGACCAAGAATATTGAACAGTCACATTTGCTTCTCAGTTTATAAATTGACTAACAACATATGCATGTCAAGTATATGTGTCATAATAGTTTATATGCCTGGAAGTCGAGCAAGACAAAATCAAGAAAAAAGAACAAATAATATGTAAAATTATGGTTTGTTTGGTTACCCAGCTGCATGGTAGCTCAGCTCCGCTCAAGATATTCTACGTGTGAGAAAATCTAATAACATGTTCTTCATTCCGCAAAATGGTTAAGTTACATGAGTATGACCCCTTATTTATAGAGAGAAGAGAAATAAAAAATACAACAGACGATGTGAGACTAAAATACAACATGCGGATACACGAACAAAAAATTTCTGACCGCCACAACTTAAGTGGTTAGACATGTCAGATCCACACAAGTATCGTTGGTCACTACTAAGTCCGTCGCTGATGATCGGAACAAAACATAAGTGCACTGCTGCTCCTATCCGCCAATCCCCAGAAACTCAGCTTCCTTGATCATCAGGCCACAACAAAAGCCTTCATCTGTAGTTTCAGCTCCGCCTCTAACCGCAGCTTCAGCTGCTCAGACCGTGGCCTCTAATTGCAGCGGCTTCAGTCTCCTGTCTGCCAACAGGCAATAACGGATAAAACAAGTCACCTTGAACTATCAAGGAGGCAACCTCAATCAGCACCAGGCCAGCTAGACTCTCTGATCAGTCCGCTAGAGGCAGGCCACAACACTGCTGTAATTAGTCCGCCAACAAAGCTGCCAAGCCTCCAGAACCACTCTGCGAGAATACAGTCAGGCCGCCAAGTCCAATCTTCTAGTCGCCAGACCGCTAGGTTTAACCGCCAGACTGTCAAACCACTAGACCGCCTGGACCAAGCTGTCGTCCGCTAATCGTCAGATCGCCATGCTTAACCGCCAGTTCATCAAACCACCATACCGCTTGTGCCAATCCGTCAGTCCACTGAATTCCACAAAATCTAACAGTTCCCCTCAAGTTGGAGCATATACGTCAACTATGTCCAACTTGTCACAAACATATAAAATAGAAGCAGACACTGATTTGGTAAAGACGTTTGCAAGATCTTTGTCTAAAGTGATAAACAGAGTACAAATTTGATTCTTCGATATTTCTTCTCCGACGAGTCGACTTCAATGTGTTCTGTCCTTTCATGAAAACTGGATTCTTTGATATATATATATCTGCCTGGTTGTCACAAAACATAGGTAAAAGATGATCATATATCTCTCCCAAGTCAAGCATTAGGGCACACAACTATTTCAACATATAAGCAGTCGATGTCGTGCTTTGGTACTCAGCTTCAACACTTGATCGTGACACAACAGACTATTTTTCGCTTTTCCAGCTGATAAGATTTCCTCCCATAAATGTGCAAAAACTAGAAGTAAACATTCTATCTTCTTTGTTGTCAGCATAGCGAATATGCTTCAATTTTCAGGTGGTTATTTTTTTGAAACAATAACACCTTCCCTGGAGACCTTTTCATGAACTCCAAAATTTTCAACGCGCAACAAAGAGATGACATTCTCTGGGAGCTTGCATAAACTGACTGACCTACCCTACTGCATAGCAAATATCAAGTCTGGTAACAGTCAGATAGATGAGATTTCCCACGAATCGCTAGTACATAGTACTATCTGAAAAAAGAGGTGAATCCTCCGTCCAACTCTTATCATCACCAACAACAATAGGAAAATGAGTGGGACTTACCCTGAGAAGACCATTTTCTTTCAATAGATCCAATGCATACTTCCGTTGAGAGAGCACACAGAGTTATTTTTTCGCAAGATTTCTATTCCCAGGAAGTACATAGGAAAGCCTATATCATTTATAACAAAATGTTGTCAAATGTGTCTCTTCGCTAGATCAATTCCCTCTTGATCTTCACCAATAAGGAGAATATCATTCGCATAGACAGTAAGAACCACAAGCCCTTTTATAGTATTGCGTATAAAAAGTGAGTGATTATCAGAACTCCGAGCAAAACCAATAAGAGAGACAACTTTGCTGAATTTGTCAAACCAAGCTCGTGGGTTTTGCTTTAGGCCATAAATTACCTTCCGTAACTTACATACCTGAGACCCCCTCGAACAACATATCCAGGAGGTTGTTCCATGTAAACCACCTCTTACAGATCATCATATAGGAAGATATTCTTCACATCCAAATAATACATCTCCCAACCTCTATTAAATGCTGCAGAGAAAAGAACACAGATAATACCGATGTGAGCAACTAGGGAGAAGGTATCAAAGAAATCTACTCCATACGTCTGAGTAAAGCCTTTGACAATATGTCTAGCTTTATAGCAGTCAACAGTGCCACCAGGATGAAACTTGATGACAAAGACCCTCCGACAACCAATTACAACCACACATCCTAGATGAGTAGGAACAAGAGTCCAAGTACCCCTTTCAGTTAATTCCTTTATTTTTTTTATCCATTGTCACTTTCCAATGCAAAATAGCAAGAGCTTCCTAATAGTTAACTGGGACAATATTAGCCGAGAGAACAAGGGCAAAACTCATGTTGGGGAAAGACAAGCATATGAGATAACATCATGAATTGATTGTTTAGTGTGCATTCTAACCCCCTTCTGTAGAGCAATTGGAAGGTCAAGATCAGACTTGCCATATGTAGTAAATCCATCCGTTAGAGAGATTACTGGCCCAGGAACTGTCAGCAATGACTCCAAAGGGAGAGAAGAATCAGAAGATAGGGGAGAAGAGAGGGGAACTGGTATAGGGAAAGGAGATAGTGGCAGAGAAAATGGAACAGCTTCAGGTGAAGATGCGTAAACAATAAGTAAAGAAGGGGAAATATCAGATATTGAGAGAGTAGAAACCCGGGAAAAATAAAGCATATCTTCAAAGAACGTAACATCAGTAGAGACATGTTATTTTCTGAGAAGGATATCAAAACACCGATACCCCTTCTGAGTTGGATGGTAGCCCAAAAAACTTGCACTTTACTATGCGAGGGGAAGGTTTGTCATGACCTAGGGAAGGAGAGTGCACAAACATTGTGCATGAAAAACACAGAGAGGTAAAGGAAATGGTTGAGCTCCTGGATGTAAGATAGAAAAAGGAATACTGCCCTGAAGAACTGATGAGATAATATGGTTGATTAGAAAGCAAGAAAGAAGCACAACATGCCCCCAATATGATCAGGGAACATTCATCTATGTGAGAAGAGTGTGAGTAACATCCATGAGATGACAATTTTGTGCTCAACAACTCTATTTTGCTGAGTTGTATATGAACAACTAGTTTGATGAACTATGCCCCGATGCATGCAAAAATCGGAAAGTTTTTGACTAAGATATTCTAGAGCATTATCAGTTCGAAGAATTTCAAGAGAAACATCAAATTGAGTTTGTATCTAATTATAAAATACAGTGAACACACGATAAAGTTCAAAATTTTTTTCAAGCGATATAACCACGTACATCGAGAAAAGTCATCAATAAATGTAACAAAATATAAACTATCCATACCAACAGATCTAATGGAGTAGGACCCCAAATATCTGAATGAACAAGTTCAAACATACGAGAAGAATATCATCCTTGTCTTGCTGGATAGGAAGAATGATGGTGTTTGCCAAGTTGGCAGACTTCACAGTTCAAGGAAGCATCCTCCTATGGTAAATCTGGTAGGAGTTGATAAATGAAATGAGTAGGAGGATGACAAAGGCGAAGATGCCATTAGAGAAGAGAAGCAGAGAAAGCAACGACATTGTCAAGGAAGAAGAGTCCCTTTATTTCAATCCCAGTAGTAATCTTCTCCTTGGAGTGTGGATCCTGAAAACAACAAGTAGATGTAAAGATAACCGTACAATTTAGCTATTTGCAGAGAGCAGGAACAGAGTGTAAATTACTCGAAAAAGACAGGATGTAATGCATGTCCTCAAGCTATATAGTTGGAGTGACATGGACTATACTAGCCCCACACTCTGGAGACGGATTACCATCCGCAACAAAAACCAGAGGAGACCGGTTATGTATTTCTCAACAAGAGAACAAAAGAGATCACCTATCACGTGATTAGTAGCTCTGGGATCAATCAACCACTTACCATGAATGACCACGTTTGCACTGCTAGAAGAAGAGGCAAGGTGAGAATATTTAGCCCCATAATGGTCGACAAGATGTCTCATCTTACCATAATGAGAACAGACATAATGAGACACACCGCGCCCACCAGAATGACCTCCACGACCACCATAATTACTAGAACGAACACGATGAGAAAATGCATCAGATTGGGGTGGGGAGGCAAGTAGAGGGCGCTGAAGAAGAGAGGTAATAATTGCAATAAGAGTAACAGTAACATCAAGGGTGAGAGAATCAGCTTTGCCAATAATCTATTGCCAGATTATGTTATAAGACTCTAGAAGCTGAAGAAGATAAAATCGAACTAGAAGTTCCTAGAAGTATTTGTGTTGCTCAACTAGATCAGTGGAGAACAAACGATGTTGTAGAAGTTTAGCGCTAAGAGAATGCACTCCCGATAAGCAGCATCATGAGTCAAAGTAGGGCAGACAAACATAGCAGCATATAACGTGTATATGCTCGAGATTTGAGTGCCTTTAGAATACATAGCAACAAGATGAGTCCAAGCAGGTTTAATGGTCTCATCATGTCGAATAATAGAGATGCACTCATCAGAGAGACTATTAACAAGCCACGTCCTGACCAAAACATCACTAACATCCCAGTCATCAAAGGAAGCCGACCCTCAAGTGGGAAGGTTATCAGTGAGATGATGGCGATTGTGTTGAGACTGCAACAAGAACACACACGAAACACTCCATTATGGATAATTCGGGCCAGTCAACTTGTAAGCAGTTCCATGATTGCCAGACAGAGTGTAAACACTAGGTGAGGTTTAAAAAAGTTAAAAACGGCTAACAACAACTATAACAGCTAAAAAAAGACTAAAACAACAGCTAACTAAATGAAACTTTATTGCTCCAAAAAAGGATAAGTTACATAAGTATGACCCCCCCAATTTATAGGGAGAAAAAATAAAGAGAATACAACAAACAATATGGGATTAAAAAAAGAAACAATGAACTATTCAGTTAGATAATTCTAACCACCCAAACCGTAAAGCCTTCAGCCTCCTGACCACCTGATCTCATCTACGGATAGAACTCCAAGTACAGACAACAATAACAGACCGCCTGTTCGCAATGACAATCCAGGACCAGACCGCCTGAACTCGGACAATAATACTGCTAGGTTGTTAAGGCTAATCGCCAGGTCGCCGTAGGCCAACTGTCTGCCATGCCTATCCGCCAAGACGTTCCGTCGTGCCTGTTCGCCAAGACTGACTGCCAGACTGCCTAACAACCTACTCTAACACTTGCCAAGCAGTAAGGGACAAACCGCTGCTACACACTGTCATTCCGTCAAAATTGTGCGTCAGCCCTGTCTATCAAGCCTGTCTGCTAGACCACTAAGATCTAACCGCTAGTGCTGACTACCAGGAGCTAACCGCCAATCTATTCGCTAGAATGCCAAGAGCTAATCGTAAGGCTGACCGCCAATCTGTCTGCTAGACCGCCAAAATTGCTTATGTTCTGACACTCCCCTCAAGCTGGAGCATATATGTCAACCATGACCAGCTTGTTATAGACATCTGAAAAGGAATACACTGGTTTGGTAAAGACTTCGACAAGCTCTTTATTAGAGGTGACAAACAAAGTGTAGATCTGATTCTTCAATATATCTTCTCTGATGAAATGACAGTCTACTTCAATATGTGATAACTTCACACAATGAAGTTATCTTGTGCGTTAATTTACCACATTTTGACTGATTTATCTCCAAAATATTGATCAAAAGTATGTGTAAATGAGTAAATTATTATTTGTAAGAAAATTCATTTATTATTAATATTTTAACTTATTTTTATGATAGGGAGGTATGAAGAAATCACTTGTACGACCAAGAGGAAGCATAAGGAGCATCCAAGAACTTGTTAAAATCAGTCTACAGTGCATTGAGAGCAGTTTTTGAGTGCATGAATCAGTAAACAGAATTTGTTGCAACAAATAAAAATTTGTTGCAACAAACCTGCGAATTTAAATTTTTAAAATCCGAAAATAACTTAAATATATCAGTTTTAAAAATGAAAGGAGGCTTCCTTTCATAAATCCTGGAGATCCTTTGAGGCCCTATTACCATATAAAAGTGAATTTTTTGATCTTTTCATGATCATTTTGTCATTTTGGAGAGAAGGAGGCCAAGTTTAGGATTCTTGACGGTGGAGAAGCGGAATCCGGCCACGAGAAAGGGTTTAATCTGAACTTTTGAAGCCATGAACTGTAAGATCTTTATAGTTTTGTGTGTTCCTTTTCTCGCCATGAACTAAACTCTCCAAGTCTTGTATAAGGAGAGTAATATGTGTGTTTTTATGGTGTATGTTCTTGGTTGTTTAGATTTGTTAGATGATTTATTATCTATTGAACTTTTGAATTTATTTATGAGATTTTTAGCTTTGATCTTCATCTTATGATGCGTTGCGAGAATCGATAGATGAGTGGCGTAATATAAGGTTGAAAGTTATTTTATTGCACCGCAAGAATCGAGAGACGAGTGGTGTAAAACGTTTGACCAAAAATCTCCACTTTTGCGTTGTACTTCGAGATTCGAGAGAGGAGAAGTGCAACCACTCATTAGTTCATATTAGTTTAGAGGAGAGGAGGAGACTCCCTCCTTTTTCTAGCGATCCGATTTTTATGTTAAGCAATATTCTTCATTTTTCTTAAGTTAGAGATAACTTGGAGAATTTAGGACATTGGGATTTCCGAGATTCGAGAGATGAGAATTTTTTCTATAAAAATCATCGCATGATAATTCATTCAACACTCTTAACTAATATTATTTCTACACACCATTTAGACGCCCATAGGAAATCTAAATACAATACTATTTTCTCCAATTGATAAAAGTATTTTTCAAAGCTTCGAGTATTCTACTTAATTTAATTCTTACTTAACCATCTTGATTAGTTAGCAAAAGAACCATCTCTTTCGACTTGTTTGGATTTAAAGAATGGTGTAGCTAGTAATTGCAAGCTTTAGGTTAACCACTTCTCCGAGGGAACGATTTCACTCACACTTTATTACTTGCTACGATGCGTGCACTTGCGTTAATACGCATAACTCACTTTTCGCGTACCAAGTTTTTAGCGCAGTTGTCGAGGAGGTGCTATTAATCTATTGTTTATTTTCTTGCAATATTAGTGAACCTTAATATTTGGAGGTCAAACTTTAATTTTGTTGTAATTTTAAGTTGTTTGTAGTTTTTTTTTCTTTTATTATTATTTTCTAGTCTGTTAGTACATGTCCAGATTTCGCTTCACTGAGTTATTGCCATTAAAATTAGAGATTGAAAGGACGTGTAGGATAAATCATAAGATTTTCATTTAGAACAAACCCAATCTTCAACTGTGAATCCAGACGATAATCATCAGGAAGGTCAGAATTTAGGAGGTCAGGTAGAACATAATGGGCACCCTATTGAGCAAAGGAGAACATGTCGTGATTACAACATGCCTCTACAGGGAGGGTTGCAATTTAATATCGTTAGGCCTGCAATCACGACCAACAATTTTAAAATCAATTTGTTGTCATGCAACTTGTTCAAAATAGTAAATTTAGGGACCTTAATCATGAAGACCCAATTCTCATTTGAGAACGTTCATAGAAATCTATGATACGTTCAAGATTAATGGAGTTTCAGAAGAAGCCATTAAATTGCGTCTGTTTCCTTTCTCGCTAGAGGGGATGGCAAAGGATTGGCTAAATTCTTTACCCAATGGATCTATTACCACTTGGGCATTTTTAATGGAAAAGTTTTTAGCCAAATACTTCCCCTCATCTAAAACAGCTAAGTTGAAGCGATACATATCAACGTTTATGCAAGAAAATGTAGAGACCCTTTATGACGCTTAGGAACGTTTCAAAGAGCTACTGCGTAAGTATCCCCACCATGTCTTAGCCATCCACCAATAAGTTTGAACCTTCTACAATGGTCTCCAAACTTCCACCATGATTCAAGTTGATGGAGCCGCGGGAGGGTCACTCATGAATAAATACCCATAAGATGCCTATGCAATATTAGAGGATTTATCCTCTAATAATTACCAACTTGTTGATCAGCAATGACCATCTTCTTCTACTGCTGGGTTATACCAAGTGGACCAATTAACCTCGTTTGCAGTTGAAATGACTTCCCAATTTAATTCAATAAATAAAAGGTTAGACGCCTTGACTTTAAACCAAAGTCAATTTCTCCCACAGGTTAATAATATTGTTACTCCTCCATCCACCGCTAGTCCTACTCTAACCACTGAACAACTTATAGGACATAACGATCACGCTAACTATATAGGAGGGCAATACAAATAAAGTCATAACACCTACTCAAATAATTATAATCCGGAGTGGAGAAACCACCCAATTTGTCATGAAAGAATAGTTCTGGGTCTACTCATTTGCATTTATTCAACCACAATTCCAGTCACCCTCATCAACAACACAATCCTAATCAAACGGGACCTTCGCAGAAATTATCCGATGAAGTCATCTTAGAGTCTATGAAGAATAATGAAGCCCGTTTTTCTAGTCTAGAAGGATCCATACGCTTAATTGAAACACAATTGGGGCAAATTGCATCCACACTAAATACTAGACCTCTATGGACATTACCAACTAATACAACGCCTAATTCAAAAGTTGATAACCAACACTATAAGGCTGTTACATTGCGGAGTGGAAAAGAATTGGTGAGTGGTTATAATAATAATCCAGTGGCAACTGATAATGTGCAAAATGAAGTAAAGAGTGACAAAATTCATGAACCAGCTAGAGAGTTGAATTTTGTACCAACTAAGAGTATGGAGGAATAATTAGAAGAAGTGGAAGAGAATAAGGAAGAGAAGAACGTAGAGGTGCCTGCAAAAGATAAAAAAATAATTACCTACCCACCACCACCATTTCCTCAAAGACTTAGGAAGAGTAAACTAGATCACCAATTCCAGAAATTCATAGAAATGTTTAAGAAACTTCAAATTAATATCCCATTTGCTGAAGCCTTAGAGCAAATGCCCAGTTATATCAAATTTATGAAAGATATTTTAAATAAAAAGAGAAAATTTGGCACGAATGAAACTATGGCGTTGATCTATGAGTGTAGTGCAATCCTACAAAAGAAACTTCCACCCAAATTGAAAGATCTAGGAAGTTTCACGAAACCATGCTCTATCAGATACCAATTTGAAGGAAAAGCTTTGTGTGATCTTGGAGCAAGTATAAATTTGTTGCCACTGTCAATTTACCAGAAGCTGGACATGGGAGACATTTCTAAAACTTCGTTAACGTTACAGCTAGCCGATAAATCGCTCACTTTTCATAAGGGTATAGTGGAAGATATTATTGTCAAGGTATAGAAGTTTATCTTTCCGACGAACTTTGTAGTTTTGGATATGGAAGAAGACAAGTAGATCCCACTAATTGTAGGCAGACCCTTTTTAGCAATCGAAAAAATTTTAATAGATGTCCACAAAGGGTAGTTGACTATGAGAGTCAACGATGAACAAATAACTTTTAACGTTCTTTAGGCCATGAAATTCCCTAGTGAGAAGGAAGACGAGACGGAGGTGGTAAACAATATTTCACTCTATGACTATAAGCAAAATAGTGAATGACATGATTGTACAACCCTGTGTCCGGCGAGCGGGTCCCACCAGGGAGGTTGAACAGGCCTGCCCCCGCGACTCGCACCCAAGCGGCAGGACGGGCTGAACGACTAAAGGGCTGGCCCGCTCCTGCCCATCTCAGGCGAGCGAGCTGGCAACCCGCAGCAAGCGAGCCGGACCCGAGCTGGCGACCCGCAGCAAGCGAGCCGGACCCGAGCTGGCAACCCGCAGCAAGCGAGCCGGACCCGAGCTGGCGACCCGCCGCAAGCGAGCCGGACCCGCGATTGGCGACCCGCCGCAAGCGATCCGGACCCCGAGCGCGACCTGACCGCCGATCCGCCCGGCAAAAGGCAGGCGGCTCGCCCATATCGGCTCGCACTCGCCCAGTGAGGGTAGGCGAGCCCCAGAGCCGGGTCGCACCCGCCTCCTGCGGGAGAACTGAAGGCGAGCTGACCGCCTGGGGGTGCGAATAGCTACTCAGAACAGCGAAGCCTCGCTGTTGGCAGGCCAGGTTGGACTGCGCATAGCTGTTCAGAACAGCGGAGTTTGGCTGTTGGCAGACCCATCCAGGGGTCTTTTGGTACTTCCAGGTCAGTCCTTTTGGTTATTGGCAGTTCAGATTCTGAAAATCTATAAATAAGACCCAAGGGGTACCTCAGAGGACACGCTTTCAGTGCCTCCTTGCTCTCATTTTCAAGTGTTCTCTGAGAGTACCTTAGCTCGGCTCTTGGCTAAGGAGGGGAAGCGCTCAGAGATCTTCCGGGTTTGTGGTGGGACCTCCCTGCCGAGCCCTTGGGTCTGTCTCTTCTTGTCTCTCTCGTTGTTTTTCTTGCAGGTGCGAAGTAGGCACGAGACCACCCCTTCCCCAAGGGTCGAACTCCACAAGAGGCCGGTTTTCGGTTTCAACATTTTGGTGCGGTGAGCGTGGAAAGTGGTCAGTGCAGAAAAGCTTCGGTGAGCTCAATGACGGGAGGTCAAGGATCTGACAGGCAGAACTCGCCGCCCAACCCACCTCTCGCGACAGTGGGGATGTTTGAAGACTTCAGGAACGAGGTGCTGGATCTCGTCAAGATCGCACTCGGCGTGCGGGCCGAGTGTTCGACTCCGGCAGCCCAGATCGCAGCCGCCCCCTCTCTGGGCGAGGACGCTCCTGGCAGGCGAGCCGGGAAGGAAGTGGCTGAGGAAGGTCGGGGGAGCGAGCTCTCGGGGCGCGAGCTCTTCCCCGGCTCGGCAGGCCGAGGCCGATTCGGCGAGCTGGGTCCGCGTGACTCGCCGACCCGCCAGGTGGGGGGAGGCAGCCCTTTTAGCGAGCTGGTCTCCTCAGCTCCAGTACCAGACGGGTTCAGAGAGCCCGAGATGACCTACTACACCGGGAAGGGAGACCCGGTTCAGCACGTCCAGTGGTTCGAAGACGTGGTCTCCATCCGTCAGATGTCGGACGGATTCAAGTGCCGTCTCTTCGCCATCACCCTCCGGGATAAGGCGAGGGAGTGGTTCCACCAGCTGCCGGCCAGTTCCATCTATTGCTTCGAGGACCTACGCCGAGGGTTCATGTTGAGGTTCACAACCGCAAAGAAGAGGAAGAAGGAGTCTGAGTCCCTGTTCCACATAAAGCAGGGGGTAAACGAGACGTTGGGGAGCTACGTCGATCGGTTCCAGGAGGAGGTTACCCAAGTTCAGGAGATGCCGGGCCACAGTCTGATGATGGCCTTCACACTGGGCCTGCAGCAGGGTTTCTTCCGCATGGAGCTGAAGAGGATTCCCCCCCTCTCCTACGAGGAGCTGATGGAGAGGGCGGCGAGAGAGGTCGACGGGGAAGCGTCGAACCCAGAATTTGCGAGAAAGTTGGCCAGGTGGGCGACTGAGGAGGAGAAGGAGTCGAGGGGAGGAAGAAGACAGGAAGAGAGGAGGGAGGAGCCCAGGCAGAGGGAGCAGAGGCAGCTCCAAGGACAGCAACCGGGATGGGGGCGTCAGGAGCCCGACCGTAGGCTGGGCTGGAGACCAGAGTGGCAGGGGCAGGGGCCACAGAGGGGATACTACGGGAGAGGCCACTATCAGGGGAGGCAGGACCAGTTCCACCCCCCAGGCTGGAGGCAGGGTCAGAGGCCGCGGCTCCCCGATCAGGAGGAGGCCATGACCATAGCTCTGGGAGCAAGGAGAGGGGTCATGAGGAGGAGGAGAAGGGAGTTCAGGGTGGAACTGCCCTACTGCGACTTCCATCAGGAAGAGGGGCACGCAACGGCCACGTGCCCGGAATTCTTGGAGATGAGAGAGAACAGGGGGCGGCAGCAGCAGCAGGAGGAGGTGCGGCAGGAAGTAAGGATCGAGGAGGTCCTGCCTCGGACGGAGGAGGATCGCTGTGAAGACCGGGTGGATGTGGGGACCCGAGGAATGATCGGAGTGATCCACGGGGGAGTGGGGGTCGAGGCTTCCCGCAAGGCGAGTCTCCACACCATGTATCGGCGGAGCGTCGCCTCTGCGTCCCAAACCCCGCCGCCAGAGGAGGGGATCACTTTCTCTAGAAGTGATATGCCGGACCACGATGATCCGTTCTGTGATGCGTTGGTCATCAAGGCCGCCATCGAGAACTTCACTGTCTCTCGGATCCTAGTGGACAATGGGAGTTCCGTGAACGTCGTCTTCAAGAAGGCGTTTGACGCGATGCAGGTGGAAGCTAAGAGGGTGCTGGCCTCGGACGGGCCCTTGTTCGGGTTCTCGGGAGAGAGGAAGGAGGTAGAGGGAGGAGTCGGCCTCCACGTAACCCTGGGGGGGCAGTCCCGAAACTGCAAGTTCGTCATTGTGGACGCCCCCAGCAGCTACAGCGCAATCTTCGGGAGGCCCCTGATCAGTGCCTTCCGTTGCGTCCCCTCATCTTTCCATCAGTGCTTGAAGTTCAACGCTGAGGGGGCGCAGGTCAGGGTTAGGGGAGACCCTAAGGTGGCACGGGAATGCTACGTCACCGCGGTGAACACCATCTCTTGGCAGGAAGGGGCCGAGGAGATGGGGCGGAGGATGGAGGCAAACGAGCAGGGAGCCGGAGAGGTGGAGCTGGAGGTGAAGGGCTGCGCAGGAAAGGCGGGAGGAGGAGGTTTGGAGGAAGTGGTCGAAGTAAGGGCCGTGGCAGGGGAGATGGAGGTAGAGGTCCCCGCTCAGGAGGAAGGGGATGCCGAGGGATGGGGGGAGCAGTCCAGACTGGAGGCCGCAGAGGAGGTGGTGGAGCTGGAAGTGCTCACCCGCGGAGGCAGGGTGGAGAAGATCCGCGTCAGCGGGGGGCTGACCCCGGAGGACCAGGGCAGGATGCTGGAGTGCATCCAGAAGAACGTGGACATCTTCGCCTGGAGCGCCGCGGAGATGCCGGGGGTTGACGCGGATGTGGCTTGCCACCGCCTCAACTTGGACCCGGGAACACGCCCCGTCCAACAGAAGAAGAGATCCACGGCGGACAAGCTAGCGGAGCCCATCAGGGAAGAGGTGGCAAAACTTCTCAAAGCGGGCTTCGTGTCCGAAATTCAATACCCCGGCTGGGTCTCGAACGTTGTGATGGTCAAAAAGGGAGACGGCCGCTGGCGCCTGTGTATCGATTTTTCCCTTCTTAATAAAGCTTGTCCTAAGGATTGTTACCCCTTGCCTCGGATCGACGCGCTGGTTGACTCAGCCGTCGGTTTTTCTGCAATGAGTTTTTTAGATGCATTTTCAGGTTACCATCAGATCAGGATGCACCCCCCGGACATAAAGGATGTCTCATTCATCACAGGGGACGGCTGCTATTGCTACAAGATGATGCCGTTCGGGTTGAAGAACGCTGGTGCCACCTATCAAAAAATGATGGACAGGGTCTTCAAGGAGCAAAGGGGGAGAAACTTGGAGGTCTACGTGGACGACCTCATGATCAAGAGCCGAGACGTGGACTCCCACCTCCGGGACCTGGAGGAGACGTTCACCACCCTGCGCCGATACAAGATGCGGCTGAACCCCCTTAAGTGTGTTTTCGGGGCTAGCCGGGGGAAGTTCTTGGGGCATCTCCTCACCCCCGCGGGGGTCGAGCCGAATCCCGATAAGGTCAAGGCAATCTTGGAGTTGGGGTCCCCGCGGAATGCGAAGGAGGTCCAACGGTTGACGGGGAAGCTAGCAGGACTGAGCCGCTTCCTCTCTCGGGCAGGGGAGAAGTGCTCCCCCTTCTTCAAAACGCTGAGGGGGGGGCCAGAGGTTCGAATGGACTAAGGAATGCGAGGAGGCGTTCCAGGCCCTCAAGGCGCAGCTAACACAGGCCCCGCTGCTCCAGGGGCCGAAGGAGGGTGAAGACTTGTTCCTATATCTCGGGGTCGGGGCAGAGGCCCTGAGCTCCGTCTTGGTTCGAGAAGAGGGGAAGAGACAGCTCCCTGTCTATTACGTCAGCCGGGTCCTGAGGAAGGCCGAACTCCGGTATCCGATCCTGGAGAAGCTCGCGTTCGCATTAATCATCTCGGCCCGGAGGCTACGGCCTTACTTCCAGGCGCACTCGATCCGAGTGGTGACAGACCATCCTCTCCGCAATATCTTCGAGGGGGTGGAGCACTCGGGCCGGCTGGCCAAGTGGTCGGTGGAGCTAAGCGAGTTCGATGTCTCCTTCGTGCCACGGCTCTCGATCAAAGCTCAAGCGATGGCCGACTTCCTGGCCGACTACGTGGTAGAAGTAGCAGAGGAGGAGCTCACTTGCCCGGCTCCTTGGAAGGTGAGGGTGGATGGAGCCTCAGGAAGGCATTCACTCGGGATAGGAGTGGTCCTGGAGAGCCCCCAAGGGACTCAGATTGAGCAGACGGTGGTGGTACATTTCCCCATTACTAACAACCAGGCCGAGTACGAAGCAGTGATAGCGGGACTACGCCTGGCCAGAGAGTTGGGGGTGCTGGATGTGGAAGTTCTGACCGACTCCATGGTGGTGGCTTCCCAGATCAACGGGGAGTTCGAAGCAAGGGAGCCCGCTTTGAAGTTATACTTGGCCAAAGTGAAGGGGATCATAGGGACCTTCCAGACCTTCTCCATCCAACACGTGCCAAGGGAAAAGAATGAACAGGCCGACTAACTGGCGAAGCATGGCCCCCGGATGGGGGGCACCATCACCGACCTGTTCCGCCCCTCCATCGAAGAGGGGGAGCTCATGGAGATCGATCAGCAGCCCTCGTGGATGGACCCGGTAATAGCTTTCCTCTCCACGGGAGAGTATCCGGAGGGAGTAGACAAGAAGAAGTTGAGGCACAAGTCCGCCTACTACCTCCTCAAAGACGGGCAACTATACAGAAAGACCCTTTCCGGGATGCTGGCTCGCTGCGTGTCCGAGGGCGAGGCGCAGAGGATCTTGGAAGAAGTCCACTCCGGGGAGTGCGGGAGTCATTTCGGGAGTCGGACCCTGGAGGGGAGGATAGTCCGGCAGGGGTATTTCTGGCCCACCCTGGGCCGAGACGCCGCGGAGTTCGCAAGAAGATGTCATAAGTGCCAGCTATTTGCCCCCCTCCAGCTACAGCCGGCCCAGCAACTCAAGAGCATCACGGCCCCCTGGCCCTTTGCAATCTGGGGAATGGATTTGGTCGGGCCGTTCCCCCAGGCTAGCGGCTAGAGAAGGTTCCTCCTGGTAATGATCGACTACTTCTCAAAGTGGATGGAGGTGAAGGCGTTGGCAAAGGTGACCTCCCAGGTAATCAGGAACTTCGTTTGGGGGGAGATCATCTGTCGCCATGGGCTGCCCCAGGCCATCGTCACAGACAACGGGCCTCAGTTCGCCAGCGCCGAGTTCACCAGTTTTTGCGAGCAGCTAGGGATCGACCTCAGATTCACCTCGGTCCACCACCCCAGGAGCAACGGGCAGGTGGAGGCGGCGAACAAAATCATCGTCAATCTCCTCAAAAAGAAGGTGGAAAACCTGAGGGGGAGCTGGGTGGAGCAGCTCCCCGCCGTCCTTTGGGCCCTTAGAACCACCCCAAACACGGCCACGGGGGAGACCCCCTTCAAGCTCTCCCATGGGTGCGAGGCGGTGCTCCCCATAGAATTTGAAGTTCAAACGCCGCGGGTCGGAACGGCCAGGGAAGGCCGAGAGGAATGGCAAGCCGAGAATGGGGAGGAGCTGAGACTCTCCCTCGACATGGTAGAAGAGTTGAGGGATCTTTCGGCCGTCCGACAGGAGGAGGTCAAAAGGAGGATGGCGAAATACTTTGACAAGCATGTCAGGGTCAAGCAGTTCACGGAAGGGGACCTGGTACTGAAGAAGGTGGACGCGGCAGGGCGGTCAGCGCCTGTAGGGAAACTCAACCCCAGCTGGGAGGGGCCATTCATTGTGAAGGAAGTTTTGAAGTCGGGGGGCTATCGGCTCCAAAATGTAGAGGGCGAGGCCCTGAGTCTCACCTGGAGTGGAGACGACTTGAAGAGATTTTTTCCCTAATTTTCTGTAAACAACCTGATTTCTCATAATGAAGCTTTTCTTCTCCTCCCCCCCAGGAATGTCATATCTATGCTTGCTCAGAGAGTTGGAATGAACTTGGACCCCGAGAAGATCCCGCTGCCAGGCTCCCACCTAGCTGGCAGGGCCGAAAGTCACTCGGTGTCATCCCTAGCCTCGAGAAGATCCCGCTGCCAGGCTCCCACCTAGCTGGCAGGGCCGGAAGTCACTCGATGGAATGAACTTGGACCCCGAGAAGATCCCGCTGCCAGGCTCCCACCTAGCTGGCAGGGCCGGAAGTCACTCGGTGTCATCCCTAGCCTCGAGAAGATCCCGCTGCCAGGCTCCCACCTAGCTGGCAGGGCCGGAAGTCACTCGATGGAATGAACTTGGACCCCGAGAAGATCCCGCTGCCAGGCTCCCACCTAGCTGGCAGGGCCGGAAGTCACTCGGTGTCATCCCTAGCCTCGAGAAGATCCCGCTGCCAGGCTCCCACCTAGCTGGCAGGGCCGGAAGTCACTCGATGGAATGAACTTGGACCCCGAGAAGATCCCGCTGCCAGGCTCCCACCTAGCTGGCAGGGCCGGAAGTCACTCGGTGTCATCCCTAGCCTCGAGAAGATCCCGCTGCCAGGCTCCCACCTAGCTGGCAGGGCCGGAAGTCACTCGATGGAATGAACTTGGACCCCGAGAAGATCCCGCTGCCAGGCTCCCACCTAGCTGGCAGGGCCGGAAGTCACTCGGTGTCATCCCTAGCCTCGAGAAGATCCCGCTGCCAGGCTCCCACCTAGCTGGCAGGGCCGGAAGTCACTCGATGGAATGAACTTGGACCCCGAGAAGATCCCGCTGCCAGGCTCCCACCTAGCTGGCAGGGCCGGAAGTCACTCGGTGTCATCCCTAGCCTCGAGAAGATCCCGCTGCCAGGCTCCCACCTAGCCGGCAGGGCCGGAGGTCACTCGATGGAATGAACTTGGACCCCGAGAAGATCCCGCTGCCAGGCTCCCACCTAGCTGGCAGGGCCGGAAGTCACTCGGTGTCATCCCTAGCCTCGAGAAGATCCCGCTGCCAGGCTCCCACCTAGCTGGCAGGGCCGGAAGTCACTCGATGGAATGAACTTGGACCCCGAGAAGATCCCGCTGCCAGGCTCCCACCTAGCTGGCAGGGCTGGAAGTCACTCGGTGTCATCCCTAGCCTCGAGAAGATCACGCTGCCAGGCTCCCACCTAGCTGGCAGGGCCGGAAATCACTCGATGGAATGATCCAGAAAGCAATGGCCTGCGACCTAGAGCAAATTGCGTTGTCAGACTCCCACCTAGCCGGCAAGGCCGGAAACTGCCCGAAAAGCGTGCGCAGCAGGACGGAATCGCAAGAGTTAGCCAGAAAAGAAGGAAAGGGTCT
Organism: Platanthera guangdongensis; assembly: GCA_039583875.1. Taxonomy (NCBI): domain Eukaryota; kingdom Viridiplantae; phylum Streptophyta; class Magnoliopsida; order Asparagales; family Orchidaceae; genus Platanthera; species Platanthera guangdongensis. The sequence continues at coordinate 149,742,777 of CM077159.1, read as the reverse complement.
AGCATAGCCCCACCCTCAAGCCCCGGGAAAGGTGGTCGAGTAAACACAAAGGCCTGGGCGAGAGTCCACAGAGATTTAAGCATGCGGCCGAGGGGCGAGCCAGCTCACCTCGCTCGGCAGACGAGCAAGCTCGCCTCGCTCGGCAGACGAGCAAGCTCGCCTCGCTCGGCGGACGAACCAGCTCGCCTCGCTCGGAGGACGAGTCAGCTCGCCTCGTCAGAGCCGGGCCGCTGGGACGGGTCGCGCCGTCCGGCAATGACATCGTTAGAAAACAAGACAGGCGAGAAGTGTAAAAAGAACAGTGTGTAAAAGGAACAATAGACAGAAATATAGAGTATAAGCGCAACTCGCGCATACAACACAGACCAGATTTTTACACATAATGTTCATCTACAAGGCAGATTACAAAAAACACGAGACCTAGAAACCCTAAAGCGGCTGGAAGCTTCTGTCGCCGGGCTCCGGCACGGGGAGGAACAGCGCCGGCACCACGTCTTTGGCCGAGAGTCCCGCTGCCTCGCTCGTAAGCAGATCCGCGCGCCTCAGCGTCTGCATCGTGTATCTCGCTGCGCTGGCCGCGTTCTTCTGCATTAGCACTTCCAGGTCGTAGTCGGAGAGGTGCTCGCGCGGGCAGACCCCGCTGGCCGGAGGAGGGACAGCGGCAGCGGCCTCCAGCTCGCGTACCCGGGCCTCCAGCGCCGCCTTCTCCTGGCGAAGGGTGGCAATCTCGGCGCCCATCCGGCTCGCCGTCGCCGCGTCCTGAAAAACGGAATAGGAATCATCATAAGCTGCGTTCGCAAGAAGAAGAGATTAGCTCCGGTCGAGAGCGTACCACCCCGCCCAGATATTGCGCGAGGGTCTCCTCGGCGGCGGCGGCTCGCCCTCTCTGAAGATCCGCGTCCTCCCGAGCGAGCTTCCGGGCCTCTTCCTTCTCCTCCGCCATCTTTTGGATGGACGCGGCGTTCCGCTCCACCTGGGTACAGCGTCGCCCCACCATGTGCGCCAGCTCCAGGCCGCGCAGCTGGGCCCGCGCGCTCTCATGGATCAGCACCCGTGTCTCCTCCTTGTCGAATATGGCGGCGTCTTCGCGCGAGTACAACCCAAAGGAGAAGCTGTACGCCTCCCCGCCGATTGTGTCCTGTTCCATCCAGCTCGGCAGCAGGGTCGAGATCGTTGCGCGATTCGACTCCTTGTCCCAAGCCAGGAGCGGGACGCCGAGCTCGTCCAAGTACCTCTCGCCGTAGCCGAAGTTCCGATGCCCTCTCGGCACCGGCTCCGCAGCGGCTCCAGACCCGCCCGGCGGCGCGGAGGTGCCCGCCGCCCCGACCGGGGAATCGCTGGTCGAAACAACCAGCGGGGGCGAGGGGGCCTCAGTCGGCAAGACCGCGGGGGCCTTGCCCTTTCTTTGGCCTGCGGATGGTTGCTGATCCGCGGTCTTTGCCGACTTCGGCGGAGGCGCTGACTGCCCGCCGCCCGGTCGCTTCTTGGCCGGGACCGATGAGATGTCGCGCTGAGCGGCATCCGCGGCCTGGGCGCGGGCGAGAACCCCGGGGGGAATCCGGGCGCTTTCGTAAGGGGGATGAAGGGGAATGTCGCGTTCGCCTGCGAAGAAGGGAAGGTGAGATGAAAGAAGAGTGGGAAAGTAAGGACTAATGGAGACGAGTAGCAGACCTCCCCCCGGCGGGACAACCGCGAGATCGTCAAGGTGGCGGCGCAGGAACGCGACCTCGAAGTTCTTCCCGACGAAGAACGCGAACAGGTCGGCTTCGTGGCCGCCTAGGTTGGGTGGCCGGTAGCTCGCCTCGCTGAGCTGCACCGGCGAGAAGGGCACGTTGCCGAAGTCCCCCTTGACGAACAGGAACTTCTTCAGCCAGTTGTGGCTCTTGTTGACAGTCTCCCGCACCTTGAGGTGGGCGCTGGAGAAGTAGGCCGTCCCGTCTCGGTTCGCCCTGAAAGAGAACAGCTTCCGGAATACTGCGAGGCTGAACTCCACCCGCTCCTCTCGCAAGAAGCAGGCGAACCCCATCATGACGGCGATGGAGTTCGGGGTCATCTGGCCCAGGACGACCCCGAAGTATTTGAGCACCTGGCGCACCTCGGGCCACAGGGGAAGTCGCAGGCCCACCTCGAAGTGAGCGAGGGGGATGGCGAGTTCATCCCCAAATAGGTCGTTGATCTTCTCCCTCTCATCAGGTCGCCTCGCAGAAAACCCGGCCGGGATGTGGTCGCCTAGAGCTTCCAAGTATTCGCGCTCTGTGATGACGGCGCGAGGGAAATCGTGCTCGGAGAAGGTCCAAGCGCATTTGCTTCGGCCGTCCGCGTCGCCGCCGCCTCCGCCCATCCCCGTTGATTCGCCGCCGAACGCGAGACAAAAAGCCGGGAGGCGAGCTAGAATCGCACTTCGCGAGAAAAGGGGAAGCGAGAAAACGTTTTGGAGTCGGTGAAGAAATAAGGGCCGGCAGGACCTATTTATAGGAAAAGAGAAGGGGCGGGAAACTTCCCGCCAAAAGATGGGGTGCGGATAGCAAAAATTAATCCGACGGTTCGACTTCCCGCGCGCGAGCACACCTCAAAGGTCGAGCCGGCACGGTTCTCGCCCGGCTGCAGCCGCGGGAGACCGGTGCGGGCGAACCAACCCCAACCCGCACCCGCACGGCGTGCCGCGCGAGACGGGAGATTCCCCGTCTTGCGAGCTCCTCGGCTCGCCCCCGCCCCGATCAGCGCGAAGAGAAGAATGGACCTTTCCCCCTAACCCGCACACAGAAGACCAAAGCAGAGCAGCGCAACAATTTCAATACATCTCAGCAACAAAATAGTTAGGCCCATAGGCAGGCTAAAAGAGTCGCAAGCAATTACAAATACAAATACAAGATAAATTCGAGATGACGGTAACCCCGCGGTATCACGCGAGCGAGGGGCAAACAACTGGGTCAGTACTCGACCCACTTCCACCTGTGCCGCCTCTTCGTTCCCGCCCGAGGCGGCACGCGGGGATCGTGGTAATCGCGAACCGCCACCAGCTCCCGCTGAGCCCGGCCGACCTGCTCCACGGCGCTCTTAAGATGCCGCTCGGCTCGCGTTATATGCACGCCCGGCGAGGTGACGTCGTCGTCTTCCGCTTCACGCCGAGGGCCCTCCAAGGCCGCGAGCCGGGCATCGGTCTCGGCCTTGTCGCCTTCGATCCTCCTTATGGCCTCCTGCAGCAGCATTGTGTGTTTCTGGAATAGCCGCGTCACCTGCCTCTTCATCCCCGCCGCATCGTTCGGGTCGCCCAGATAGTCAGATACACTGTCCACGTCAGGCGGGGGCGAGTACCCTTCGCTCATCTCGGTCTCAGGCGAGGCCCTGCGAAAGCCTGCGAGCGGGGAGGGGTCAGAATGAGCGAGCAAGAGGCAAAGTCAACGATAAAAACCAGCTCACCAGGGGTGGGCACATCGCCCGCACCGACAGATGGGCGGGAAGAGCCCGGCCGATCCCGAAAGTCCCCTCCCTCGAGGGTCTCAAGAGATTTCCCCAGCCCATGGGAGACCGCTGGACGGGGAGTTTCCGGAGGTGGGCGATCCGGACCTGGGGAACTCGCGATCTTCTCAGGCGATGGAGGCGGAGGACGATCCTCTCCCCGGTTCTCCACCTCCTCACAGGGAATTACCTGCAAAACAGGGAGTCAGACGAATAACGATAGTCGGCGGAAGGCCACGCACCCCGGGGACTACCTCAGCACCCGCCGCCGAGCTGGAGGCCGGGCAGTCGCCCGCCAGAGAACGCTTAACGATCTTTCCCTTCGCCGGCCTGAAGAGGGGGCCGGAGGATCCGCGAGCTAGCCATGGGGCGGCCTCAAGGGCCTCCTCCTGAGTCTGCAGGACCGCTGCCGCCAGGCGAGCTCGCACTTCTTCGCTAACCGGCATCGAGGAACAAAAGTCTGCTCAGAGAAAATAAAGGGATTTGGGGGGCCTCCTACAGGGGTCAGCGGTATGTATTTATAGCAGAACAGTGGGCCCCCACCAGAAGATTCCCTGCCAGCTCAGCACAGGGGCTCGCCGAACACGCGGGTTGGATGGTTCTTTCCGAGCTTGGTTCAAGCTCAAAAAGAGCGGGGATTGTGTACAACCCTGTGTCCGGCGAGCGGGTCCCACCAGGGAGGTTGAACAGGCCTGCCCCCGCGACTCGCACCCAAGCGGCAGGACGGGCTGAACGACTAAAGGGCTGGCCCGCTCCTGCCCATCTCAGGCGAGCGAGCTGGCAACCCGCAGCAAGCGAGCCGGACCCGAGCTGGCGACCCGCAGCAAGCGAGCCGGACCCGAGCTGGCAACCCGCAGCAAGCGAGCCGGACCCGAGCTGGCGACCCGCCGCAAGCGAGCCGGACCCGCGATTGGCGACCCGCCGCAAGCGATCCGGACCCCGAGCGCGACCTGACCGCCGATCCGCCCGGCAAAAGGCAGGCGGCTCGCCCATATCGGCTCGCACTCGCCCAGTGAGGGTAGGCGAGCCCCAGAGCCGGGTCGCACCCGCCTCCTGCGGGAGAACTGAAGGCGAGCTGACCGCCCGGGGGTGCGAATAGCTACTCAGAACAGCGGAGCCTCGCTGTTGGCAGGCCAGGTTGGACTGCGCATAGCTGTTCAGAACAGCGGAGTTTGGCTGTTGGCAGACCCATCCAGGGGTCTTTTGGTACTTCCAGGTCAGTCCTTTTGGTTATTGGCAGTTCAGATTCTGAAAATCTATAAATAAGACCCAAGGGGTACCTCAGAGGACACGCTTTCAGTGCCTCCTTGCTCTCATTTTCAAGTGTTCTCTGAGAGTACCTTAGCTCGGCTCTTGGCTAAGGATGGGAAGCGCTCAGAGATCTTCCGGGTTTGTGGTGGGACCTCCCTGCCGAGCCCTTGGGTCTGTCTCTTCTTGTCTCTCTTGTTGTTTTTCTTGCAGGTGCGAAGTAGGCACGAGACCACCCCTTCCCCAAGGGTCGAACTCCACAAGAGGCCGGTTTTCGGTTTCAACAATGATTCAAATATAGAAGAGGAGATTAGAATTTTGATGGACGAGGTAGAAGTTGAGGAAGTGCAATTCGATGAGGTTAGTCATGAAGAAGTAGAATCTACTGAAGGAGAAAGTGAAGAGTGCTTTCAAGTGCGTGAGAATCGCTTGGTGTCATTTCATAGGTCGGAACCCCTAGATATGACTGAACGGTCTTTAGCGGTCAAACCCTCTACAGTTTGCCCGCCCGTCTTAGAGTTAAAACTGCTTCCCGAGCATTTGTCGTACGCATATCTAGGAGAAAATGATACATTACAGGTAATAGTGAACGCTAGACTGCTACCAGAGCAGCATGACAGACTATTGGTCATTTTAAAAAGATATAAGTTAGCCATAGGGTGGACAATAGCCGATATCCGAGGCATTAACCCTTCCTTGTGTATGCACAAGATCCTTTTAGATGAATCTTGTAAGGGGTCCATCGAGCCTCATCGCCGTCTTAGCCCTCCTATGAAGGATGTGGTGAGATAAGAGATCATTAAGTGGTTGGATGCAGGAATCATTTACCCTATATCCGATAGTTCATGAGTTTCACCCATCCACTATGTACCTAAGAAAGGAGGGACGACCGTAGTTATGAATGACAAGAACGAATTAGTCCCCACAAGAACAATCACAGGATGGCGTATCTGTATCGACTACTATAGATTAAACAAAGCGACTAGGAAGGATCACTACCCATTACCATCCATAGATCAGATTTTAGATAGATTAGCCAGAAATGAGTTCTACTATTTTCTAGATGGATATTCCGGCTACAATCAAATAATGGTTGATCCGGACGATCAGGAAAAGACAGCGTTCACGTGTCCCTTCAGTATATTTGCATTTAGGAGGATGTCATTTGAGCTATGCAATGCGCCGACCACGTTCCAACGTTGTATAATTGCAATAATGGCGGATCTTATAGAACAAGACATGGATCCTATGGACTATGACATAGAGGTCTTCATGGATGATTTTTCCATCTTTGGAAAAACATTCAATACTTGCTTGGTGTGTTTGGAGAGAGTGCTTGCTCGTTATGTGGAGACCAACCTAGTGCTGAATTTGGAAAAATGTCATTTTATGGTACAGGAAGGCATTGTCGTCCTTGGACACCGTGTATCTAGAGACGGGTTGGAAGTGGATAGGGCAAAGGTTGAGGTGATTGAAAAATTACCTCCTCCCAAAAATGTAAAAGCGTTAAGAATTTTCTTAGGCTATGCGGGATTCTACCAAAGGTTCGTTAAAGACTATGACAAAATCTCCAAGCCTTTAAGTGAGTTATTAGGAAATGAAGTGAAGTTTGGCTTTAATGAGGAGTGTTTGAATGCATTCAATCAATTAAAGACACGACTGATTATGTCACCGATTATAGTGGTCTCCGATTGGGAAAAACCCTTTTTATTGATGTGTGATGCAAGCGACTACGCCGTTGGGGCTGTTTTGGGGCAAATGCGGGGGAAGGTCTTTCAAACTATAGCCTACGCTAGTAAGACTTTAATAGATGCACAAATAAATTATATCACAACCGAAAAGGAACTACTAGCTATCGTGTTTGCCTTTGAGAAGTTTTGGTCTTATCTTCTTTGTACCAAAGTGATAGTATTCACCGACCACGCAGCTATCCACTATCTTATGGAGATGAAGGATGCTAAGCCTCGATTGATTCAATGGGTGTTGCTGTTGCAGGAGTTTGATTTAGAAATCAAGGATTGGAAGGGGGTAGATAATCCGGTGGCAAATCATCTTTCTAGGATTAAATGTTCTAATCCACTATTGTGATCAGAAATTAATGAAAAATTTCCTGACGAGCGGGTATTGACTGTGACCGAACAATGCATACCTTAGTATGCGGACTACGTAAACTATATTCTCAGTAGAGTCTTCCCACCTGATTTATCATATCAAGAAAAGAAGAGGTTTTTGCATCAAGTACACTCGTACTTATGGGATGAGCCATTTTTGTTCAGAATTGGAGCAGATGGGGTTGTTATACGTTGCATCCCGGAGGAGGAAATGAGATCTATATTGTACAAATATCATAACTCACTTTATGGAGGTCACTTTAAGGGGGATAGAACGGTGATGAAGGTCTTAGGAGCAGGTTCTACTGGTCGGCTCTATTCCGAGATGCTAAAAGATTTGTAAGTCAATGTGACCGGTGCCAAAGAAATGAAAATATTAATAAAAATGAGTCTATGCCATTGAACACAATCTTAGAAGTTGAGCTTTTTGATGTTTGGGGATTATACTTTATGAGACCTTTCATGAACTCGAACGGTAATATGTTTATCCTTCTTGCCGTAGACTACGTTTCTAAATGGATCGAAGCCATAGATACCGCTAAGAATGATGCCAAAGTGGTTTTACGCTTTCTAAAGAATTATATATTCAATCGTTTTGGCACACCTAGGGCTATCATTAGTGATGGAGGTAGTCACTTCTGTAACAACTCATTCGCTACGTTATTGAGGAAATATGACGTCACTCACAAAGTAGCATTATCGTATCATCCTAAAACAAATGGTCTAGTGGAAGTGTCTAACGGGGAAATAAAAATAATTCTTGCAAAGACGGTTGACTTTAATTATAAGGATTGGTCCCAAAAGCTTAATGATGCCTTATGGGCTTACCCGACCGCATATAAGACTCCTATTGGTCTAACCCCTTATAAACTAGTATATGGGAAAGCTTGTCATCTACAACTTGAATTAGAACATCGAGCGTTTTGGGCCATTAAGAAGTTAAATTATGATTTTCAAAATGCAGGTGAAAAGAGACTTCTACAACTCAATGAGTTAGAAGAATTAAGAATGAATGCTCCCGTCAAAAAAATTTTCCCGGAAAACTTAAGAGTCATTGGTCGGGACCATTCTGAGTAAAGGAAGTCCATCCGTACGGCGCGATCACCATACAAAATGAAAAGGATGGTTTTGAATTTAAGGTTAGTGGAGAGCGCTTGAAAAGTTTTCGATGCGATGACAATGAACGACTGGTGTCGTTCATTCTGCTGAAATGACAAATCGTGTAGACGACAAAGTCCTGCCAGGAATTGAAATCAGGCGCTGCTTGGAAGGCAACCCAATTTTTAGTCGCAGTTTAATTAGTCTTATAAATTTCATCCGGCGAGCATTTATATAAGTGTTTTTAATCAAGGGCGTTAAGAGTTTTTAATTAGCCTTAGTGTTCTTATTCAAGAGCTTTAAGAGATTTTAGTTCGCGTTTTTATTCTAGAGTTTTGAAAAATCTGTTTTTTTAAAAAAAAAAAACAAAAAAAACTGATTCTTGTGTTATTTGGACAGAAAAAATGTTGTTGCAACATGTCGAAATAATGTTGCAACAAAATTTTTCTGTCCGCCGCTCTGAACGCAGCGCTTGCGGTCCGGGTCAACTGAAACAAGGCCGGTTCAACGTGATTTTGCTTCTTCCTGGTTCAACTACTTAGCATTAGATTAAAGACGGTTCGCCTCCTTCTCCTCCCTTCTAAAACCCCAATTTTTCCCCTAAATCCTATACGACGCTTCAGGAGCGGCGCTTCCAGCACGCGGCAATTCCGGAAAGGTGTAATTCGAGCGGGGCTTCTAGTGAGGCGCGACGCATCGCGAGCTCGTCGGCAACTCTTCTACACATCGGCGGCAACTGGCTTCTCCTCTTTCACAATTTACCTGCGCATTTGGGAAGGATCACCCCTACGCATTCCAGAAATCCGAATCCCCTGTGTTGGTTAGTAATCGTCCTCGCCCCTTCCTCATCCTTTGTTTAGGATTTCGTTTAGCATAGATGTTACTTTTTTAGGGTATGACTTCGAAGAAGAAGGACAAGGGAAAGATGGTGGCCACTAAGGGCGTTCGGCTTGTCAATGATAAAGCCCTAGGTCGCTATGAACATCTCAAAACACTACCTGCAATCTTGGAGCGAGGTTTCCAAATCGAAGTTCGGGGATGGAGCATAACCTACATTGAATAAATCCGCACTCAAGGTTGGGAAACCTTCTGCCACCCTAGGTGTGAATCCGTCCTACCCTGGGTTCACTAGTTTTATGTGAATGCACCATTCCAGAACAATGATCGGGTGCTGGTGAGGGGCAAGGAGATCGATTTTTCTGCTGAAGCAATCAATCGATATTTTGATCTTCAAAATGTGGCGGAAGATAGGTATGAGATTCCGAAAAAGACAATTTCTCCGCTAGAGGTTGCAACAACGTTATCAATCAAGTCACACATTGACTGGGCTAACAAAGCCAAGACTGTACTCCACTCCAACTATTTTAAGCGAGAAGCCAAAGTGTGGTTGTTGTTCGTTAATGCCAGCATTGTGCCAACAAAGCATTTGAATCAGGTAGCATTTCCTTGGGCACTACTCATTTACTGCATTATACGAGGAATAAAGATAAATGTAGGATGGATGATAGTGGACCAGATTCGTGAAAAGGGAAAGACAAAGGTCAGCCGCCAACTGTGGTTCCCAACCCTTATAACGGCTCTTTGTCGAAATGCTGGAGTAAGCGAACAGGACATTAGCGTCACACCAGTGCGACATCATATTACCCACACCGTCATCTCCACAAACATAAAAACCTCTTCGGAATGCAATGTTGGCAAAGACACATCTAAACTGCCGCCATCTACCTCTGCCACAAAACCGACACAGTATACACAACACTCAGCGGATTCGCAGCAGGACACAACCAAGATCATGGACTATTTGAGACATCTCACGGAATATCAACGATGTCATCACAACGTCGTTACTGCGCAATTAAAAACTCTGAACAGCAATCAACAGAAATTATTGCGACATGCGCAGCTCCCGATCAGTGACCAATCTCTTCCATTTCTATCACCATTCGATGTGGATGGTTACATGCTTAATGCTCGTGGCAAACGAGCAGATCCTCGGTTGAAGATGTGGCGGATGACATGGAGACGTCCGACGAAGACAACGAAAGTGATGAGGATATGTGAAGTGATGACAACATTGATGACGACGAGGACGAAGAGGCTGACGAGTGAGGCTCTGTTTGGGTTATTTGGCTTCATATTTTGTGACGTCGTGTTGGCTTGGTAGTTTTGTTAGTACTTTATTATGATTTTGGACAGCTATGCGCCATTAGTTTAACTTTTTCTTGACATGCTAATATTTTGCTAATATTTTACTAATGTATGGCCAGACATGCGAATATTTTGCTACAGTTGGTTTAATTTAATACAACCTATGACTTCGATTGTAGTTTTTATCCTTCATATGTTTGCTTTTTCGGACTGTAGTGCTATGGCATTGGATATTCCTTTATTTTACATACTGATTATTGTCTCTGTTGTGTCAAGTTTTGATTGAGTTTGTACTGGTTAGTTAACAATTCTTGTTTGCTGGAACTGGATCTTTTTAAAGATAAACTTAAGATGGAATTAACTCACAGTCATTATCTTACGTGAATGGTCGTATTACATTTAAAATGTTATTTCTAATCTCAAGCTTGGCGACTAGTTCCTTTCATCGTTTTGGTTTATATTCATGTCGGATATCTCTGCGTTTCCAGTGTTGATTAATTGTGGACACGTAATTATTGACCTGCATCATCATTTCCTCTTGAACACATTTAATTTCAACTCTTATGTTGCAGCTATCTGAATTTGATAATTTGTTAGTATTTGCACATGGCTTTATGTTGGGTCATGTTTCACACTCTGCTCCATGTTCATTTTATTAAATGCGTTAATCTAACTTAGTCAATCTCATGTTATTATATAACTTGGTCTTTACCTGTACGGACTTGGCCCACTAACATGGCTGATTTTCAGTTATGACTTGATCTAGTCAGTTCATCATTTCTCTACATTCTGATGGTGGTTTGCGTTCTAGTTGGATACACTTTTGATGTGCACTTATAAATAAAATTAATTAGCATCTATTCAGTTTGCTTAGATTTGAGTATTTTTGTGGAACTAATGAGATATCTTAATCCGCAAGCTAGTCTTTGTTGTGGCTTTGTGTGAAGTCCTTTGCAGGTATTTTTTTAGGCAAACAGTAGCGGTCAGCTTTTGAATCATAACATTATATAATCGGACGAAAATGATGCGAGGGATTAATACTTTGGTCTGCATACTTCAGGGGAGTAATTTATTTTAATGGCTTTATTTACATATATCTTCTATCTATCATCAAATTGTTGATTTCACCCGGATTACAAACTAATTCACGAGGCATCTTTGCTAGTGACTACCAAAGACCTAGGTGTGAGGGTGTGCATTACCCTGCATCGATGAGTGGCGAATAATTTAGTAAATTTTAACTGCAAGACAATCCTTGCTCTTAGTTCAAACAATGCAATTTTATTTGATTAGTACATTTGTCAAACCTAAAAATTTAGACTTTGCTTTTGAAGTTAATAAGATATACTAGAGCTTCATTTTCGACTTCTTCTATGCACTATATTCTTTAAAATATGTCTGTCCTACAAAAGAATGTTATTAACTTTCAAACATAGCATGAGAGGGATGAATAATAACTGAGCCGATGTTGTATGCTAACGCATTGAGTCTATGTAGCTACTTTATATCCTGATCCATAGTCCTTAGTCAATTCTTAACGATTCTTCCTACCTTTGGTGTTTTTTTTAAAAAAGTGATTGAGTAAAAATGTTATAGCGATATGTGGCCCGAGTATGTGTACACCCACTTGGAATGATCCAAACTATGACCTTAAGTAAAAAAAATTGTTTAATTAAAATGTCATAGTGATATGTGGCCTAGGTATGTATACATATCTGGAATGATCCCAACTATGAGCACAAAAAGAAGAAGAAAAATGTATAAAGGTCATAGTGACATGCGGCCTAAGTGTGTGTACACCCACTCGGAATGATCCCAACTATGGGCATTCAAATTATTTATGCGCTTGAAAGGTAAACCCCATAGTAGGGAGAAGAATTAAGAATGGTTACTAAGGAAATGTCTTGCTACCATTAAAGTTAAAAATTTCTTGCCCAAGTCGTTACTCACCACATTGCATGCCCTTATGATTTTTCCCCCACTACTAAACTCTTGTGGAAGCTGACACAAGGCTTAGTCCATTTTTCATCACCCCATATTTATGCAGAATTTTAATAAATTAAATTGTTTGGGGGTAGATAGTTTTAAGGAATATCACACACAACACTAGGAAATTGTCATGGAGCTTTATTCTTTATCGAACTAATGAATCTTCACAAGTTTGAAATTTTAGAAGACAGACATTTTCACCAGTCTAAAAAGGTTTTGCTCAAGAGTAAGGTCATTTGGAACTTGTTTGTGGCAGATGTTCACTCACTCAATGGCGTGTAATGTTTTATCTTTGCTAGGGACTAACAAAGTTTTAGGTGTGAGGGTGTGATAACTTCACACAATGAAGTTATCACGTGTGTTAATTCACCACATTTTGACTGATTTATTTCCAAAATATTGATCAAAAATATGTGTAAACGAGTAAATTATCATTTATAAGAAAATTCATGTATTATTAATATTTAAACTTATTTTTATGATAAGGAGGTATGAAGAAATCACTTGCACGACCAAGAGGAGGCATAAGGAGCATCCAGGAACTTGTTAAAATCAGTCTGCAGTGCATTGGGAACAGTTTTTGAGTGCTGGAAGTAGAAAACAGAATTTATTGCAACAAATAAAAATTTGTTGCAACAAACCTGCGAATTTAAATTTTAAAAATCCGAAAATAACTCAAATATGGCAGTTTAAAAAATGAAAGGAGGCTTTCTTTCATAAATCCTGGAGATCCTTTGAGGCCTTATTACCATATAAAAGGGGATTTTTGATCTTTTCATGATCTTTTTGTCATTTTGGAGAGGATGCCAAGTTTAGGATTCTTGACGGTGGAGAAGCGGAATCCGGCCATGAGAAATGGTAGATCTGAACTTTTGGAGCCATAAACTGTAAGATCTTTATAGTTTTGTGTGTTCCTTTTCTCTCCATCAACTAAACTCTACAAGTCTTGTATAAGGAGAGTACTATATGTGTTTTTATGGTGTATGTTCTTGGTTGTTGAGATTTGTTGGATGATTTATTATCCAGTGAACTTTTGAATTTATTTATGAGATTTTTGGCTTAGATCTTCATCTTGTGATGCGTTGCGAGAATCAAGAGATGAGTGGCGTAATATAAGGTTGAATGTTATTTTATTGCACTGCAAGAATCGAGAGATGAGTGGTGTAAAACGTTTGACCAAAAATCTCCACTTTTGCATTGTACTTCGAGATTCGAGAGAGGAGAAGTGCAACCGCTCATTAGTTCGCAGTAGTTTAGAGGAGAGAAGGAGACTCCCTCCTTTTGCTAGCGATCCGATTTTTATGTTAAACAATATTCTTCATTCTTCTTGAGTTAGAGATAACTTGGAGAATTTAGGACGTTGGGATTTCCGAGATTCGAGAGATGAGGATTTCTTCTATAAAAATCGTCACATGATAATTCATTCAACACTCTTAACTAATATTATTTCTACGCACCATTTAGACGCCCATAAAAAATCTAAATACAAGACTATTTTCTCCAATTGATAAAAGTATTTTTCAAAGCTTCGAGTAGTCTACTTAATTTAATTCTTACTTAACCATCTTGATTAGTTAGCAAAAGAACCATCTCTTTCGACTTGTTTGGATTTAAAGAGCGGCGTAGCTAGTAATTGCAAGCTTTAGGTTAATCACTTCTCCAAGGGAACGATCTCACTCACACTTTATTACTTGCTACGACGCGTGCACTTGCGTTAATACGTATAAATCACTTTTCACGTACCAATATGCTTCGTCCTTTCATGAAAAACTAAATTCTTTGAAATATATATAGCTGTCTTGTTGTCACAAAACATCGATAGAGGATGATCATAAACTTCTCCCAAATCAAGCAAAGTGTCTGCACTCACTTTAGCTCACAGGTAGTTAAGGTCATGCTTCTGTATTCGAATTCGACACTTGACCTGTAAACTATAGCTTAATTCTTGCTCTTCCAACTGACCAGATTCCCTCTAATAAAGGTATAGAAACCAGACATGTACTTGTTATCTTCCTTGTCATCTGTATAGCTAACATCAGAATAAGTCTCAATACTCAAATGACCATTCTTCTGAAACAGAAGCCCTTTTCCTGTAGCTCCTTTCACATAATCCAAGATTTTAAAGCTGATTGAAGGTGACATTCCTTAGGAGCATGCATAAACTAGCTCACTCTTCCTATAACATAATAAATATCCAGCCTTATAACTGTTAGATAAATGAGTTTTCCAACAAGACATCTATATCTGTAAATATCTTTAAGGAGAGGTGAATTCTCACTCCAGCACTTGTCATCACCAACAGTCATTGGACACCGAGCAGGTTTAGCCCCAAGAAAACCAATTTATTTCAAAACATTCATGACATACTTTCGCTATAAAAGAATTATAGAATTGGGATTTCGGGAGATTTTAATCTCTAAGAAGTACTTGAGAGACCTCATATCTTTTGTAACAAAATTCTTAAGAAGTTGTTTCTTTGTTAGGTCAATGTCTTTATTATCATCCCCTATAAGAAGAATGACATCGACATAGACTGCAAGAACAACTAGGCCTGCCGAAGTCTTGCGAATGAACGTAGAATGATCTGTAGTGCTTTGAGTAAAACAAACAACAAAAATAATCTTGCTGAACTTCTCAAACCAGACTCTCGGACTTTGCTTAAGGCCATATATTGTCTTCCTTAACTTATAGACCTGAGACTCCTCATGAGCAACATACCCATAAGGTTGCTCCATATAGAAAGTCTCCTATAAATCATCATAAAGAAAGACATTCTTGACATCCAACTAAGAAATCTCCTAGTCTTTGTTAATATCCATAGAAAAAAGGACGCAAGTTGTAATAATCCGTGCAACAGGAGAAAAAATGTCAAAGAAATCTACACCGTATGTCTGAGTAAAACCCTTGTCGATAAGACGTGCCTTATAACGATCAATTGTACCATTAGAAAGAAATTTGATTACAAAGACCCAACAATAACCAACCACATCAGTACCTGGAGGGGTAGGGATAAGAGTCTAAGTGCCCCGCGTAGTCAGAGTTTTAATTTCTTCATCCGTGATGACTTTCCAATGAGGAACAACAAGAGTCTCTTGATAGGTAGCCGAGAGGACATTTACTGAGAGAGCGAGAGCAAAGCTCTTGGAGGAAGTGGACAGCCGAACATAAGAAACAACATTATGATTAGAATGTTGAGTGCATGTCCGAACTCTTTTCCAAAGAGCAATTGGCAAATCAAGATCTGTCTTTGTTGTAGCATCGGATCCTTCCGTTGGAGCGACTGCTGGACTGGGAACTGACTAAGATTGCACTAAAGGGAAAGAAGTAGTATTGAGAGATGACGTAACCAGAATATATGTGGGAAGACGTAGCTCAGGCAAAAGTGCTGAGACAATATGCATATAAGATGGCTTAGGCAAAGGTGTTGAGACAATAGGTATAAAAGATGACGCATTAGATGGCAAGAGAAAAGAAGCGGGAGGAAAGTACGACGTATCTTCTAAGAATGTGACATCAACAAAAATATATTGTTTGCGGAGACGAGGATCAAAACATCGATAACCTTTCTGAGTTGGGCAATAACCAAGAAAGATACACTTAACAATGCGAGGAGAAAGTTTATCACGACCATGAGAAGTTATATGGACAAACGCCGTACAACCAAAAACATGCATAGGTAAAGGAAACATGATGACTCCTAGATACAAGATGGAGAACGAGGTCTGGCCTTGAAGAACCGACGAGGGAATACAGTTTATGAGATAACATGAGAGGAAACGACATGACCCCAATAAGATTGTGGAACATTCATTTGTAAGAGAAGGCTGAGAGCAACATCTAAGAGATGACGATTTGTGCGTTCAATAATGCCATTTTGTTGAAAAGTATAAGGGCAAGTAGTTTGATGAATTAAACTCCGACTTGCAAAAAAAATCCAAAAATTGATAACTGAGATAGTTCTTGACATTATCAGTACACAAAACTTTAATAGACACATTAAACTGCATGCGTATCACATTATAAAATGTAGTAAAAACAGAGTAAAGTTCAGGACACTGTTTTAAGAGGTATAACCAAGTACACATGAAGTAATCATCAATGAAGGCAACAAAATATATACTACCTCTACCAATAGTGCTTGTAGGAGAAGAGCCCCAGATATCAGAGTAAACTAGATCAACATGACGGGAAGAACTGCATCCTTATTTTGCTGGAAAGGAAGAGCGGTGGTGTGTTTGTCAAGCTGACAAGCTTCACAATTCAGGGAGGAGTAACCTTGGGAAAAATCTGAGAGAAGTTGGTAGATGAGACAAGGAGAAGGATGGCCAAGACAAAGTTGTCATTGTAGAAGATAAATAGAAGTAGAGAGAGTAGTGACATTGTCAAGGAAGAAAATGCCTCCGCTTTCAGTTCCAGTAGCAAGTTACTCCTTAGAGTGAGGAATCCGAAACTCACAAGTTTTGGTCGTAAAGGTAACCATGCAATTTAGCTGTTTACAGAGTGTAGGAACAAAAAGTAAATTGAACGAAAAAGTGAGAACATAGAGAGTATCCTCAAGTTTGAGAGATGGAGTGACTTGAACACTGCCAGACCCACAGACAGAAGACGGAGAACCATCTGCAATAAAAATCGGAGGTAGCCGGTTATTTTTTTCCAAATGAGAGAAGAGAAGGTAATTGCCCGTCATATGAGTGGTAGCTTCAAAGTCAATGAGCCACTTATGCTTAGTAGCTATATGAGCGCTTCCTGAAGAGGAGGTAAGGAACATGGATAGAGAAGAAGAAGAAAAATACCAGAGGCTCCATAGAAAGAAGAGGCAAGTCGTGCTGTTAAAGAAGAAAAGTCGTATGGTTAAACAAGAGAAGCCGCGTGGTTGAGGGAAGGGAGGGAGGGAAACTGAGTCTAAAGCCGCACGGTTAAGGGAGGGGAGGGAGAGATGGTGCAACTAAAAAACCATGATGAAGGAAGCTGCGGTTAAAGAGAAGTTGTAGAGGGTGCGACAAGAAACTGGCAAGAGACAAGGCAAACTACGTGAACAAATCTGCGGACAGAAGAGAAGACAATGCGAACAGGAAGAAACCGCATAAACAAGGACAAAATTAGGTCATGGACAAGAGAACCGCGGTTAAGGAAAACAACCACAGTAAGGAGAAGAGAAGACAGGCTACACGCAAGGGCAAAAACCACAGGAGATCGCCAAAGGCTGAGCGGGCGGTTAGAAAGCCAAAGTCTGTAGAGACCGTAGAAGGGAGACACGAATCTGCTGTTAAGAATAGACAACAATAATCTCAGCTAAAGAAGCAAGAAAAGACCAACCCAAGGCCCAATCCGGGAAGTGAAAGGACAAGCGACTACAAACTCTAGAGACCGCTTGATGAGATCAAAGAACAGAGCACCGCGAGAAAGTCGAACAGCAAACAAGAACAAAGGACCAGTACGCTCTGATACCAAGTTAAAAATGGCTAGCAGCAACTAAAGTAACTAAGAAGCGGCTAAAATAACGGCTAAATAAAGGAAATTTTATTGCTCCAAAAAATGATATGTCACATAAGTATGACCTTCTATTTATAGGGAGAAAAGAAAGAAAATATAATATACAATATGAGGCTAAAAAAACAAAAAAACAATGAAGTCTTTGGTTAGGCAATTCTAACCACACAGATTGCAAAGCCTTCAACCTCCTGACCGCCTGATCTCATCTACGGATAGAACTCCAAGTATAGGCTGCAACAGCAGATCGTCTGTTCGTCATGACAATCCAGGACCAGACCGCCTAGACTCGGACAACAATACTGCTATGGCGCTAAGGCTAATCGCCAGGTCTCCACAGGCCGACCGTTACAACAGTCTGTCCATCACGCCTAACCGCCAAGACTCATTCCTGTCCGCCAAGACTGTCCGCCAGACCACTTAACAACCGGCTCCAACAATTGCCAAGTAGTAATGGACAGACCACTGCTGTACACTATCTGTCCGTCAGAACTGTGCACCAACCCTGACCGCCAGGCCTGTTTGCCAAACCACCAAGATCTAACTGTCAGGAGCTAACCGACAGGCTGACCGCCAATCTATTCACTAGATCGCCATGAGCTAACCCCAAGACTGACCGCCAATCTATCCGCCAGATCGCCAAGACTGCTTATGTTCTGATAGAGAAGAAGACGCAGATAAAGTGAAGGAAGAACACTCGGTATCCGCCATGAAGAAGTCAGTGAGAAAAAGAAACCGCGCGGTTAGGAGAGTACATCGGGTGGTTAGAAAAACCGAAGTCCGCAAAAATCGCAGACCAGCAAGACAGGAAGTTAGAAAACCAGAATCCGCATGGATCACAGAAGAGCATGGTGGGAGGTTAGAAAACCAGAGTCCACAAGGATTACAGAAGAGCAAGACGAGTGGTTAGAAAACCGGAGTCCGCAAGAATCGAGTTATCTTTGATACCATATGAGAAAAGAAATAAAGAAAATACAACAGACGGTGTGAGACTAAAATACAACATGCGGATATGCGGCCAAAAAATTTCTGACCGCCACAACATAAGCGGTTAGACTATTGTCTGCTCCACACATGTATTTGCCGGCCTCTACTCAGTCCGCCGCTGATGATCAGAATAAAACATAAGCGGACTGATGCTCCTATTCGCCAATCCCTAGGAGCTCAGCTTCCTTGATCATCAGGCCGCAACAGAAGCCTCTATCCGCAGTTTCAGCTCAGCCTCTAACCGCAGCTTCAATTCTCAGACAGTGGCCTCTAATTAACTGCGGCGGCTTCAGTCTCCTGTCCGCCAACCCGCAATAGCGGATAGAACAAGTCGCCTTGAACCATCAAGGAGGCGGCCTCAATGAGCACCAGGCCGGCTAGACTCTTTGATCAGTCTGCCAAAGGCAGACCACAACACTGCTTGAATCAGTCCGCCAACACAACTGCCAAGCCTCCAGAACCACTCTGCTAGAAAATAGTCAGACTGTCAAGGTCAATCCGCCAGTCCGCTAGTCCCCAGACCGTCAAACCACCAAACCGCCTGGACGAAGCCTCTAGTCCACTAATCACCAGGCCGCCATGCTTAACAGCAAGTTTGTCAAACCACCAGACCGCCTATATCAATCCGCCTGTCCACTAAACTCCACAAAATAGAACACTACAAATATCCTATTAAATTTGGAATATATATATATATCTTTATTATATAATACAATATACATATTTGGATCACACCATGAAACTCATCTGTACCGTCCGATCAAGCTCCATCAAACACAGACCGTTGGATTCAAAGCAGGAGGTCTGCAAATAACCAAATCAACTAGGATTGCACTGTTCACAATGGAGGAAAACCCGATACCAATTTTCACCTCCCGTCCCTTGCACGGTCTCACCACCGCCGCCGCCGGTGGAGCCTCCGGCGGCCTGCCCGGCACCCACCGGCGGGTTCGCCGGCCTCCGGCGAACCCGCCGGGGGTTGTCCGGCGGCAAGCGGGCAGGGCCACCGCCGGCGGTGGCCCTGCCCGTGAGCTCCAGTTTTGGAGCTCACGGGCAGGGCCACCGCCGGCGGTGGCCCTGCCCGATCACCGCCGGACAACCCCCGGCGGGTTCGTCGGAGGCCGGCGAACCCGCCGGTGGGCGTCGGGCAGGCCGCCGGCGGCGGAAGCTCCGCCGCCGGCTGTGGGCGGAAGCGACGGCTTCCGCGGCCTGCCCAGCGTTTTTTTTTTTTTCTGATTTTATAATTTATTAAATAATTAAATAATTTATATTCTTAATAAATAATTATTATAAAATAATTAAATAATTTTTATTCTTAAAATAAATAATTAAATAATTATTTAAAAATCAGAAAAATAAAATTTTGAACTTTAAAATTTTAAAATTGCAAATAACTGCACGGCGCGGGCGAAGCCCGCTGGAATGCCAAGCGGGCGAAGCCCGCTTGATTGCGGGCGAAGCCCGCAGCGACGCATCGAGAACGGGCGGAGCCCGTTCGAAGATGCTAGTATATATATATATATATATATATATATATATATATATATATATATATATATATATATATATATATATATATATATATATATATATATATATATATATATATATATAGGTAGGCAGACACGAAACTCACGATTCGTGCCGTGATGGTCTTGACAAACACGAACATACACAAAATATTCAACGCTACAATGGGCTGGAGATTGTGGGCAGACATGCTGTTTGGCCAGGATCAAGAGGGTGGGACCAGATGAGCTCGAGGAAAGAGAAAACGCGTGAAGAATAAGATACAAAAATTGACCGGTCAGCCCTGTTGAAGTGTTCATAGTTGACTCTATAGCAAGCATGAAGAGAGCACAAGTGGTTTACTTAAACCTGATCTCATAATAATTTTATATTAAACGAGTGGTCCGTTGCTCCACTCCTACGGCCAATCATGATAATATCTCAATAGATAGTGCACAAGGGCTCTGGTGTGTCTAGCGGAATAGCGAGATATTATTCTGATCACAATATTATCACGATGTGACGATGCTCCTATCACTCGTAGATTCCTGAGTATTATATTCCAGAGCTATTGTAGATCAAATTTTTTAAAAATAAAAAACATAAAATTTTAAAATTAGAATTTATCTAATAAAGACTAATGAGGATAAAATTGAAAAATAAATATTTAATCAAATGTGTTTTTTCCTTCTAAAGTATATATAAAGCAAAGAATTTCATTTTTCGAACATAATACAATTATATTAATTTCCGCTTATTTTCCACCCAGCCAACAATTTTATATAAATCCAATACACATAATACACACATAATCACACTTAATTAAGCTCTTTATTAATTAAATAAATTATCTTGGAGTGATAATTTACGAGTTCACCTTCCTGCAATTCAAACGAATCTCCCCATTGGTTCCAGTCAACGGAGTAATGTCGCTCATTTTTGTCATGGCCGCTGCAAAATCTTTGAAGAAGAGGAACCTGTTCACACTATATAGCCTCACCAGCTGATCCTGCGTGCCATTGTTGAACAGCTCCTGATCCGAGTGAAGCAGGCCGCGGAGTCCGACCAAGTTCTGGTAGTAGTCCGGCCCGAACCGGTTCGGCGTCTGCAGGTCGAGCGGGGCGAGGTTGGAGTCGCCGCTTGCGGCGGGGCAGTTGGCCTGGCGGAGGGTCGCGAAGCCGGGGTTGATGTTGCTGTCGTTGTAGATTCGGGAGCGGAAGAACCGGCATTGGGCTTGGCCGATGGTGTGGCTGCCGGATAGGGCGGTCATTTCGCGGGCGTTGAGGCCCTTGGCGGCGAATTTGGCGATGAGGACGGCCAGGGTGGAGGCGGGGCTGGGAAGGTCGTTGTTGGCCGCGCTTTGGCTCGCCGTCGTTGCATCCCGCCGCCCGAGTCCCAGTGGCCACATTGGCCCGCCCAACTGCACAAACGTCCCAATGCTTTTAAAAACTTGAATTCTATTCATAAATCAAGTTTTAAAAGGGACAGATCTAGAGAGGATTAGAGCTCGCTCAAATATCACTGTCATAAAATATATATTTGACATCACAAATTAATGATTACGTTAAAATATATATTTGGCATCACAAATTAAAGATTATGTCATGATTAGTCCCACACCGTCAATTTAGACGGTCCACTCGTGCTTATAATATGCCCCGCCTCTTCTATCCTTAACACAGGTTTTATAATGGAAAATGACTGCGCCGGTTTAACATGGTATCAATGCTAGATTCACGCTAAGCGGACATGTTATATAGACGATCCAACAAGAATAAACAAAAAAAGACATTTCAATATTAATCACACCCCCTATTGAGGCAATTCACTCCAGCTTAACAGAAAGTCCTTAAAAGTGAGGCGAGGCAAAGCATCCCTTGTGGCCATCAAGTTTGGAACGACCTCCACGTTGCCCCAAGTAGGGGTATTTATAGGCGTAAGCCTAAATCCCCGACGACGGGTTATTGGATGCCATCCGGATCCGAAACCAAACCTGTTAAGCACCTACCACATCTATTCAATATACCTCAACATGACATACCTGAAAAACACCGGCGCGGGCGGCAAGGGCGAGAATGTCAGCGCAAGAGACGGTCGCGGGGCAGGCGGCCTCGACGTTGGCTTTAACCGTGTCGATGACATCGAACCCCCGAGCGGAATTTTGGTTTGGAAACGCGTTCTTCTCTCCGGTGAACGTTGCGTTGTCATCCAGCAGAATCGACCCATCACACCCCTGCAGACGCATAATAATAATATGTATAAAAGCATTAAAAACTATAATAATTCGAATAAACGAACAACAAAAAGTGATGAATATCATACGTTAACGAAGCAGTCATGAAAGGAGAGACGGAGAATGGAGGCGGCCATGCGCGGTTCAGTGTTAACAGCCTGGGCCATGGTTGAGCGCACAATGCCTTGCAAGTTTGGGCAAGTGGCGTCGTAGAACTCCGGCGATAGCTGCGCTTCGGCGGAGAAGGAGAGTGCGGATATCAGAGAGAGCACGGCGAGAGAGGAGGAAATCATGAAGCCGGCGGCCATGGCGGCTATCTCTCTTTCTCTAAAAGCTTATAGTAAGGCTGAAGAAGAAGAAGGATAAATGAAAGGTTGGATGGAGAGCATCGGGTCCCAAGCATTATATAATGCTTGCAAAAGTAATGAAGCATGAGCGCGTGGTTAACTAATTGCACACAAGTTGGAAGTTAGTGGTAGAAAGTTCCTGCCTTTTGTTTAATTTATTTAATAAATTAAAAAATATTAATCTTCAAGTTTGCCTTTTGTTTAATTTATTTATTAATTTAAGAGTTATTTATCTTGAAGTTTGCGTAATTACAACTTGCACCTCTCAAATTTTTGAAATTACAAAAACCTCTTTTCAGTGTTTGCATTTCATAATACTACTCATGCACAAAAGAATCCCTTGGAGTAAATCTTCAGAGGGGGACTTTTTGTAAAGTATTGTGACTTCACTCTCCAAAATCATGTGGTTCATGGGCAGGATTATGTGTTTTAGCATCTAACAGGTTCTATTATTTTTTATTCCTTTTATTTTTTTATTCAAAGAATTCTTGGCCACTAAATTTTTTCGGGTTTTTCCTGTCCACTGGATATGAAATGAATCCCCTCCATTTCATTTGAAATGGAAAGGATCCGAAACCGTAGTGACCACCCCACTTATACATCCAGGACCAAGAAGCACGCTAGGCGGTGTGGGATTAAATCATCCTTTTTAGTGAGTCACGACACACGCTCGATCGGACAACATCGTTCATTCCACGTGGCGCGATCAACACTCCCCTCGCCAAGCATGTTTGACGTTGTGGGACTAAACCGTCCCTTTTAGCGAGTCGCAACACATGCTTGGACATCACCGTTCATTCCACGTGGCACACTCAACACTTTTAGGGATACAGATTGTTGAGGTATATTGATTAGATGTTATAGGTGTTAAACGGGTTTGGTTAGAATCCGGATGACATCCACTAACCCGCCGTCGGGGATTTAGGGTTATGCCTATAAATACCCTAGCTGGGGGCAATGCGGAGGTTGTTCCAAACTTGACGGCCACACGGGATTCTTCGAGCGCACTAACATTCTCGAAGTTTTTGTTGGTGTTGCCCTAGCCCAATCCCGTAGCCGTCTCTCCCGTTCTCTCTCAGAGTGTGTTCAGATGGAGGGAAATGAATTTTAGAATTGGTTTTGACAATTAATAAATCATTTACACGTGTTCGGTTGGACGGAAATAAGCTCGGTTTCGGTTTTCACCAAAACCGCAACTTTTCATTCTGAGCTTTCCGCATTTCCCGTCTCTTTCCTCTGGTTTTCCCCCATTTTCTCTTCCACGCACAGCTTGCAACAACCGCACCTTCTCCGCCTGATTCTCTTTCTTGCGCAGAGCCACAGAGTTCAGAGTTCCTTCTTCCTAAACCTGTGACAATCTGCGCTCGCTGCTACTTATCCGCCGCCGGTGATCGTCATTCTCTTCCACACGCAGAAAAGGCTCATCTGCCTTCCTCTCGCCGTCGCGGTTTCTGTTGTAGCCGCCCCTTCTTTGTGGTCTGGTTTCTGCTGTAGCCGCAGAGTTCAGAGTAACTTCTTCCAAAGCCTTCTCTGCCGTCCAAGAGACAAGCCTGCTCTACCGTCCAGGGTACTTTTTTTGTCTATTTCTTCCCGCACTTTTCATCTTACCAGTTAACTCTGTGTGCAGAAAATTGAATGGAAAAAATAATTAATTTTGCCTACTCTGCAGTCCAAATTAATGTTGCCAACTCTGTTGTCCATTTCTCATTTCTTTACCCACAGGGGCACTTTTATCGGTCCAGGACAATGCAGTTTTTTTGTGTGCAGAAATTTTTTTCAGTTTTTTAAACTTATCCTGAACATTCACATACTCTTCAATTTTGGAAGGGTGAAGTGCTTGCCTTATTACCGGTTCAAATCCAACACCATTTATCTTGTAAGCATAAGCCTAGATAATCGTTGTTTCCCTGAATGATCGGGCTGATATTTTGAGTAACATAATCATGGTGTCTTTGTAGATGTTATCGATTACTATGGTAGGTCAAGGCCAAAGTTGAGAGAGTTCAGACAGCTATTGAGTGGCTATTGATGCTTGATAATTACAGTATCATCGTTGTTGTATGAATCCATCCCACTGCATAATTTGTCTGTAATCTGGTACATTTTTGTTTTACAGCTTCATAATTGAAATTGGAGTAACCTTTTATTTAAGTAGTGCTTTATAAATGTATTTTATTAATCCTTCCTTAAAAATGTACTTTTTTTCCCTAGTCTTTTAATAATATGATTAAATATCATTGTATTAACTACATCTATCATCCTATTTAGAGGAGCTGTGACTATGCAAGTTTTTACTGGTTTTCTCAAGTTCGTTTGTTCTCTAAATCACAATAGAATCTCCAGTCTATTGAAATTGTTTCAGCAGTGAATTTACTTCTCTCTATTTCAGAAAACTCACAAAGGGTCTATGCGATGTGATTCAAGATTGTAGTTTGGTTAATTTCACTACGTTGCATATATTTTAATTTTCTCCTTCAATGGAGTTACCATGTAAACAAATTATTTCTTTCAATTATAATTCGGAGTGTAAATTTAAATCTATGGAAATTTAAATCCAATCTACATAATGTCTTGTGAATTATTTGTGACAATTTTAATTTCGTTATCCTATGTTAGATGAATATAGCGGAGTTGCGAGAGAAATTAATAAAAGAATATATTATGAAATGCGGGCATCTCACAGCACTTGCTGGTGCATGGGCAGCGTTAGAATATATTCCTCTGGAACCCGTAGATCGTGATATGAATACTGTCCTACGGTCCTCATTGCTAAAACGCATATATGAGGGTCCAGAGGTCAACTGTTTCAGCGTATTGCGTATGGGTAGACAACCATTTGGTGAATTGTGCCACATTTTATCTTCTAGAGGCCTTGTACACGAATCAAAACATGTGTCGGTGAAGGAATCTATCACACTATTTCTATATATTATAGCACACAACAGAAAGTTTCGTGACATTATATATACGTATCTCCGGTCCACAGATACTATTAACAGACACTTCAACTTAGTGCTTAAAGCTGTGTTACAGTTAAGTAGAGATTACATCAAATTGCCAGAGTCTAGGTCAGAACGTAGATGGAGATGGTTCGAAGATTGCATTGGTGCATTAGATGGTACACATATTCAAGTGACAGTGCCCGCAAAGGATCATGACAAATATAGAAATCGGAAGCAAGCAATAACGACGAATGTCTTTGGTGTTTGTGATAATCAGATGAGATTTCTATATGTTTTACTTGGTTGGTAAGGATCAGCTTCAGATTCAAGAGTCTTACGCGATGCCCTAGAAAGAACCGATCGTTTTGAAGTACCAATGGGTAAGACGTTAATAATCAATTATTTTTTTACCAAAAAATCATCCATTTATTAGAAAATCTAATATATTGATGCACTAGGTAAGTATTACCTAGTGGATGCAAGTTACACCAATGGTCCAGGTTTCCTTGCACCGTATCGATCAACGCGTTATCATCTACAGGAGTGGTCAACACAAGAAAACAACCCTTCTAATTATAAGGAGTTATTTAATTTACGTCATGCTAGAGAACAAAATGTAATAGAGAGAACATTTGGACTGTTGAAGAAACGTTGGGCAATACTACGAGAACCATCTTTCTTTCATATACAGGTTCAGGTGCAAAAAATGTATTTTTAGATTTCACATTGTATTTCGTTTAGGATCTTAATATAAAATATAAATACAGGTGCAAATTATAAATGCATGTTGCATCCTACATAATTTTCTTGTTATTAAGAGACTGACTACTGATTTACAAATGCTTGGCGAGGTCGATGCGGACTTACTAGCCTCCGAAGCGTCAGAAGAAGAAGAAATCTACGAATATGATGATAACATTAATCCAATTCATTCTTCAAATGCTTGGACTCAATTTAGAGATAACTTAGCTATGACAATGTTTACTGAATATCAAGCCCGTACTGGGATTTAGTGGATCTTATATATATATATGTTGTTTATTCAAATTTTGGTATGTAGGCTTGTATAAATATTTTCTGTAAGTCATGCATTAATTTAAGTACTTTTTGGTCGCAGTTGTGTATGTTGTTTATTTTAAAGCTGATGCTAGTGTGATACATATGTTTGCTTAATAATTGATCTTAATGTAATGAATATACTTGCATAGATTAGAAAATGGAAAGCGGGGCAGGGGAAGAGAAATCGTATGTTCATTGGACAAATGATATGGATCGTACTCTTTCCAGTGTTTTGCTCGAGGAGCACGGTAAAGGTCACAGGACGCCGAATGGATGGAAAGTGGTGGCCTTCACAGCAGCAATCAAGGTCATGAAAGATTTACATAATCTGGACTTCACAAAGGAGAAGATCATGGTCAGGTTGAAGACATGGAATAAATATTATAAGGAGGTATCCACAATGTTGGACACATGTGGTTTTGGATGGGACTGGGAACAAAATACCGTGAAAGTCGATAGTGAAGATGTTTGAGCCAATTATGTCAATGTATGTTCATTTATCGCATTCTATAAATTGGTTTAAATTATTTTACAATTTTTTTATTTATGTGGTTTAATCATGTTGTGCAGGCTCACCCTACTGTGAAGCACTACAAAGATAAGGTGATCGTTAATTGGGGGGACTTACATATATTGTGCGGTAATGACAAGGCAACAAGTACATTTGCGGGGACGGTAAATAAGCCTATCCATGAGTTGAATGAGGAGTCTATGAATGAAGAAAGCAACTACGCAGCAGAGTATTCATCAGGATGCAGCAGTAGGCAAAGGAAGAGGAAGCAAACTCCTGACGACACAATAGCAAATGCAATCAATAGAATGGCAGACAGTATGGATAACGCAGCGACCGCAATCACAAGAAGCGGTGAAGCTCCGAGAGTAAATATGACTCAAATCTATGAAGAACTTGCTCAACTACCGGATCTGCAGAATCTTGAATTAGCGAAGGCCATGGATCTTTTAGGTGCCAGTCAGTTGAAGTTTGATACGTTCATGTCACTACCAACCCACTTGAGAACGACGTGGCTTCACTTGCAATTCTATGACTTATGAGCGCATGATGATGTCGTGTTTTTGTTTGTTCGAAGTTTGTTGATGTATTTCTACTTTCAATGTTTAGGAAACTGTCGTATATTATTAAGTTTGGGATTGATGTTCTTAGTTTCATGCAGTGTACTGAAACATTCCATGTTTGATGGCTCTTTTGTTATCATTGTTATTAGATTTATGTTTATTTGAAGTAGTTTATTAATATTTATGTTTTAAAATCTGTGTTATGCATGTAATTTTTATATTTCTAAATTGAATTTTTTATTTCATGCAATTCCTGTGGATGAATTCCATGTTGTAGCCGAACAACAAATTTGCCCAATTCCAATTCTTACAGTTGAAAACCTTCCTGCAGCCGAACAACAATATTGGAATTCAGGAAAACCAAAACTTACTGGTTTTTGGTTTTACTTAATTCCAATTCTTCAAAACCAAAACCTGCCATCCGAACGGAGCCTCAGTGATTTGCGATTTTTCCAAATCGCCGCTCTCGTTCGCGTGTTCCTACCGCCGGTCTTGAAGGATCGTGATTCCGCGTCGGAGATCTCGCCGCCCGGAGATAGATCGCAAGGAGGTCACGCCGCCTGGATCTGTCGCTGCCTTCGTCGATCGGGAAAAGGAAGAAATCGCCGCCTCTGGAGGATCGAGCTTCCCTGTCGCCGTTTTGCTGCACCATATTTCTACAGATCGTAATTTTTTTGGTGCAGTTGGCTGATCGAAATCAGAAAAATCGGGGACGCCGCTTATTTTGGTTCTCCACGGCTTTTTTTGGATCAGAAAAGGTGGATATGACATCTGGGATTGTCTTCTCTCATTTCTGCCTTCGGGTCAAGCTTTGTTCTTACTCTTGTGTCCAGAGCTGCTTCTGTTCATTAGGGAGGAAGGACATCGCTAATCTAGAAGATCTGGATATTTTGAAGTCGAGAGGAATCTGGAACTCAGCCACTTTTCGAGGAATCTGGAACTCAGCCACTTTTCTGGTGATCAAGAGGGATACAATCCAGATCTGGTTGGATTTTTACCCATCTGCAACCCTTGACTCCTCTGTTATATTTTGCTTTCGGCGACTGTGCTTTGTCGAAGAGGGGAGCAAACTTTTTTTTACTAGATTGGATTTGAAGAATTCGTCGTCTTCGCTGTTCAGGTGAACTCTTTCTAATTTTTTCTGCGAGTGCTTTAGTTTCATAGTGGAACTTAGAAATTTGAAAAGAGACACAATGTCGAAGGGTGGCAACCTTTAATCTCCTGTGTCGATGATCAAGCTGGAGAAATTCTCCAACTCTGATTACAGTGCCTGGAAGCAGAACACACAGTTCAGCATGAAGTACTTGAATATTTTCTATACTGTGCAGTCCAATTTTGAGTCTTACAGAGGAAGAGAGGACGAGGATAACTAGATCAACGACGAAGATTTTTGTCGTGATTACCTCCTCAACTGCCTCTCAAATAGACTTACAGAGATGTACAACTAGATAAAAACTGACAAAGAGATCTAGGACGCACTAGAGGAGCAGTTCAAAGAGGAAGTGAACATGTCCAAGTCGCTCCTAGTAGACAAGTTCATGGTATTCACCTTCAATGAAGACAGGGAGATACTTCCTCAGGTTGCAAAATTTGAATCACTCGTGGACAGGCTGAACAGTAAGAACATACCTCTACCAGATGGGTTTGTTGTTGGAGCTATAATTTTTTAACCTGCCATCAACTTGGTACTCCTTCAAAATGGAGATGTATCGGAAGAAAACACAGGTCAGTCTGAAAGACCTCAAGCATTTCATCTGTATTGAGGATGAGAACCGAACAAGGCATGCCATGGAGACGGTTAGCAAGCAAAACTCTGCTGCTAACATGGTCATACATCCTAAGCATAAGCATAAGCTTGAAAATACTAGACCACACAGTGCACCTGCAGTTGCTGACACTAGCAGAAACACTAAGAAATTTAAAGGTAAGTGCTACAACTACAATAAGTGGGGTCACTATGCTTCCGAGTGCAAGCAACCAAAGAGGGGTGAATCCAGCACACCAAATACTAATAATAAAGCTAATATGGTTTATCAGACTGCACCTGCCGATTTTGTTGCGATGGTTGGCAAAGGGAAGGCTAGTACATAGTGGTGGCTCGATTCAGGTGCTACCTGTCACGTCTGCAACAATTCAACGCTTCTAGAGGACGTCACTGCAGTAAAAGCGAAAGTCACTGTTGCAAATGGTGGTGTAGCTGACGTGCTGAAGGTGAGAAATGTCACTTTGGTACTTTTTCAGGTACAGATTTAATTTTGAAAAATGTTAAATTTATACCTACATTAGCTGTTAATTTAATTTCAATTAGTTTGTTATGCAATGTTGATATATCATTTAACATTAGTGGCGGTAGAGCAACCTTAATGGTTCACTCACATTATTTTGGTTGTGCTTATATAGTGAATGAGATGTATAGGTTGAGTCTAATAAATGAAGTAGTAAATCAGGTTAGCTCAAATCTGATAGATTCTAAGACTTTACATGCAAGACTAGGATACGTGAACTATAAAAAACTACTAATAGCTAAAACTCACAACATACTTTTAAACACAATAATTAAATTTGACAAATGTGAAATTTGTGTTCAGACAAAGATAACTAGAACACCTTTTAGTCAGGTCTCTAGGAGCACACAATTACCAGAGTTAATACATTATAACATATGCGACTACAAAAGTTTTGTCATAAGAGGGGGTCGGAAGTATCTAATAACATTTATTGACGATTAGTCTAGGTTTAGTCACATTTATCTCCTTAAATCCAAAGATGAAGTTTTTGAAAAATTTCGTATATTAAAAAATAGGGTTGAAAATCAAGTAGACGTAAAAATAAAAAGACTAAGAAGTGATAGAGTAGGTGAGTATATCTCAGGGGAGTTTAGAGATTTTCTTGCCAGCAATGACATAATTCCTGAAACAACTACCTCGTATTCACCACAATCCAATGGTATTGTCGGAAGAAAAAATAGGACTTTAACAGAAATGTTGAATTCCATATTGTTAACTGTTGGCATGCTTGCGTCCTATTGTGGTGAAGCCGTCCTCATGTCAAATAACATTCTTAATAAAGTTTATCACGCTAAGTTTAAGCAAATACCCTATGAGTTTTGGTTTAAGAGACCTCCTAGATTTGATAGTCTTAAGACTTGAGGCTGTATCGCTTATGTTACGATACCTGACTCTAGAAGAGCTAAGATTGGACCTAGGACAAACACATGTGTCTTTCTAGGATGTGTAGAGGATAGTGCTGTAGACAGGTTTTTAGATCTCTCAACTAATACTGTAATAGAATCTAAAGATGCAGTTTTCTTTGAGGATAAGTTCCTTAAAGATAAAAACATGATGCTTCCAGGTCTGTCATCATCTAGTACTGTGATTACCGTTGAGCTAGAACTAAGGATCTCTAACACTGAGCCCATAGACACTAGTGATTTAGCATCTAAAAAGTTATCTAATAGAGAACGAGTGCCTAAGAACTTCAGTACAGACTTTGTGACTTACCAAGTTTAAGTTGATCCATCTACCTATAAGGAAGCGATGCGATCTAGGAATTCTCTATTATAGAAAGAATCCATAGATGACGAGATGAATTCTATATTGCAAAATCACACTTGGACCTTGGTTGACTTGCCCAAAGGGGCTAGAACCATTGGAAGTAAGTGGATCCTGAAAAAGAAGCTTAATCCTGATGACAGTATTGCCAAATACAGAGCACGTCTAGTTGCAAAAAGCTTCACTCAAGTGAGTGGTATTGAATACTTTGATATATACACACCTGTTTGTCGCATTACAATAATTAGGACTCTTTTTGCGTTAGCATCTATTGAACATTTTGTTGTTCATCAGATGGAAGTCAAGACTGCATTTCTTAATGGAGATCTGAATGAGGAAATATATATGTACCAACCTAAAGGGTTTATCGTAAAAGGTCTAAAAAATAAGGTCTGTAAGTTGATTAAGTCACTCTACGGATTGAAACAAGCACCTAAATTGTGGTACGAGAAATTTGACATTTGTGTTAAAGGCATGAGTTTTAAATCTACCCTATCAGATAAATGTCTGTACGTAAGAACAAGTTTAGATAAAGTTGCAATTATATACTTGTATGTTGATGACATGTTAATTCTGGGCATTGATCGGTCTGAGGTGGAAGATGTGAAAGTTGCCTTGATGACACAATTTAGCATGACAGACTTAGGTGTGGTGAAAACCATCCTAGGAATGGAAGTAAACTTCACTAGAAATGATATTACCCTAATTTAGAGTCACTACGTTAAAAATCTACTTGAGAAGTGAGGTTAAGTTAATAACACGAAGATTGAGACTCCATACGACTACAACAAAAGACTAAAACCAAATGAAGATTCACCTATTACATAGTTGGATTACTCCAAACTCATAGGAAGTCTAATGTATGCTACAACCTGTACTTGACCTGACATAGCTTTTGAAAGTGCAGCTAGATCTGATATACTCTAGAGGGGGGTGAATAGAGTATATGGTGCTTGAAAACTTTTTACAACAATTGTTGTAATGTGAGTGAGCAGAGAAGCAGTTAATAAATCTAATCACAGAGCTAAACTAATCATAAGCTAATCACAGAACAATCACAGCCAGAAATAAAAATAAAGACAAGCAAAACCAGAAGACACAAGGAAATATAGTGGTTCCCCTAAACTTGGGTACATCCACTCTTCTACCACCCTAGGTAGGAATCCACTGCAGGATGAGTTGATCAGGTGTCTTGGGCACCAATGAGCTTTTGATAAGGTGCTCAAAAACCAAACTAGATTTTTTGATCAGGTGTCTTGCCACCAATGAGCTTTTGACAAGGTGCTCAAAAATCAAACCCAAACTTTTGAAGGGAGTTTGAGAAACCCTTTACAGAGATGGGGGTGAGAGAGTGATGGAAGTCTTCTCTTTCTCAAACAGCTGAGAAGACTATGTGGATTGATGGTGTCAAAGCTCCCCCTGAGTCCTTGAGATTTTCAAGAAAAGAAGCTTTGCTGTAGGGTGATAGGCCTTTAGAAGTTGAGCTCCAGCAAAAGATGATTTCAGCAACAGCTGAAATGTTAGGTGTCTGGAGTCTTGAAATATGTTGGCCTTGAACACTTGAGACAAGGGAGATCTGAAGATTTCAGAAAATTTAATCTCCTTGGATGTGTGTTCTTGAGAATTCTTTGAGACAGAATATTTTTGTTCTTGTTCTGAAGATTACTGATGTCTGTCTTTTCTGTCTGTCTGTATATCTGTATGAGAGATTCAAAAATTCTTGGCTTTTATTCTCTGGTACTGAATAGAAAAACATCCTCTGTCAAGAATAGCCGTTGGCCTGCATTAATTGCATCCTTAATTGCAAAATGTCTTCTGCAGGAAAGTCCATAGAAATATTCCTTGAAAATCCCTTGAAACTTGGTCCAGAAATAAATGAAAACGGCTAGAAAATCTTCTGAATTAATTTCAGAATAACTCCTTAACTGATCTGAATTTGAATCTTGAAACATCCTTGAAGTTATCTGAAAACGTCGAACTGAGCTATGCTATCGTTGAATTGAGCTCAGCGATATGGACTTATACTGCAACAAAATATCGTCGATCTGAGCTCAAAGATCGTCGAACTGAGCTCAGAGATAGAGATCCAATACTGAGTCAAAGATCGTCGAACTGAGCTCATCGATCGTCGAATGGAGTTCGACGATATGTG
This sequence comes from Platanthera guangdongensis, assembly GCA_039583875.1. Classification (NCBI taxonomy): domain Eukaryota; kingdom Viridiplantae; phylum Streptophyta; class Magnoliopsida; order Asparagales; family Orchidaceae; genus Platanthera; species Platanthera guangdongensis. The sequence continues at coordinate 149,709,380 of CM077159.1, read as the reverse complement.
GAAGTTGAGCTCAGCGATCGTCGAATGGAGTTCGACGATCTGTCGAAGTTGAGCTAGATGATCGTCGATCGGAGTTCGACGAATCGTCGTGCTGAGCTCGACGATTTGACTTAGTCTCAAACTGAAAGAGTCTTGGTCTTGAGGGCAGCTTCCAAACATAGACTTCTAACCCTTAGACTCAAATCTAATTGACCTTTAGAGCTATACAGGAGGTCAAACATTGGTTTCCTAGAGACATAGTGATTCTGACCCAAATTAGTAATAGGGTGTTCCAACAGCTTTTACGGTCGGCATGTTAAGTAGATTCACAAGTAACCCTGGGAAGGACCACTGGGATGCCTTAGAAAGGCTAATGCGATACTTAAAGTATACTAATAAGTATGCTTTATGTTATAGTGGACATCCTCCTTTTTTGAGGGATATTCTGACGCCTCCGGGTGCTCAGAAATTGCTGATAGTAAATTCACTAAAGGTTTTGTGTTTACACTAGGAGGAACAGTAGTAGCTTGGAAGTCAAAGAGGCATGTGTGCATTGTACTATTCTCTATAAAATTGGAACTCTATGCTCTCGCTTTAGATGGAGAAGAAGCATAGTGGATAAGAGACCTGATAATGGACATTCCAATGTCGAGTCTGAAAATGGACTTTATTTCGTTATATTGTGACAATCAAGCCACAAAACCATTGCTACAAATACATTGTTCAATGGAAAGCGAAGGTAGCTTATGATGAAACAGGCCTGGTTGACCTATCTCACCAGTCAGGGGATAATCACTCTTTTGGATGTGAGATCAAAAGATAATATAACAGATGTCCTTACCAAGAGCTTACGTAAGGTTCTAATAACTAAAACATCAGAGGAGATGAGATTAAAGTCCATTTAGTTGGACTTAATACATTACTTATGTTTTAAATTTTAGAACCGTAGTCTACTTACATTCAAGCATTTAGAGTTGAGTACACTGAAGTATTTCAGATGCTATCTGATAAAAGCTAGAGATAAATAACTGTCAGTCATTCCAAACTTAATGACTTACACAATTTATTCATTCAAAGGCTGATTTGGGTATCATTCCAAAAAGGAATACTGAAGTTGCTAATATATGCCATGATATTATGGTTATTAGTTATATCATTTCAAACTTGATGATATAATAGTCACAGTTTGTTGTATCATTCCAAACTTGATGATATAGCACAATTGTGAAACAGTTAATAATAATCTTAATAATCGAAGAAACATGGTTTGATTCTTTGAAATCAATTTTCTATTTTTTTGTAAATTATGTAGAGATGCTGACTTGTGATTTTTTCTTCCTAGTTAGAGTATTACATTCTTTTACTGTTAGAATTAATCACGTTACTTTTGATAGCAAATGTTTCAATTCATAAAGATTTATCTCATGACATTCTTGTTGTAACTGTTTGCAGATCAAATGGAGATTGAAGGAGAGAAAGTTGATTTCTATACAGATGAAGATGATCTATTGTTTGCATAGATCAATTATCTGTTTGAGTTTTCCAGTTTTTTTCCTTTTAATGTTTGGAACATTTGTTTGAGTTTAGCTTATCAGTTATCTAAAACTCATATTTATGTTTTCTAGAAAAACTCATGTTTTGATCGTTATTTACTCTTGTTTTAAGTAACATATTTGTGTTAACATCTATATACATTATAGGAGGAGATTGTTGAGGTATATTGATTAGATGTTAAAGGTTCTTAACAGGTTTGGTTAGGATCCGGATGACATCCAATAACCCGTCTTCGGGGATTTAGGGTTACACCTATAAATACCCCTGTTGGGGGCAATGTGGAGGTTGTTCAAAACTTGACGGCCACACGGGATGTTTCGAGCGCACTAACACAGATTCTCTCCATGTGGAGGAAATGGATAGTATTCATGCATTTCATGGTGTGGATGCATTCTCATTTGATCTAACAGTGGAGAATTTGTTGATTAAATGGAAAATAAAAAAAGATGAGATTAATGAGCCCGTCAAATCAGCAAGAAATAGATCTAGACCATGAAATGAATGAACATTCATTTCACTCCAAATGGAGAGGAATCACATGGGTCTTTTTGTGCATAGATGTTATGAAATGTAAATATCGAAGAGATGTAGGCTCTGTTTGGCATTGGTGGTGGCGATCATAAATGCATGAGTTAAACTGTCATTCGTTAAGGATCACCTAACAAACATCATCAGTTTGAATGTAAAAGTGGATGAAGTTTCTGTTGAGATTTCTGAATGCTATTCAAAAGAACAATAAGAAGAAAGAAGATAAAATTGACTCTTCTCCTACATGAAACCTTGAGCGTGAAAACTGGAATTGGAAATATCAGTCGTAAATCTGGTTACAATGAACAGAGCAGGAGTATATATACTTTGCACACATCTGTAAAGTTAAAACAGAAAAACTAACAAGCGCAATGGAAAAAAAAAGCGAAATATGCATTTTACATTTTAACAGTTTCTTGGGTGGACGTTAAGGAATGGCAATTTAACCCCCTATGTTCATGACCGACACCACCGTGCCAAATAGAGCCGTAATCTTAATTTCAAAAGTTAGATGGGTGAAAGGTGTAATTACACAAACTTGGAGGCGAGGTCCCTGCAAATAACTAGTAATTTAATAATTGGTTTATGCGATATTATATTTTTGGGTGGAATATGTGTAAGGCTTCGTTTGATTAAGCGATGGCGGGAAGAGCTGGCAGGTCCAAACTGAGGGGCCGAATCGGAGGGGAAGGCAGGGTTGGAAAGATCTGTTTTGGCGGCTTTTCCTCTGTCCGACGGGTGCAAACAGAGCAAATGCCACTGACGCCCGTTTGTTTACCTGCCGTCCGATGGCGTTTGCTCCAAATGGAGGCAGCAAAACGCCGAACCAAACGAAGCCTAAGTAATGGTGGAGTGATTGTTGTTGAAATTCATGAAGTGAAAGTGGTGGACTGAGCGACCTGTTCACGCGGTCTGTGTGGACAAGACTGGCGGCTAGCCAGGTCGGCAAATGTGCTGTAGTCAGCTTGTTCTCTGGCGGCTTGGGCGGTCTGTCCACGCGGACTGTGCGGATAGAGGTGGAGGCTAGCTAGTTCGGCCTGTGTTCAACAGGCAGGTTGTTCCCTGGAGGTAACCGGGCGGTTAGCTTGTCTAACCACGGAGTTCGCCAAGACCGAAGTGGTGCAGACTGGACTGGAGATTGGGATACCGACATGGCATAAGCCTTGGTCTTGCTCTGGTGGCGCGGTTAGCGATAACCGCGGAGTTCGCCGGTTAGAGCGGACTGGTGCTGAAGTTTGCCGGTTTGAGCGGACTGGTGCCGGAGTTCGTCGGTTAGTGCAAACTGGCCGGTGGTGTGGACTTGGTTTAGATCTGAACAGAGTCCAGGATTGCTCAGTTCGGGAGACCGCGCGGTTAGAGCGGACATGTTCTTTGTTCGTCTAGCTCGACAACAGTCCGCCTTGTGCTGTGGTTGCGAGCTCGGGGTGTGTGGACTGAAGCTATGCCAGTAGTGGCATGCATACTGGAGCAGAAACCGCAGGGGTGTGCGGACTGGGGCATTTTCCGCATTGTCTGCTTGTATGGCAACCTTGTCCGACATTGCTTTGGCGATAAGGCAGTCTGGCTTTATTTCTGCCCTGTGTGAATAGGCTCCGTGCTCTCCACGAGATTGGGTGATGATCCTATTAGCTAGGGCGGTGATCATACTCCTTTTTGTGCCTATAAATAGGACCCCATGTCACAATAATGAATATCCAACTGAACAGTATGTGAACTCGCCGATAGTTGCTGCGGTTAGATTTTTCTAGTCGCGCAGTTTGGAGTGTTGAACGGTTTATGCTGTGTAGGTTGTGTGGATAGTGCTAGAAAGTCAGGGACTTGGTTCTGACTTCAGTCAGGGACATTGCAGACTCGGCGGTTAGCAACCTGTGGTTAGAAGCAAGTCGCGGTTTGCGATCAGGCGGTCTTCTCTTCTACAACTTGTTTCCCAGTTCAATAAGCTATTTTGTTCTGGCGGCTTGGTTCAGTTCGGCAGCAGCTGTTCGTGCGATCTGGTGGCCAGGCAACGGTGCGGTTAGACGGCTTGCAGATCAGTGGATAGAGTTCAGCATCAAAATAACGGGCAGTCCGCGCGGCTAGGTTGCTGTTTGACGACTTAGCAGTTTTAAAGGACTCCGTAGCGGTTATCAGCAGAGCCGGCGATTACTCTTCGAGTCAGCATGGCTTATTTTCTTTGCCTTGTTTTTTTTCTGCTTCTATTGGGTACATTGGCGAATCACGTCTCGCCATGTACTCCTCGCCTTGTAAAGATTTTTTTTGATAGTTGATAACTTCGCAAAAAGAAGTTATCTTCATCTCTATTTTAACCATTTTTTTAGCCATGTTATGTGATATTTATACATGAAAAGTAGATAAAATCCAATTGCCGCTTGTTTTGGAGTCAAAATGTTTGTACTTTAATTGTTTATATGTTTTTATGATAGGATTCAGGGAGAATTTAAGTCAAGGATTGAAGACTAAGGATTGTGAAAAATCTGGGAAAAATGTTACAACATATTCTCAACATTCTGGCAGGTCAAACTGTGCATAAAAACAGAACCAGAAATGTTGCAACATATTCACAACATTTTTGGCAGTTACAGGAAATTCAAATCCGAAAATGCTAAGTTTTGGACAGTTACATCCTATTTCAAAGCATCCATTCAGCATTTTAAAATAACTGGATGTGGGACCCACTAGGAGAAAAAGAGGGAAAGTTTAAAAGAGGAAAATTTCAGCCATAAAAGGGGGGATTCATTTCTATTCTTGAGGGCCATTAGAGGAAAAAAACTGCAGGGAGAAGAATTCGGGGGAGTAAGAACCAGTCCAGTCTTGGCATTCGGGCTGAAGGAAACGCTTCCACATCACTGGAGAAGGGAAGATTCGCATTTCTTTCGAAATGTTTAGTAAGATCTCTTCAGTTTTGTGTTATTTTCCCGCAGTCATGAACTAAAACTCTCTAGTCTTGCATGATGAGAGTAGTATGTGTATTTTGATGATGAACATCTTTGATTTTGGGTTTGTTTTGTGATTATCTTTATAGATCTTGTGATTTTTATGGTGAAATTGTTGGATCATGTCTTTTTATTATATTGCTCCGCGAGAATCGAGAGAAGAGCGGCGTAACGTTAATTTAAGGGCTAGTTTATCGCAGTGCGAGAATCGAGAGATGAGCAATGTGAATCATTAACCAACATTTCTTTATTTTCACGGCGTTTCAAGAGTCGAGAGAGGAGAAACGTGCGTGTATCACAAGATCTATTGAGTTTTGAAAAGTGAAAGAGATTTCCTTTTTATGCTTGCGATTTTGATCCTTGCACTTCATAATATTTTCGTTTTTCCTAAGTTAGAGATAACTAGGGTTGCGTAGATATTAAGACTCCTTGTATCGAGAGATAAAGATTTCTTCTTTAAAAATCATCGCAAGATAATCCAAAGTTCAACCAAATGAAATATTTATTTGATCACCATCATATTACACATATGAAATCAGAAATGCAAGGCTATTTTCTCTAACTGCTAAGAAATTACTTTAAGATCTAGTTAAATTAGTTTTAATATTTATCTAAAAGTTCTAATCTATTTTCAGAAAATCAATTAATCATTTTACTTGGATTCATAAAAACGGTGTAACTAGTAATTGTAAGCGCTAAATCCATCACTTCTCCGTGGGAACGATCTCACTCACTCTGTATTACTTGTACGACACGTATACTTGCGTTTTCAAGCTCTATTTTGCGCCCATCAAGTTTTTGGCGTCGTTGCCGGGGAGGTGCAACGGATTTAGTATTTTTTTTTCTTCTTACAATATTAGTGAACCTTAGTACGTGGAGGTCAAGTTTTGTTTTCACTTGTTAGTTGATTGTATTTGGGTTATCATTTTTGTCATCCGATAGTTTATGTCCAGGTATCAATCCGTTGAATTAATTCCTCTAAATTCTGAAATCGAGCGAACCTGTAGACGTAATAGAAAATCAACTAGATTGGAAAATTCGAATCAACACAACATGAATAATCAAAATAATGATGCTGACGTTCATCAAGAGGGGCAGGACTTAGGAGGCCAAGTAGAGCATAACGGGCACCCAATGGAAAATAGGAGAACATGTCGTGACTATAATATGCCTTTTAGGGGAGGGGTACAATTTAGTATCGCTAGACCTGCTGTAGAGGCTAACAACTTTAAAATTGATTCCACGGCGATGCAACTTGTCCAGAATAATAAGTTCAGTGGCCATAACCATGAAGATCCTAACTCTCATCTAAGAACGTTCATAGAAATCTGTGACACATTTAAGATTAATGGCGCATCTGAAGAAGCCATTAAATTGCGATTATTTCCTTTCTCTCTAGAAGGGAAAGCAAAAGATTGGTTGAACTCGTTGCCTAATGGGTCTATTACTACTTGGGCTATATTGGTTGAAAATTTTTTATCCAAATATTTCCCTCCATCTAAAACTGCTAAGTTAATGCGGGATATCTCTACATTCATGCAAGCGAATGGAGAAACCCTATATGATGCATGGGAACGATTTAAGGAATTATTACGCAGATGTCCCCACCATGGGCTAGCCATTCACCAACAAGTATGGACGTTTTATAACGGCCTTCAGACATCTACAATGATCCAAGTAGATGGAGCTGCGGGAGGTTCGTTGATGAACAAGTACCCTGAAGATGCATACGGTATTTTAGAAGATCTATCTTCTAATAATTACCACACGATCGAGCGTCAAGTACATCCTCCCACTACGGCAGGATTATATCAAGTTGACCAATTAACGTCATTTGCAGCCCAAATGACGTCCCAATTTAATACCATTAACAAGAGGTTAGATGCTTTGACGTTGAACCAAAATCAAATGAATCCTCAAGTCAATAGCATTATTACTCCCATGGTTTCTCCTAACCCCACCTTAACAATTGAACAACTTGTAGGGGGTAATGAAGAAGTTAATTATTTAGGAGGGTATTATAAGCAAAATACAAACCCTTACCCAAACCATTATAATCCCGAATGGAGAAACCATCCTAACCTCTCTTGGAAGAACAACTTCGGTCCTACTCCACCACACTTATTTAATTCTAATGCTAATCCTCAACATCAAAACAATCATTCCAACCAAGCAGGACCATCTAGAAAGGTAACAGATGACTTCATCATTGAATCAATGCAAAAGAATGAAGCCCGTTTCTCTAGTTTGGAAGGGTCCATGAGAATGATTGAATCACAACTAGGACAAATCGCCACCGCTTTAAGTATGCGACCGCAAGACACACTCCCTACGGATACCACACCCAATCCCAAGGGAGATAATCATCATTGTAAGGCCATCACATTACGAAGTGGGTGTGAGTTAGTAGTTGGTCAAGAAATAAATCCACATGAACAAAATAAAAATCAAGACCAAGAAGAATTCAAGGGTCCTAGTGAGCAAGTAATAATAGGAAGAAATGGGGGCGATAAGAGTGAGGAGGAAGGAGTAATAACAAGAAGAAATGATAAGGTAATAGAAGGAGAAAAAGAGGAAAGAAGGAAGGAGAACCCACGAACCTATCCACCACCACCTTTCCCCCAAAGACTAAAAAAGAGCAAATTAGATCAACAATTTCAGAAAATCTTAGAAATCTTTAAGAAGTTGCAAGTTAATATACCCTTCGCCGAAGCATTAGAACAGATGCCAAGTTACGTAAAGTTTATGAAAGACATATTAAATAAAAAACGGAAGTTTGGCGTGAACGAAACAATAACCCTTACACATGAATGTAGTGCAATTCTCCAAAGGAGATTGCCACAAAAACTAAAGGACCCCGGAAGCTTCACGATTCCGTGTTCTATTGGACATCAATTCGAGGGAAAGGCTTTGTGCGATCTAGGGGCAAGCATAAATCTTATGCCACTTTCAATTTATAAGAAGTTAGGGTTGGGGGAGATTTCCAAAACATCAATTACATTACAATTAGCAGATAAATCTCTAACCTTTCCAAAAGGGATTGTAGAAGACGTCTTAGTCAAGGTAGAAAAATTTATTTTTCCGGCAGATTTTGTGGTATTAGACATGAAGGAAGACAAGGAAGTCCCCATTATAGTGGGTAGGCCTTTCTTAGCCACAGGAAAAACTTTGATTGATGTACACAAGGGTGAGTTAACCATGAGGGTTAATGATGAACAAGTGACTTTTAATGTACTAAAAGCCATGAAATTCCCTCGTTTAGAAGAAGATGACATAGAGGAAGTTAAGAGTGTGACCTTTATTGATTACAACTTAAGTGAGAATCTAGAAGAAGATGAAGAGGAGGAGACGGATGAAGAGAAATCTCATTGTGAGAACGAAACTCAAGAATGCTTTGAAATAAGTGCACGTCCACCGACATTCACTCGCAAGCCGGAGATTTTAGATATGACAGATAAGACATGTGCAAATAAACCTTCCATCATTAGTCCTCCCACACTTGAGTTGAAACCATTACCTGAACATTTGGCCTACGCATATCTAGGAGACAATGATACATTACCGGTCATTGTCAACTCAAAATTATCACCAAATCAACATCAACAACTCATAGATTTGCTGAAGCAATTTAAATTAGCCATAGGTTGGACGATCGCGGACATAAGAGGGATTAGTCCTTCGGTATGCATGCACAAGATTCTCCTAGAAGAATCTTATAAAGGTTCCATTGAGCCTCAACGCCGTCTCAGTCCACCTATGAAAGAGGTCGTAAAGAAAGAAATAATAAAATGGTTAGATGCAGGGATAATATACCCTATCTCCGATAGTTCTTGGGTCTCTCCGGTTCAATGTGTTCCGAAGAAAGGAGGGATGACCGTAATAAAAAATGATAAGAACGAATTAATATCGACTAGAACTATTACCGGATGGCGTATTTGTATGGATTATCGCAAGCTTAATAAGGCTACTAGAAAAGACCACTTTCCATTGCCTTTCATAGATCAAGTTCTAGATAAGTTGTCCGGTAATGATTTCTTCTGCTTCTTAGACGGTTATTCCGGGTATAACCAAATCACGGTTGACCCGGAAGATCAAGAGAAAACAACCTTCACGTGCCCTTACGGAACATTCGCCTTTAGGAGAATGACATTTGGTCTATGCAACGCACCAGCCACGTTCGAACGGTGTATGATTGCTATATTTTCAGAAATCATGGATCATGGTATAGAGATCTTCATGGATGATTTCTCCATCTTCGGAAAATCATTTGGGGAGTGTTTGGAGTGCTTAGAAAGAGTGCTTGTGCGATGTATCGAAACTAACCTTGTGCTGAATTGGGAAAAGTGTCATTTCATGGTACGCGAAGACATCGTGCTGGGCCATCATGTGTCAAGCAAGGGGTTAGAAGTAGATAAGGCCAAAATTGAGGTCATTGAGAAATTACCTCCTCCTAGGAATGTGAAAGAGTTAAGGAGTTTCCTAGGCCATGCGGGATTTTACCGAAGGTTTATCAAAGATTTTGCTAAGATTGCAAAACCTCTTAGTGGATTGTTGGAAAAGGATACAAAATTTCATTTTGACGAAGACTGTTTGAGTGCATTTAGTAAACTGAAAAAGCAATTAACCACGGCACCAATTGTGGTGGCACCCGACTGGGGTGAACCATTTGTCCTTATGTGTGATGCGAGTGACTATGCCGTGGGTGTAGTTCTAGGTCAAGTTAGGGAGAAGCTTTTTCACACCATAGCCTACGCGAGCAAAACTCTGATTGAAGCTCAAATCAATTACACCACGACTGAGAAGGAGTTGTTGGCATTAGTCTATGCCTTTGAAAAGTTTCGATCTTATCTTTTATGCACTCAAGTCACCGTTTTTACTGATCATGCGGCTATCCGTTATTTGATGGAAAAAAGAGATACAAAGCCAAGGTTGATTCGTTGGGTGCTATTATTGCAGGAATTCGATTTGGAGATTAAGGATAGAAAGGGCATAGATAACCCTATAGCAGACCATCTTTCCAGGATCGAATCAGATGAATCTTATTATCATTCAGAGATCGAGGAGAGATTTCCAGATGAGCAAATCTTAGCTATATCAGAGGGGTTAGTGGCATGGTATGCAGATTACGTCAATTACCTCGTTAGTAACATCTTACCTTCAGATTTAAACTACCAACAATGAAAGAGGTTCTTACACCAAGTGCGGTCTTATCTTTGGGACCCACCTTATTTGTTTAAAATTGGTGCTGATGGAGTAGTGAGGAGATGTATACCGGAAGTAGAAATGCATCCTATTTTAGAAAATTGCCACAGTTCTCCCTACGGAGGACACTTTAAGGGAAATAGGACAGCTATGAAAGTCTTAGAGGCCGGATTCTATTGGCCTACATTATATCATGATTCTAGAGAACATGTGAAAATGTGTGATCGATGTCAAAAGGAAGCAAATATTAATAAGAACGAAGCTATGCCTATGAACCAAATTCTAGAAGTTGAGCTTTTTGATGTATGGGGTATAGACTTCATGGGACCATTCGTTAATTCGAATGGTAATTTATTTATCCTTTTAGCCGTAGACTATGTATCGAAATGGGTCGAAGCCATAGCCACGACCAAAAATGATGCAAAGGTGGTGTTATACTTCCTGAAAAACTTCATATTTAGTCGATTTGGAACACCCAAAGCTATTATAAGTGACGGGGGAAGTCACTTTTGTAATCACCAATTCGCTGCGTTGTTGAAAAAGTACGGGGTTAGGCATAAGGTAGCATTGGCATACCACCCCCAAACGAATGGGTTAGCAGAAGTATCTAATAGAGAGATCAAGAAAATCTTAGCTAAAACGGTGAGTGTAAATTGCAAGGACTGGTCTCAAAAGCTTAACGATGCCTTATGGGCATATAGAACCGCTTTCAAGACCCTGATTGGTGTTACCCCGTATCGTTTAGTTTACGGCAAGGCTTGTCACTTACCGTTGGAGTTGGAGTATCGGGCATATTGGGCCATTAAGAAAATCAACTTTGACTTTCAAGAAGCCGGTAAATCTAGACTACTACAGTTAAATGAATTGGAGGAGATCCGGACTCAGGCGTATGAAAGTGCAAGGGTTTATAAGGACCGTACTAAAATGTGGCATGACCGCCATCTTACGGACAAAAATTTAAAACCAGGGAAACTAGTTCTATTATTCAATTCACGATTAAAAATTTTTCCCGGTAAATTAAAATCTAGGTGGTCGGGCCCGTTTCGGGTCAAGGAAGTTCTTCCTTATGGGGTCGTTACTATCATCAATGAAAAAGATCATTCAGAGTTTAAGGTCAATGGCAGACGTCTTAAGGCTTATTTAGGAAACGAAAATGAACGAGCAATATCGTTCATACACTTGAAATAAAATTTTCGAGCCGCTGAATGTCCAGCCGGGACATTAACAAAGGCGCTTTTGGGGAGGCAACCCCAAATTTTAATGTTAAGTTCTTTATTATTATTGTTATTTTTGTTTTGTTTGTTTCTATTTCTCTCAAGAATTCGTTTCAAAAAAGAAAAAAAATGATGCATGACTGAAATCCTATGGTCTCGAACGCTTAAACCCGCATTTCCCCTTCATTCGGTGCTAGCCAAGGCTCAAAATTGGCTCAGAAAAAAATGTTGCAACATTTTCGAAAAATGTTGCAACATATTTTTCTCTGCCTTGTTCCCTTACAAGAGCGGAAATTCTGGCGGTGACCGGTTCAACTGCTTAATTAACCGGCTGACTGCGGGATTAATTTGAACCGGCTGTCTAATTGATTTTTTTTCCTATTTAGCCGGTTCAATTGAAATAGGTTACCTTAATTACCCCCTCCAAATCCACTGACCGGGATAACAACGCGATCTCCCCAAATCCGCTGCTACCCCCGATCCCTTTGCTCCAGGAAACCCTACATCGTCTTTCTCGCCCCGCTCCGACTCATCCGCCGGCGGCAGCAACCCCGCGACAGCACCGATCAGGAAATACCCCCCCTCTCTCGCAGTCATATCACGAAGTTATCACTTACCGTTGGAGTTGAAGTATCATGGCCCCCAAGAAAGGTAGAGAGAAGGCGGTGGCGGCGCGCAAGCACTCAAGATTCATCAACGACGAAGCCATGGCTCGCTACGAATTGCTTAAGGTAAAGCCCGTCATCTATGAAAGAGGGTTTCAACTGGAAGTTCGTGGTTGGAGTCAAGCGTATATGCGGCAAATAGACAAGTTCGGTTGGACCTCCTTCTGCCATCCACGCACTGATGCTGTCCTACCGTGGGTGTATGAATTTTACGCCAACGCCAAGTTCCACACAGACGGCAAAATTCACATACGGGGGAAGGAAGTCGATTTTTCCGCGGAAGGTATAAACTCCTACTTCGATTTAGCAAATCTGGATTGTGATGTCTTCCAGTCTGTTAGAACTTCTAACCCATACGATATCGCCACCACATTGAGCCTCACTAGAAACATCACGTGGGTTAATGAATCTTCACATGTCCTGCATTCGGCTCTTTTTACTCGTGAAGCTAAAGTTTGGCTGCTTTTCGTAAACTCAAGTGTTATGCCGACGAAACACTCCAACCATGTCTCCTTCGATAGGGCTTGCATTATACATAGCATTATAAAAGGGATTCCCATTAATGTAGGACATATTATTTCCAGTCAAATCCTAAAAAAGGTAAAAACGGAGGGGGGTACTCAGCTGTGGTTTCCCATGCTCATCACATCGTTGTGCCGTTACGCCGGGGTATCTCTCGCCGACACGGACACTACTACCATTGTAGGCCGGCCAATCACGTTTTCTGTGATCTCCTCCTATATTCGAGTTTCTTCCGAGGAGCCACCTCCCAAATCCGCTCCGAAACAACGCCCTACCGTATCTTCGAGCAAAACCACCCAACCTCCAATTCCACCACCACTTTCCCCAAATCCCTCGGATTGGCCGATCATATTTAAATATTTGCAAGGCACCGCCAAATTTCAGCGCCAACAACATCGTGATATAGTCTCGCATTTAAACATTTTACATCACAATCAAGTAGCTATTCTCCGCCATTTGAACGTACCTGAGGACAAGATAGCAGTCCACGATGTGAATCCTGCTTGGTATGTAACGCCCCCACCTGTCACATGACATATAACGGTGGGTCCGGCCGGGGCCCCACGCCATATAGCACAGACAAGCGAAGGAATCACGTGTGGAAATCAAATCTATGCGTGTCCTTAACTCATTCCATTCTAGCGCAGCATTTTTCTTGTTAACATGAACTCAAACCAGAATGTCCACCATATATAAAAATCACATTTATATATATACCAACACCAGAAATGTATACAACTCACACACCCTGGCCTTATGGCCTTACAGGTTCTTCTTTACACAACAATAATTTCGTACATCGGCACGCAGACCGGCCACACATGAAATCCAAACAACACTCTGCACATAGCCTCAAGGACTAAGAACACCAGGCTAGCCAATCCACTTATTCTTTCCAAACCGCAGCACCTGCAATTCATCATCCAAACCAACACAGAAAACAAAGTAACGGTCAGCATTGCTGACCCATTATAACGACCCTACCCCCTACCCGGGGTAGTGGTTCCTTCCCTGTATACAGTGCTTCCTTTCTCATCAAGCATCAGCAAACATCACCAAATCACATCATAGATAGATTATTCTCTTTATTCCACTATCTAACAAACACATCACATCACAAACGCTGGAATCCACCAATGCTCCGTGCACTCAGGGCACCTTCTTGGCGTACCGGAATCCACCGTCGTACACCGCTGTCTCTCGAGGTTTTAACTTGTTGGTTGACCGGCCCTAGTCCACCAATCTCGCAAGCTGGCGACATCCCGCCCAAACCACACAGAGGTACACCCTCACAGCATCCAACAAACAGAGTAGGTCAACCCACAACATGTGGTGTAGCATGCCGGGTTTATCTAAGCTCCCCAGGCAATGTCTACCCATCGACCCCCCTCCTAATCCGATCGACCCACACTATGTGGTGCAGCAACCCGGGTTTAACTCGGCTCCCCTAGCATTGCCACCCATCGATCCCTTCCTAACTAGATCAACCCACACAGGTGGTGTAACAGTCGGGTTTATCACGAGCTCCCCAGGCATGTTACCAATTGATCATCTCATAACCAGGAGCTTTGCCAAAGCCTCCTCACATTCATCACATCCATACATTCATCACAACGGAAATCCGTTTTGCACAGCATCAAAGCCACAGAGTCTTCTCCGGTTTACCCATGAACATCACCAATCCAGACTACCGGTCCAGATGGGCTTCACACAGCTTGCCTATGCCGTACTCTATATTTCCGGCTCTAAATACAGACACAACAAAGGAATCACTTCCGCGATCCACCTCTTGGTGGAGGATTCCAAGCACATGCATAGAGAAAGGACTTCGATGTCCAAGAAGGAGATCGTTACCCTTGAAGATCGCTTCGGCGCCATGAAGTAGCCGGATGGAAATCACCGCCTCGGCCTTGTCTTCACGAATCCGCTCTCGGATCTTCGCTCCGCACTCCGCAGCTCCTACAGCAGCTGGAAGACTCCTCCCTTCTCTCTCCCTTAGGCTTTCTTCCCCCCTCTCTTGAAATGAAGATGAAGAAGAAGAAGATAATAAAAGAGGGTTTTAAATCCCCTTTTTTTCGGCCTTCCCAACACCTGGACAAAGCCCAGCCACTGGATCCAGGAAGAGGGAAACAAACGGCTCAGATCTGGCCAGAAAACCCTGAATACGGCCTGACACGCCCTGTGACACGCCCGTGTCACAGGCCGTGTCCCCCTAAGCGGCAGACAACCGACTCAATCCAGCCAGTACACGCCCGTGTGACACGCCCGTGTCACGGTCGTGTACCCGACACGCCCTCAGACACGCCCGTGTCTGAGGCCGTGTTCCTCAACAGTAATAATCCCAAATCAACCCGAGACTTCACACGGCCTGGCACACGGCTTGGCACACGCCCGTGTTCATGGCCGTGTGCACCAGGACACACCCGTGTCCCACAAACACGCCCTAACCCGAGACGTCGAGCTGAATTTGACGCCCACTGACACGCCCTGTGACACGCCCGTGTCACAGGCCGTGTCCTCACTGAAACTCGATACTCGACGATCGTCGCGTAACACTCGTCGAGCATTCGACACGGCATCCGACACGACCGTGTCCTGGGCCGTGTGCCCCCTCTCGACGATGTCGAGCGAAAATCGTCGACACCAAAGCCGATCGTCGACACAACCTCGACACGCCCTGCGACACGCCCGTGTCGCAGGCCGTGTCAACTGACATGCCCTGGGACACGCCCGTGTCCCAGGCCGTGTCACCCATGCCTGAACCCGATTTTGCTCAAAATGATTCTCTTGACTTCGGGGTGTTACAATCCTCCCCCCCTTCAAATAATTTCGTCCTCGAAATTGACTCCAAACAGCCAATCATTCACAACATCACAAAATCATAGCTGCCGCACACACTAACAAACAGACAACACAACAAACATCCCTAACTTCCACTTGTGTACATTCAGCCACATAAAACCTCAAAACAAAACAACATAATTGATTTATCTCCTCACAATCACAAGTGCACCAAGCTATTATAGAGATCTACAACTATATAGAAACATCATTGACATACACCACGATGGATGATTCACCAAGTTCCGATTCCCGATTCAATCAAAAGTGATGTACATCAGCTATTATTCATCACACCTGATATCAAAACATAGTTTACATACACAACATTCAGAGCATCGACATGATTCACATCACAGTTCACTTCCGCTCAGCCTCCCGATTTTGAAATTCGCGATTTAACGATAACTGAAACGCTCGAGGCTGAATTTCACCAACTGAGCTTTGCGGCTCTTGCACTTCCATCGCATGCAATCTAGGTTGCGTCCGGGGTGCAGATGATTCGGCCACTGCTTTCCCTTTTTCTTCATAGGACGCACCCATCTTTTTCTCACTCCCTGGAGGGGCATTTCGACAAAATCTTGCTATATGTCCTTGCTGCCCACAGTTATAGCAGATACGTGTATCCACACGTCCTGACCCATAAGTTGCCCTCGAAGAAACAGTCGACGGAGCTGATTCCGCCGGCCTAAATCTTTTCTTCTCTTGTCGTCGAAACTCCGATTGATCCAATTGCGACACTTTCAACTCTGACTTCTCCGTTGCCCGTCTCTTATTCGCTTGTACTCGCTTCATATCCTTCTCCAAGGCACGAGCTGTATCGACCAATGCTTGGAAGCCTTGGCTCACGGAACTCGAAAGTGCCAACCTCAATTCATCCCGCAAGCCTTCATAAAACCGATTTGTCTTTCGCGCTTCCTCCGCATAGGTAGATCCCGCATATCTCCCTAATCTTGTAAACTCATGCAGGTAGGTATCAATATCTTGCTCACCCTGCACCAAGCGGAGAAACTCATTTTCCTTCGCAATCCTCTGCGACACTGGAACATACTTGGCTAGGAATAGTTGGGCGAATTCCTCCATTGAAATCTCCGTTAAACCGCGACCTGCCAAGTGGTGCACTTCAATTTCATCCCACCACAATCTCGCATCTCCTTCCAACAGAAAAGTGGCCAACAACACTTTCTGTTCCTCGACCGTCCTGATTGCGGTTAGGATCCGTTTTACTCTTGCCAACCAATCTTCTGCCTGCGTTGGTGAAAGCGCTCCACCAAACGTCGGTGGATGAAAGTTCATAAAACGTGTCAATGACTCGTCACTGGCTTGCGCCTCCACCATCACTTGCTCTTGCCTTGCACCAGGCCTTGCCTGTCCAGTTGGATGTGCTTGTAACACTGCAAGCACTGTCTCCGCCACCACCCGTATGGCCTCTGCCGAGGGAGGCATCGGCGCTTCCACGGGTGCTGCACTCTCATCCGACCGCTGGGGCTCAGATGGCCCAGCTCCATCCCTCGCCACCTATCAATGTACAGAACACCATTAATCCTTCAAATCATAACGGTACTGCAACATTGACTACACACTCACGCACGTCAGGTGCATGACATACATTCCTAGTGGACATTCATGAGTTCATTTATGTTCTCTCCTCCCAAACAATCTAACCCTCGCTTTGATACCACTTTGTAACGCCCCCACCTGTCACATGACATATAACGGTGGGTCCGGCCGGGGCCCCACGCCATATAACACAGACAAGCGAAGGAATCACGTGTGGAAATCAAATCTATGCGTGTCCTTAACTCATTCCATTCTAGCGCAGCATTTTTCTTGTTAACATGAACTCAAACCAGAATGTCCACCATATATCAAAATCACATTTATATATATACCAACACCAGGAATGTATACAACTCACACACCCTGGCCTTATGGCCTTACAGGTTCTTCTTTACACGCATTGCTGACCCATTCTAACGACCCTACCCCCTACCCGGGGTAGTGGTTCCTTCCCTGTATACAGTGCTTCCTTTCTCATCAAGCATCAGCAAATATCACCAAATCACATCATAGATAGATTATTCTCTTTATTCCACTATCTAACAAACACATCACATCACAAACGCTGGAATCCACCAACGCTCCGTGCACTCAGGGCACCTTCTTGGTGTACCGGAATCCACCGTCGTACACCGCTGTCTCTCGAGGTTTTAACTTGTTGGTTGACCGGCCCTAGTCCACCAATCTCGCAAGCTGGCGACATCCCGCCCAAACCACACAGAGGTACACCCTCACAGCATCCAACAAACAGAGTAGGTCAACCCACAACATGTGGTGTAGCATGCCGGGTTTATCTAAGCTCCCCAGGCAATGTCTACCCATCGACCCCCCTCCTAATCCGATCGACCCACACTATGTGGTGCAGCAACCCGGGTTTAACTCGGCTCCCCTAGCATTGCCACCCATCGATCCCTTCCTAACTAGATCAACCCACACAGGTGGTGTAACAGTCGGGTTTATCACGAGCTCCCCAGGCATGTTACCAATTGATCATCTCATAACCAGGAGCTTTGCCAAAGCCTCCTCACATTCATCACATCCATACATTCATCACAACGGAAATCCATTTTGCACAGCATCAAAGCCACGGGGTCTTCTCCGGTTTACCCATGAACATCACCAATCCAGACTACCGGTCCAGATGGGCTTCACACAGCTTGCCTACGCCGTACTCTATATTTCCGGCTCTAAATGCAGACACAACAAAGGAATCACTTCCACGATCCACCTCTTGGTGGAGGATTCCAAGCACATGCATAGAGAAAGGACTTCGATGTCCAAGAAGGAGATCGTTACCCTTGAAGATCGCTTCGGCGCCATGAAGTAGCCGGATGGAAATCACCGCCTCGGCCTTGCCTTCACGAATCCGCTCTCGGATCTTCGCTCCGCACTCCGCAGCTCCTACAGCAGCTGGAAGACTCCTCCCTTCTCTCTCCCTTAGGCTTTCTTCCCCCCTCTCTTGAAATGAAGATGAAGAAGAAGAAGATAATAAAAGAGGGTTTTAAATCCCCTTTTTTCGGCCTTCCCAACACCTGGACAAAGCCCAGCCACTGGATCCAGGAAGAGGGAAACAAACGGCTCAGATCTGGCCAGAAAACCCTGAACACGGCCTGACACGCCCTGTGACACGCCCGTGTCACAGGCCGTGTCCCCCTAAGCGGCAAACAACCGACTCAATCCAGCCAGTACACGCCCGTGTGACACGCCCGTGTCACGGCTGTGTACCCGACACGCCCTCAGACACGCCCGTGTCTGAGGCCGTGTTCCTCAACAGAAATAATCCCAAATCAACCTGAGACTTCACACGGCCTGGCACACGGCTTGGCACATGCCCGTGTTCATGGCCGTGTGCACCAGGACACACCCGTGTCCCACAAACACGCCCTAACCCGAGACGTCGAGCTGAATTTGACGCCCACTGACACGCCCTGTGACACGCCCGTGTCACAGGCCGTGTCCTCACTGGAACTCGATACTCGACGATCGTCGCGTAACACTCGTCGAGCATTCGACACGGCATCCGACACGGCCGTGTCCTGGGCCGTGTGCCCCCTCTCAACGATGTCGAGCGAAAATCGTCGACACCAAAGCCGATCGTCGACACAACCTCGACACGCCCTGCGACACGCCCGTGTCACAGGCCGTGTCAACTGACATGCCCTGGGACACGCCCATGTCCCAGGCCGTGTCACCCATGCCTGAACCCGATTTTGCTCAAAATGATTCTCTTGACTTCGGGGTGTTACATGGTATAACAACAAACCCTCTACTTCTAAGGGAAAGGAGGCGGCATCCTCGCCTGATCCACATGATGAAACAGAAGCGGTCGAGGAGGATGCAGCCTTTGCATCCGGCGAAGACGACGAAATGAAGAAATTTTTGGACGATGACGACTCGGACGGGGTCGATGACGCTGACGACGATGAGGGGGATGGTTGACACTCCACTACTCAGAATCTGGGAAATTTACTTTGCGCTCTTACTGCGAAATGATAGTTTTGTTTTTTGGGAAATCTCTATAGTGAAACATTTCAGTGTTAGTGCAGTACTTTATTTTATTTACATATTGCTTTTGTCAAAATTGTGGAGATTGATTGACTCCTTGGACGCTCGTTATCGGTTTTCCTACATGACTACTTTGTTTTATTACTGCTGAACTTGTTGAACTGCATGCTAATCACTGAATGCTAAGTACCGTTGACGTATTACTTGGTTATTTATTTTCTAGCACTAAACTTTGTAACTGTTACTTGCTGCACTATGGTTGATCACTTCCCTAGCTGCATTTTTCCGTTTCCTGAAATGTTGTTTTCATGAATTATTGCTATATGTTTTCATGCCGTGAAGCTATACCTGTTACTCAATACCTTCACTGTTTTAATGCAAACTCTTTATTATAATCTGCTACTTCGTGGGCTATTCCGTTCATCTCTTATACTTTTATGTTCCACATGCGAAACTTTCTTTTTATTTATATACTGGCGACTCACATGTGAATCTGTCTTTTTATTCCACTCTTATGATTTATGAAGTTCGCAATCACATACAAGGCTATTATATTTGCTACAACTGCTTTACTAGGGACTAGTAAAGGTTAAAGTATGGGGGCATGTCCCTTCTATACCTTGCTTGACAAAGCTTTTATGGGGTATATTTTAGACCTGCTTGCTCTTCATTTTTTTTTATTATTATTAATAAATTTATTCAAGTTTTTCAAATTAATTGTAAGTTTAGACGAGTCAGACTAATTAATACTATAGTGCATGAATGTGAGATAGATTTCTTAATCGAGCTTTAACCAATCAGTCTAATTACAATTTAATAGTCTGACTCATAGGACATGCCCCCATACCTTATTGAGTGTACGTAGTTAACCTTGCTTCCACGTAAATCCTTACCTTTGTGGCCATCACATATTACTTTTGAGCCTAAAGACTTGATTATTCATTTCCCTATGTTCTTTAGCTAGTAGACTGACCACTTATGGGTGTTAAAACAAAAAAAATTTGTGTATATCATAGTGACATGTGGCCTAAGTTAGCTCCGACTTACTTGGAATGATCCCAACTATGATAAAAAAAAAGGATATATATATATATAGCATAGTGATATGTGGCCCGAGGATGTTCACTCATACTTGGAATGATCCCAACTGTGCAAATATCAAAAGAAAAAAAAAATTTGTTGAAAGTTAAACCCCATAAGTTGGCAAACTACTAAGTTAATTAATTTGAATCAATGGCTACCCACCTCTCCAAAATTCATCAAGTCATTTTTATTTGGCATCGGTTTCTACTAAACTCATGTAGAGGTCATATCAAAGCCTTAGACTACTCTTGATCTATCCTATTGGGGACGAAGTTTATCGAAAATGAATTGTAAGGGATGTAGACAAATTGTTAAGGGCATCACATATAACACTTGAATTCTTAATTGAGCCTTATCTTATATCTATCTGATAGAATTATGAAAGTTTGAATTCTTATGGACTAGCAAGTCTAGCATCAGTTAATGAGAATTACTTGAAGCTATTTTGGTTAACTTATAATGAAGAGTAGACGGAAATGAAATTATACTGTCATAAATCTTTGTCATATCATGATTTACAATGATTTACCTTTGCTAGGGACTAGCAAAGAACTAAGCATGAGGGTGTGATAACTTCGCAAAAATAAGTTATCTTCATCTCTATTTTAACCATTTTTTAGCCATGTTATGTGATATTTATACATGAAAAGTAGATAAAATCCAATTTCCGCTTGTTTTGGAGTCAAAATGTTTGTACTTTAATTATTTATATGTTTTTATGATAGGATTCAGGGAGAATTTAAGTCAAGGATTGAAGACTAAGGATTGTGAAAAATCTGGGAAAAATGTTACAACATATTCTCAACATTCTGGCAGGTCAAACTGTGCAGAAAAACAGAACCAGAAATGTTGCAACATATTCACAACATTTTTGGCAGTTACAGGAAATTCAAATCCGAAAATGCCAAGTTTTGGACAGTTATAACCTATTTCAAAGCATCCATTCAGCATTTTAAAATGACTGGATGTGGGGCCCACTAGGAGAAAAAGAGGGAAAGTTTAAAAGAGGAAAATTTCAGCCATAAAAGGGGGGATTCATTTCTATTCTTGAGGGCCATTAGAGGAAAAAAACTGCAGGGAGAAGAATTCGGGGGAGGAAGAACCAGTCCAGTCTTGGCATTCGGGCTGAAGGAAACGCTTCCACATCACTGGAGAAGGGAAGATTCACATTTCTTTCGAAATGTTTAGTAAGATCTCTTCAGTTTTGTGTTATTTTCCCGCAGTCATGAACTAAAACTCTCTAGTCTTGCATGATGAGAGTAGTATGTGTATTTTGATGATGAACATCTTTGATTTTGGGTTTGTTTTGTGATTATCTTTATAGATCTTGTGATTTTTATGGTGAAATTGTTGGATCATGTCTTTTTATTATATTGCTCCGCGAGAATCGAGAGAAGAGCGGCGTAACGTTAATTTAAGGGCTAGTTTATCGCAGTGCGAGAATCGAGAGATGAGCAATGTGAATCATTAACCAACATTTCTTTATTTTCACGGCGTTTCAAGAGTCGAGAGAGGAGAAATGTGCGTGTATCACAAGATCTATTGAGTTTTGAAAAGTGAAAGAGATTTCCTTTTTATACTTGCGATTTTGATCCTTGCACTTCATAATATTTTCGTTTTTCCTAAGTTAGAGATAACTAGGGTTGCGTAGATATTAAGACTCCTTGTATCGAGAGATAAATGTTTCTTCTTTAAAAATCATCGCAAGATAATCCAAAGTTCAACCAAATGAAATATTTATTTGATCACCATCATATTACACATATGAAATCAGAAATGCAAGGCTATTTTCTCTAACTGCTAAGAAATTACTTTAAGATCTAGTTAAATTAGTTTTAATATTTATCTAAAAGTTCTAATCTATTTTCAGAAAATCAATTAATCGTTTTACTTGGATTCATAGAAACAGTGTAACTAGTAATTGTAAGCGCTAAATCCATCACTTCTCCGTGGGAACGATCTCACTCACTCTGTATTACTTGTACGACACGCATACTTGCGTTTTCAAGCTCTATTTTGCGCCCATCAATAGTACATGATTTTTGTTAAAATTTGTGAAGTGGAAGTGAGTGATGGGCAGACCGGGCGGACTGTGCGGCCTGAGCGGTCTGAGTCCGCGGCCTGTGCGGATTGCGGGTTGCGGCCTGGGTGTTGGCTGTCTTGTTGGCTTGGCTGTTGAGGAGCGGCCTGTACGGCCTGATATGCGGCTTGATCGGTCTGTTGTGCGGCTTGGTTGGCCTATGGCCAAGGATGTCGGGCCTGGCGAAACGGACTGAGCGGAGTGCGGTTTGCGGGCTATAGGTAGTGTTCTGTTCAGCGGCCTTGTGTGTTGCAAGATTGTGTTAACCGGCGGATTGGGTGTTCT
The DNA here is from genome assembly GCA_039583875.1 of Platanthera guangdongensis. Lineage (NCBI taxonomy): Eukaryota > Viridiplantae > Streptophyta > Magnoliopsida > Asparagales > Orchidaceae > Platanthera > Platanthera guangdongensis. Next base: position 149,686,429 of record CM077159.1, on the reverse strand, counting down.
ATCCACGGGAGGCTTGCGGACTGGCGTGACCGCTGTGTTCGCTGTGGCAGACTGGCCTTGGAGTTTGGATGTGTCCCTTGCCGAGCTCTAGTGGTACATCAAGTGTTGGCTGCTGTGAAGGACTGAGAGGACTGGTGTAGGAGTCCGACAGTTGGCTGTTTGTTTGGGCAGCTGTGTGAGTAGTATTGGCGATCTGCTTACCTTGGTGGAATTGGCGAGCTGCTTACCTTGGTGTATTGGCGAGCTGCTCACCTTGGTGGAATTGGCGATCTACTTTGGGTATTGGCGGACTGGTCCTTGTCCGCCGAGCTCGAGCTAGGCCTTTGGTGGTTCTGTACTTGGTCACATTCTGTGACAAATCCAGTGTGTCCGCAGTATTCGCCAAGTACGCTGTTGACTGGGCGGACTGCCTTTGGTCGTGGACTTGTGGCGGATGGAGGCTTTGCTCTTGTGCTGTGCGGACTGCCTCTTGTTGTGCGGACTGTCACTGAAGGAGTTGTGGCTGTCCATGTGATGATATGTGCAAACTGTACGGACTATACCTTATACTCATAGTGTGGGCGGTCTGGTGCAAGGCCGCCCAGTAGTGAACATCGGTGCCTTGCTCCTGGCAGTTTTCTTGGAATTTGGATAAGTCTTTGCGGACTCAGCGGACGGATGTTTTGCTAGTACGTGGGCTGGGGTGGTGATTTTATTCACTAGGGTGGTGACCACACTCCTCACCTCACATATAAATAGAACCCCCCGACATGTCTACAGTAACGGAGTGAACAATCGCGCGGCTAGCTTCAAGAAGCCAGGAGTTGGGCATTGAAGTGTGCGGTCTCTGCGGTCTCAGCTTGTCGCTTCTGCGGCTTGTCAGTTTTTTACGTCAGCTTGTTCAAGTTCCAATAACCTGTCCGCCAGTCTCAGGAGGGTAGGCGGTCTGTTCCTCAGTTCTTCAGTAGACAGCGAATAACATTGTGTCCGCTTGACCTCGCGGTCTCGGCGAACTCCGTGTGCTATTCGGCTTGTAGCAGTTGCAGCTCGGGCGGCTTTGGCGATATTGGCAGATTAGGTGGTATCGGCGGGCTCGAGTGCTGTCCGCCCGACTTGTTTTGTTCTTTCTATTTGTAGCTTATGTACTAGCGAAATCATGTCTCTCTACATATACCTTTCCTTGTAAAGAAGTGTGAGTGAATATAAGACCTGCTTGTTCTTCCATTTGTGGTTGGTGCTAAGCTTGTTCCTTGGGTTTCCACATGATCAAAGTGTGAACTGGGTAGTTCTGAGAATATTAATTTGGCTTTAGGCTACCTTGCTGGCCGCTTTGAGAAAATTTAACAATTTTTGCTCTTCTGTTTGCATCTGGCTTATTTGAGCTCAGATTGGTTGAGTGTTCCTGCGCCTGGTTTACCGTTTTTGGCTTTTCATAAATTTTTTACATGATATCAGAGGGATCAGAGTCTGAGCAGAGATTAATCGTCAGTTTGCTTAATTGCTTCTAGGAGTCGCAGTAACCAGGAGTAGTGCAATGGAAGGTGAAATGACAAGAGGTCTTGGAATTGAGCTTCGTACATCGACCAACTTTAAAAGGTGGAAGTCATGTATAGAAAGCTATCTTTTAGGCGAGTACCTTTGGGAGATCGTCTGCGGAGACGACATGCAAGAAGTGGTTGCTGCTGCTGGAAATACTGGTGCGGTGAGAGTTTGGAGGAATACAAACGCGAAGGCGGAGTTTACTCTCAAGCGGGCTATCTCATCGAAACTCTTCGAGCACATCATCAGATGTCGGTCTGTTGCAGAGATTTGGACTTCCCTTGATGGGTTGTTAAACATGAAGAATGTAGCTCAACTACAATTACTGAAGAATGAGTTGGCGAGAGCCACTCAGGGAGACTTGTCCATCTCAACGTTCATCCTGAAGATGAAGAATTTGTGCACTGAGATTTCAGCATTGGACCCTGATGAGCCTATTTCAGAGGCGAAGCTGAAGAGGCACATAATCCGCGGTTTGCGGAAGGAATATGTGGCATTTGTCACTTCCGTTCAAGGATGGGTCAATTAGTCGTCTTTGTTGGAGCTGGAGAACCTGCTGGCTTCGCAGGAGAACTTAGCAAGTCAGATGGTAGGAGTCACCATCTCTGGACGATATGGTGATGCGCTCTTCTCAGGGAAGAAAAAGAGATGAGACAAGAAGAAGAAGTCAGCTACTGGTGATAGTCCTTCTACTTAATATCTGTAAGAGAGGAGTGTATCTCCTAAGCGTGATGGGAAAAGGAATTAAGGGCCAAGGTGCAATAAATGCAACCAGCCTGGCCACTTTAAGAAGGACTGTAAGGCTAAACTTCAGTCAATGAACATGGCTTTTGTATGGAGTGTGGATATGAACTTGGTTAGGTTATCAACAAGTTCTTATATTGATCAGATGAGTGCCAATGATAGTGCAACTATCTGGCATGAAAGACTAGGACACATCGGGATGGATAAATTGAAAGCGATGACAGTAAGGAGCCTCGTGAAAGGCATGTCTAAGTTGTCATCCTTTAGCGACGGTCATGTTTGCGTAGGATGTCAATACGGCGAGGCTTATCACTTCATGTTTGATAAGTAGCAGACCGGGTGTACTCAACCATTAGAGTGTATCCATGGTGAGGTGTTGGGACCGACCATCACCGCCAGTCTTGGAGGTAGAAGGTATATGCTAATATTGATTGATGACTACTCGAGGTACACTTGGGTGTACTTCATAAAGGAGAAGTCGAACGTGTTCCGTTTGTTCGTAGAGTTCAAGAAGTTTGTGGAGGGCCGACGTGGCATGCAAATCAAGAAGTTGAGAACGGGCAACAGAGGTGAATTCGCTTCAACAGTGTTCTCTAACTTCTGCAGGAAGCACGAAATCCAGAGAGATCTTTCTTGTGGGCATACTCCATAATAAAACGGAGTAGCAGAATGGAAGATCTGTCATCTGACGGAGACCTGCAAATGTTAGCTTCATGGCAAAGGCATTCCTAAGGCATTTTGGGCGGAAGGGATGGCCTGCGCGGCATATGTCATCAATCATATGACTCTGAGTCCGATCAACATGAAGTCTCTTCATGAGTTGATGTTCAAAGAGAAGCCCAACATGGAACACCTTCGGGTGTTTGGATCGACTTGCTGCGTACACATCCTAGATGATCTCAGGACAAAGCTGGATACAAAGGCAAGGAAGCTTGTCTTTGTGGGCTATGATGAGCGGAAGAAGGGATGAAAGTGTATGAATCCATTGACAAAGAAGTTCGTGGTTTCGAGAGACATGGTCTTCGATGAGCTGACGTCATATGAAGGTGGCTCCTCTGTGAAGCTGCAGGAAAGCAGGACAGACGGAGGGCAAGTTAAGGCTGCAGAAGATGTCCTATTAGAGCTGCATGTGTCACCAGGAGCTCCAGGTTGTTCTAGCTCTGGGACGATGACCTCTGGTTCAGGAAGCAGGGGGAGCGATGCTCCATATGGTTCTAGTTCTAGGTTGGAGGCTTCTGGTTTAGGAAGTAGGGGGAGCTATGCTCTAGGTGCTTCTAGTTTCAGGGTGGAGGCTTCTTGTTCGGGAAGCAAGGGGAGCGATGCTTCAGTTTTACCCAAGAACGGAGCTGGTTCAAAAAAAGCAGCGGAGGTGGTTAAGCATGATCAGGCTCTTTGGAGATCGAAGAGGATCACTGTCACAACCTGCATTTTCTCTGTATTCAAATATACGTCTGAGTAGAGAACGTACGTGTTGTGATGCCACGCCGTGTATGAGACAACTGCAGACGCTCAGGCTATTTGAGTTACTGACCGTCCTCACATTTACATCATGTAAAAGATTTATGAAATTAAGTTAAAAATAATACATATAAGTTATTTGAGTTACTGACCGTGTGTCTCGGTCGGGTGGATCATTAGTCCAAAGGTGAGAAAATATTTAAGTTTTACGCGACGAAAAATACTGAGTTGATTCATTTGTTATCCTATATGAGAATAAATGTCTAGCATATTATAATGATGATGTGACATCTACATTTAATAAATATAAAAGACTTTTATAGCGCTTAAAAATAGTAGATTTTTGCAGTTAAAAATTATGTCATGCCAATATTCCAGAATGCAGTTTTGTTTTGGAGTTTTGTTAAGTTTCGGGACGAAACTTCTCTTTAGGGGGAGTGACTGTAACGCCCCTGATTTTGTTCGATGATTTTATTTGATTTGATATCGTCATATTTATGACGTTTTGACGTTACTTTTAATGTCAAATTGACGGCGCGACGCCGTTAAGACATTTTCGCGTCCGTTCGGTCGTGTCGACCAAATTCTCGAATTCTTGTTGTAATTAAAAAAAAAATCATTTGAAAATTAAGTTAAATAATTTTGGACTTGCTCGTCAAGTTTCGTCACGATCCGAGCGATATTCGAGCCTCAGCGATTTTCCGAAGTTTTGTGGAATTTATGTTTGCCGTAGACTTTGAAAATTTATATCTCAAGAACTGCTCGTCAGATTTTGGTTTTGACTTCGTCGTTGGGTTCGTAGCGGCAGTGTTCGCCTACGGTGCGAGTTTCGTTTAATTGTGCGTGCGTTTTGGCCTCCGTTTTGAACTCGTGTTTCCTTATTTAAAAAAATATAAATATGATTATTTTAATATTAAAACACTATTCAAATAAGGCATTGACTATTCATCTCTATAGTTTGATTTTTTGGATATATTTGTAAATTTTCCTGTTCATGCAATAGAATTCTCGAGTAAATCTTCTTGTTCTCGAGTGTCTGCTAAATCGGGGGCGTTACAGTCACCAACCCACCAGCTCGATTTTGTGAAGAAAACACGGTGAGCTCGGTCTCTTGTTTCTTCGCAGGCCCTCTAATCGAGAGGGTGTCTTCTAGCTGTGATGACACCATTGGAGTCGAGGAGGTGGTTAATGCCAAGGATGAGGAGGTGACTGTCCTCAGAGGAAACAAGGCTTGGGACCTTGTGCCCAAGGGCATTGATGTTAGTCATGCGACGTACAAGTGGAGGTTGAAGCTGAAGAAAAAGGCGGAAGGATGCATTACTCTTTTCGGGAGGTGCTGGAGGGATCCCTTATGATCTAAGATATGCGGAAAAAGGACTATGTCTCAGACATATTCTCGAAGGCGCTATCAGAGGGGCCATGTTTTCGGTTACAGGGACTGCTGGAGTTGTTTACCACTTCTCACTTCAAGAGGGAGTGTTGAAAATCATGAAGTGAAAGTGGTGGAGTGGGAGACCTGTTCGCGCGGTCTGTGCGGACAGGACTGGCGGCTAGCCAGGTCGGCAAAGGTGCTGCAACAGGTTTGTTCTCTGGCGGCATGGGCGGTCAGTCCGCGCAGTCTGTGCGGACAGAGGTGGCGGCTAGCCAGATCGGCCTGTGTTCAACCGGCAGGTTGTTCCCTGGAGGTAACAAGGGGTTAGCTTGTCTAACCGCGGAGTTCGCCAAGACTAGAGTGGTGCAGACTGGCCTGGAGCTCGGGAGACCGGCATGGCATATGCCTTGGTCTTGCTCTGGTGGCGCGGTTGGCGATAACCGCGGAGTTCGCCGGTTAGAGCGGACTAGTGCTGGAGTTTGTCGGTTTGAGCGGAATGGTGTCGGAGTTCGTCGGTTAGTGCGAACTGGTCGGTGGTGTGGACTTGGTTTGGATCTGAACAGATTCCAGGATTGCTCAGTCCGGGAGACCGCGCGGTTAGCGCGGACAGGTTCTTAGTCCGCCGAGCTCGACAACAGCTAGCCTTGTGCTGTGGTTACAAGCTCGGGGTGTACGGACTGAAGCTGTGTCCGCATGAGCATGCTGACTGGAGCAGAGTCCGCAGGGGTGTGCGGACTCGGGCGGTTTGCGCATTGTCCGTCTGTATGACGACCTTGTCCGGTGTTAGAAAGTAGCGAAAAGAGCGAAAAGTAGAGAACAAGCAGATATGCTTTTGAATAATTGAAACTTTATTATCCAAAAAAGGTGTCTATTACAATGGTATGCCCTCCTTTATATAGAATGGAGGAGAGATGAGAGAATACAAATAAGAGATGTGAGACTAAAATTTATAGGACTAAGCGGACTATACAAAACAAACCGCACAAGCCGCGCGGTTAGATAGCAGGGCTAACCGCACGGCTACCACCAGAGAGGAAGAGAGACCGCCAGAGTAGACCGCCAGGCCTCCAAGCCGGCTGAGACAAACCGCCAGACCGCGCGGTCTTCAACCCACCAAGACAAACCGCCAGACCGCCCGGTCACCAACTTCAACACTCCCCCTCAAGCTGGAGCATATATATCGATCATGCCCAACTTGTCGCAGATGTGGAAAAAGGAAGCGGACACCGGCTTGGTGAAGACATCTGCCAACTCGTTGTCGGAAGTAACAAAAGGAGTGCAAATCTGTTTCTTCAATATTTCTTCCCGAATAAAATGACAGTCGACTTCTATGTGTTTTGTTCTCTCATGAAAGACCGGATTTTTGGAAATGTGTATCGCGGCCTTATTGTCACAGAACATAGGAAGAGGATAGTTGTAAACCTCTCCTAAGTCAAGCATGAGAGCCCGCAACCACTTCAACTCACATGTAGTCGATGCCATGCTGCGATATTCCGCCTCTGCACTGGACCTGGAAACGACAGACTGTTTCTTGCTCTTCCAACTCACAAGATTGCCTCCAACAAATGTGCAGAAACCTGAAGTCGATTTGCGGTCCCCTTTGTCATCCGCATAGCTTGAATCAGAGTACGCTTCAACCCTAAGGTGACCATTTTTCTGAAATAAGAGTCCTTTCCCTGGAGCAGCTTTAATATACTCTAATATCCTCAGAGCAGATTGTAGATGACACTCCCTCGGAGCTTGCATGAACTGGCTCACCTTGCCAACAGCATAAGAGATGTCGGGTCTGGTTACCGTGAGATATATGAGCTTGCCCACCAGATGCCGGTATCTCGTAGGATCGGAGAGAAGAGGTGAGTCATCTGTCCAAGTTTTGTCTTCTCCAATAGCCATAGGACAACGTGCAGGTTTAGCACCAGTCAGTCCTGCCTCCTTTAAAAGATCAAGAGCATACTTCCGTTGTGAAAGGACCATGGAGTTGGGCTTTCTAGAGATTTCAATTCCCAGAAAGTATTTCGGGGAGCCCATATCCTTTGTGACCAGATGTTGACGAAGGTGTTTCTTGGTCATCAATATCCCTTCCTGGTCATCGCCAGTAAGAAGAATGTCATCAACATAAACCGCAAGAACAACAAGACCAGAGGCGGTTTTCCGAACAAACAAGGAGTGATCTGCTGAGCTTCTTGTAAAACCAATGGCCGCAACAATGCCACTGAACTTGTCAAACCAGGCACGAGGACTCTGTTTGAGGCCATAGATAGCCTTCTTTAGCCGGCATACCCATGTCTCCCCCTGAGCAACATACCCAGGAGGTTGCTCCATGTAAACATCCTCCTGCAGATCACCATAGAGGAAGGCATTCTTAACATCTAGCTGCGAGATGGGCCAATCCCTGTTGACAGCCACAGAGAGAAGAACCCGAATAGTGCTGAGACGAGCCACGGGAGAGAAAGTGTCAAAGTAATCAATCCCATAAGTTTGGGTAAAACCCTTGGCAACCAGTCGAGCCTTATAACGATCCACACTGCCATCCGGTAGAAACTTCACCACGAAGACCCAGCGACAGCCAACAACATCTGTGCCGAAGGGAGGAGGAACAAGGGTCCAGGTACCCCGTTCAGTGAGAGTAGCAATCTCCTCATCCATGACAACTTTCCAATGAGGAATAGTAAGGGCCTCCTGGTAGGAACGGGGGGTGGCAGTGGCCGAGATAGCCAGTGCAAAAGCTCGGCGAGCGGGGGTAAGACGATCATAGGAAACAACTGCAGCAAGTGGGTGTTGGGTACAGGCCCGAACCCCTTTGCGAAGAGCAATCGGGAGATCCAGGGCAGCAGGTGCCTCAGTATCCGGCGTATCCGTGGTGGAGAGAGCTGGCCCGGGAGTAGAGAGAGATGGCAGCGGAGTGGAGGGAGAAAGCGGAGTAGAGGGTGGAGAGGAGGAGGATGGGGAAGACGGTGGAGTGGGTGGAGCGGGCGGAATAGTAGTGGGAGCAGAGGGAAGGGATGGGTTGGTATGAGAAGTAGGAGTAGGAGGGGCAGAAGAGGAAGCGGGAGAGAAGTAAGAGGCATTGGCAAAGAAGGTGACATCCGCAGAGACAAATTGCTTGCGGGTAACAGGGTCAAAGCAGCAATAGCCTTTCTGAGTGGGAGAGTAGCCCAGAAAGACACATTTGGTGGCACGTGGTGAGAGTTTGTCACGGGTGGCAGCGGGAGAGTGCACAAAAGCGGTGCACCCAAAGATGTGTAGAGGAAGAGGAAAGGGATCCTTGTCTGGATAAAGAATGAAGAAGGGGGTAGCACCGTGGAGAACTGTGGAGGGAAGGCGATTGATGAGATAGCAGGAGAGGAGGACAGCATATCCCCAATAGGAGCGAGGAACATGCATGTGAGTCATCATAGTGCGAGCAACATCAAGAAGGTGACGGTTTTTGCGTTCCGCCACCCCATTTTGTTGGGAGGTGTAGACACAACTTGTTTGACGAATAACACCATGGTGAAGACAAAAGGAGGAGAAGTCGTGGCTAAGATACTCCTTAGCATTGTCAGAACGAAGGAGTTTAATAGACGTATCAAACTGAGTCTTAACCATAGAATAAAAGGAGGTCCAAATAGAGAACAGCTCGGAGCGATCTTTGAGAAGATATACCCACGTACAGCGAGAGAAATCATCAATGAAAGTGACAAAATAGGAACTACCCCGACCGATGGTGAGGTTAGGAGCGGGTCCCCATATGTCAGAGTGAACGAGGTCGAACGGACGGGAAGAGCCTCGACTTTGCGTTGGGGGGAAGGATGAGCGGTGATGTTTGCCAAGTTGACATGCATCACAGTTTAGTGGAGGATGATGAGGAGGGAGGTGCGGGAAGAGCTGGCGGAGAATTCGGGGAGGAGCATGTCCAAGGCGAAGATGCCATTGGAGAAGATCTGTAGAGGAGGAGGAGAAGGCGGAGAAAGCAGAAACGTTGTCGAGGAAGTAGAGGCCACCACTCTCAGTCCCGGTAGCAATCATCCGTTGGGAATCCGGATCCTGAAAAGTACAAGAGCTAGGGGTGAATATGACAGAACACCGTAGTTGCTTGCATAAAGAAGTAACCGATAATAAGTTGCACGGAAACTTGGGCACATAGAAGGTATCAGCCAGGCAGAGAGAGGGAGTGACTTGAACCATGCCCGTCCCATGGACCGGAGAGGGAGATCCATCAGCAACAATGACCGGGGGCAACCGAGCATGTGTGTCAAGAAGAGAGAAATATTGAGGATTTCCTGTCATATGATTGGTTGCACCAGAATCGATGAGCCATCTGCCGTGAGTAACAACATGAGCACTACCAGAAGAGGTGACCACGGAGGCGGACAGGCCTGAGGAGGGAAAAGCCATGGAGGCAAGAGAGGAGCAGGCCGCGACGATAAGAACAAGCCGCAAGAAGAGAAAAGAGCACCAAGCCGAGCGAACAGCAACAGGTCGGGCGGCTAGGAAGGCCGCTACCAAGAAGCAGAGAGAAAGAAGTCGCACGGCTTGAAAAAGTCGGGCGAACAGAGGAGACCAGGTCGCACGACAAAAGATGAGGCCGACGCGACTAGCAAGCAGGAACGGGTAGAGGGGAATAATCAAGTAGCGCGAACAGCAGCGGCTAGCAAGAGGTCAAAGGCACAGCGGGGAAGAGGTCGCGCGGACTGAAAAGGCCGAGCGAACAGAAGAGAGGAGAAGGGCAGGTGACCGCGACCAAGATGCGGGTGAGAAAGGAACAACCCGCACGGTCAGGCAGATCACAGCAGCAAACCGCGAGTATAGGGGCAAGCGGATATGGGGAAAGCAGAAGCGGACAGGGAGAAGAAGTCCGCAGCGGGTAGACACAAGCCGCAAAGACTCGGAGAGGCAAGAAAGAGCAAGGAACGCGGCGACAAGGAAACAGGTCGCTGCGAAAAGGCACCAGGAGAAGAGAACAAGAAGCAAGTCGCGCGAACAGTGCAGCGGACAGAAACAAGCCGCTCGAACAGGGCGGCGAACAGAAGAGAAGGCAAGTCGCGAAAGAGGTCGCAGATAGCGGAAAACAAGCCGCTAGAAGCAGAGAGCGCACAGAATCAGGAGGAAAAGACCGTGTCCTCTGATACCATGTTAGAAAGTAGCGAAAAGAGCGAAAAGTAAAGAACAAGCAGATATGCTTTTGAATAATTGAAACTTTATTATCCAAAAAAGGTGTCTATTACAATGGTATACCCTCCTTTATATAGAATGGAGGAGAGATGAGAGAATACAAATAAGAGATGTGAGACTAAAATTTACAGGACTAAGCGGACTATACAAAACAAACCGCACAAGCCGCGCGGTTAGATAGCAGGGCTAACCGCACGGCTACCACCAGAGAGGAAGAGAGACCGCCAGAGTAGACCGCCAGGCCTCCAAGCCGGCTGAGACAAACCGCCAGACCGCGCGGTCTTCAACCCGCCAAGACAAACCGCCAGACCGCCCGGTCACCAACTTCAACATCCGGCATTGCTTTGGCGACAAGGTGGACTGGCTTTGTATCCGCATTGTGCGGATAAGCTTAGTGCTCACTGCGAGATAGGGTGGTGATCCTATCAGCTAGAGTGGTGATCACACTTCTTTTCGTGCCTATAAATAGGACTCCCTGTCACATCATCAATGAATATCCAATTGAACAGTAAGTGAACTCGTGGATAGTTATTGCAGACAGATTTTTCTAGTCGCGCGGTTTGGAGTGTTGACCGTTTTGTGTTGTGCAGGTTGTGCGGATAACGCTAGAAAGCCAGGGACTTGGTTCTGACTTCGGTCAGGGACAGTGCGGACTCTGCGATTAGTAATTAGCGGTTAGCAGCAGGTCGAGGTTTGCGACCAGGCGGTTTTCTCTTCTGCAACTTATTTCCCAGTTCAATAAGTTGTCCGCTTCTGGCGGCATGGTTCAATTCGGCAGCAGCTATTCGCGCGATCTGGTGGCTAGACAACCATGCAGTTAGGCGGCTTGCAGATCGGCAGATATAGTTAAGCATCGGAATAACGGGCAGTGCGCGCGGCTAGGTTGCGATTTGACGACTTAAAAGTTTCAGCGGACTCCGTAGCGGTTAGCAGCAGAGATGGCGTTTACTCTTCGAGTCCGCGCGGCTTGTTTTATTTGCCTTTATTTTTCTCCTTTCATCGAGTACATTGACGAATCATGTCTCGTCACGTATGTCTCGCCTTATAAAGATTTTTTTTGCTAGTATAAGATTCTATTTCTTCTGTTTACATCTGTCTTACTTGGACTCGGATTGATTGAATGTTCCTGCGTCTGATTTTCTATTTTCTGCTTTTTCACAAATTTTTTACAATTGTTAGAGGAATTAATTAAGATATGGAAATTTGAGTAATTAAGAAATACTAGGAGATAAGATCGTGAGGGCATCTTATCTAATAGAATTTTTAAAAGTTGGTAGCGATTAGAAAAGTTAAAAAAGTTAATTATTTAGAGTTTGTTTGGCAGGTCGGCGACCTGAGTTCGGAACGTGATTATGAACTGCCGTTAGTGAATGTTTGTCCTCACCTACAGAACTCCATCCACTTTAATGCTCAAAATTAGTTTTTTTTATAGCTCATCAAATCTTATTTCACTAGTGATATGGAATTAAATTTACAAGTTAAGAATATTTCTATTGGTTTTGGAGGAGATCGACGATGTGGTGGGGTTTACGTCCAGGGGCGGATCCAGGAATTTTAGCTAGGGGGGGGGCAGTCACCAAGCGAAGACAAATAAATTTTAAAATAAAATTTTTAATGTAAAAAATATATAGACAGTTTTTTGACAAAACATAACATATATTTCAATAAGCCAAAAAAGATACAAAAAACCATATACATGTCACTTCAACTGTGCACGACAATTTTTCACTTCATAAAATTCATCTATGATACAATCTTTGTCAATTTTCTCCGCTATTTCTCGCTCAATATATAAAGTCATGCAATTTGCAAGAAATTCATCTTCCATCTTGTTACGAAGTCTCGTTTTAACAAGTTTCATAGCAGAAAATGACCTTTCTGTGGTTGCTGTTGAGACCGGAAGAGTCAAAATGAGACGAATCAATTTGTCAATAAGATAGTAGGTCTTCGATTTTTTCGTTTCCACCAATTTCTCATACAACTTGGAAATTGTAGATAAATTTTTGAAGTCCTTATGAGAAGGAACATCGAGTTGATAATGTTGTAATTGAGTATTTAACACATGAATTTCTTGTTCACTGAAATCTTGAGGGTAGAAATTCTTTGTAAGGGCACATATATCATCAATCTTGAAAGATTTGTATTCATCACTTGAATCTAAAGCCACACTTAGACAAAAGAGTTCCATAGAATTTTCACTGAATATAGAATTTAGCTTCTGCAACACACAATCTATTGAGACATTGAAAATATCTACTTGAAAATGATGTTTCACTGTAATGATATCACGCGGACTTCGAAACCGACGATCACTATATTGAGCATTCATGTCAGGAACTTTAACTTTATTTTTCTCACAGAATATGGTCACATCTTGTAAGAACTTTTCCCAACCAGATTCTCGCCGTGGAATGGAGAATGTGACGGTGTCGAGCTCATACCTTCGTCGTGGAGAAGGGACGCTGAATATAGGAAGAGGAACTTGCCGGGTGCAGGATTCTGTCGTGAGCTAGAAGGAGGAGCTCTGTCGGCTGTCGCAACGTGGAGAAGAGTTTAGGCGGGGCCGCGGGGGTCGGGGCTGCGTAGAGGAGGTAGGGTTATACAAGCATTTACGGCCTTACGAGGGTGGCAGTCGATGCAAAACGCGACAGCGGGAGGTGAGGGTAGCGTGCGGGGGAGGAGAAAGAAGGCATGGCTGACATGCTTTAGCGTGCGGCGGGAGAGGAGAGATGAGGGCAGCGTGCAGGCTTGCAGCGGGAGAGGACTGACTGACTGAGGAGACATTGCAGAGATGAGAGATGAAATGACTGGCTTTAATAAGATATAATAAATATATAATATAATAAAAATAAAACCACCGTCTTAATGATGTTTGGGGGGGGGGCCCGGGCTCTCATGTGAGAGGGACAAACACCATGAACAAAATGATAGCCAGTCATTAAGAATATTTTAAAAATGGGATTAAAAATATTTAGATATTTTAAAAATTTTGGGGGGGCCCCGGCCCCCATGGGCCCCCCTTGGATCCGCCCCTGTTTACGTCAGATTCGTGGTTGCGACTCCCGGTTGCGGAGTTCAAAGGATCAGATCCAGTCTTGACTTTGTTTGACGCAGTCGACGTTGGAGTTGATGCGGTGTGGGAGTGGCGGCGAAGACATGCGGGAGTGCAGTAGTCTGATGGCGTGTCTCTCTGGTGGTGCTTCTTGGTGTCGATGGCGTGCGCGAGTGCAATTGGCCTCGACGGTGCTTCTCCGATAGTGACAGGTGGTTTGGTTGCACCCGACGATGAAGGTTCTCGACGAACCTTGTGCATCCGCTGTGCTAGCGGATTGTAGTCTAGATTATTCTCTCTCTCACGGATCGAGTGAGTCGTGCTCCTCCATGGTTTATACTGTAACGAACGTCGGTACATTTTTTCATGTTGTATTATTGCAGTTATATTGTTTATATGTGCATAGTTTCTTGTTCATATTTCAGTTTATATGTTCTTGTTTAACCTGTATTTATTTGATTGCGCATAGGAGATAGTTTACGTGTTATATCCTAACAAGTAGTATCAAAGGGAAGTTCTGTAGGTAAATTGGACATTTGAGAAATGTGTTGATTGCGATGGGTGACGACTAGATCCGTTCCCCATCATTTCAAATATGACTTTGGAATTAATCAAGTTTCCTGGCAGTGTCGTACGACAATTATGAAAAGAAAGAACGTGAATCTGGATAGTTTCATTTGAAGAAGTGCGACAGTGGCGGGTTTGACCTATGACATGTGGTACTGATGAGATGATCGTGATAATCTTTTATACGTTAAAGGGAGGTGATTATCTGTGGGGACATATGGCGTATTCAAAGAGTTTTATGTGCCAGTTAGAGACAACTAGTACAAAGACAGAGGAAGACGTAAAGACCCCTTTTTATTTCTTATCTCGTTCACATATTTTTACCCGACCATAGTGATGATGCTCTTGTATTAGAAGGATATGGTGGAGCTAGTGGAGGTCACGATCACAATGCTATCTAGACATATGTTAGTGGGTCCTACTCCTGAGGGCGGTCACATCTTGGAAGCATCAGATGAGTAAGGTGAGACTGTTTTGCAAAGGATTGAGTGGAGCATGATGTTGATCTAGGCCGACTGAGGGTATGATATATTACCATTGCAGATAGTGCAGTCACACAGGAGAGCGAGTTCGCAGCGTGCCAAAAGGCCACAAGGCTAGGGCGCGGACATGGTGATGGTTGGGTCAGGGTGTAGAATGATGACGTCTTCACCACCACTGAGAGTCTATACGACTCTGATAACTAAATGTTTGATATCACTGAGTGGAGTGGATTCAAGTGGTTATAGTTGGTCCACCCGAAGTGGAGTGCTGATGGTGGAGTGAGGGCGTACCGTGCTCAGGAAAGATGCGTAGTGAGGTAGTCTATACCGGCTGATGGGGATCAAGATACAAGATGGTGTGCCCATGATTCCTGCGACCAACAGAGTTGATGGTCGAGGTATAGCAGGGGATCGCCCCACTGGTAGTCTGACTGGGTGCGTCAGATTCATCGATCCAATTGCGTTGACATTCCTTCGTTGAGCCCGACCAAGGATATGTCAGCTGGAGCAGGTCAACTGATACCTAAATCTTGAGGTGGTGCTTCGTGCAGATTGATATTTTGTGCAGATTGTGCTACATATAGTGTTACCGAGTGTAGATGGTGTTTCGTGCATGTGGTGGATCTAGATCCCAAACTAAGGTGGTGATTGTTATATTTGGTTCAGGATATGTAAATGGATTCCCTATTCCGTGGATTACCTATTTGATGATATCCTATTTTGAGCATTTCTTATTTTGGTGAGTTTTGATTTTGAAGATTTTCTATTTTTAGGTTTTAGTAACCTCTATAAATAGGAGTCGCCCAAGAAGAAAAAGAGCAAGCCGCATGTTGGAAGAAAAGGAGAAAATCAACCGCCCATGTGAGGGCCACCGCCGCCTCGCTCCGGGTGCCGCAAGGGATAGGAAACCCCTGTAGAGGTTCCGTCGGTGGTTGCAGGTGGTGAAACACCGTGTGGCGGAGCCAGAGTTGTAGGTGACGTTTCCCTCTCTCTTCTCTCATGTGGAATTCTTGATGTATCCGCCGGCCTTGGAGGAAATAGCCACCAGTCATGGAGGAGAAAATTTCTACCAGTCTTGGAGGAGACGATGGTTGGGTTTACGACTAATTCATGGTTGCGAACCCCCCCCCCCCCCCCCCCCCCCCCCCCCCCCCCCCCCAGTTGTGGAGTTCACAGGATCAGATCCAGGCTTGGCTTAATTTGGCATAATCGGCATTGGAGTTGATACAGTGCAGGCGTGACAGTGAAGGCATGCTAGAGTGCAGTGACCTTGATGGTGTTTCTCTCTGGTGGTGCGATTTGGTGTCGATGACATGCGTGAGTGCAGTTAGCCTCGACGGTGCTTCTCTGGTTGTGGTACGTGGCTTGGTCATCACCTATCGGCAGAGGTTCCCAACGAACCTTATGCATCCGCTATGATATCAGATTGCAGTCTTGATTATTCTCTCTCCCAAGAATTGAGCGAGTCTGGTTCCTCCATAGTGTACTCTGTAACGAACATCGATACATTTCTTCATGTTGTATTATTGTAGCTATATTATTTATATATGCAGAGTTTCTTGTTCATATTTCTGTTTATACGTTCTAGTCTATCTTGTATTTATTTAATTGCACCTATGTGATAATTTCCGCATTATATCCCAACATGCTAGAATATAACTAATTTCTTCGATTAGTGTTGATGGGGTTCCCTCTGGATTTTTTAGAGTCAAACCGGTAGGAATCAACCAAGAATATTCAAGCAATATGACATAGCCGTGCACGCGAGCCGCACCCGCAAGGACCAAAATTACCCCAAAAGGAGAACTGAACCAAGTGTATATGGAGACTGTGCAAAGATCGCATGCATGCAACACACGCACACGGCCGCCAAACACACGCATTAGCCATTGCACGCGCACGCGTGCCTTGCATGCACTCCTCGCTGGGCAACCTACCCAGACCGCCTGTGGGGCATGTTTGTAATTTTATGAAAATTGGTGATGTAGGTTGTACAACCCCATATTTGGCAAGTGGGCCCCACTGATGGAGTCGAGGCCAAAAAGAGCCGATCAGCTTAAGGCAAGCCGAGAGGGAGAGTGACTGGGATCTCGCCGAGAGGGAGAGTGACTGGGATCTCGCCCAGCTTGCGAGTGACCAGGTCCCGCCTGGCCCGCCTGCATTATAAGCCAAGGGTTAGCAGGGGAGAGGTGAGTGGGGAAAACAAGACCGCACTCGCCTCTAGCCCCGGGGTGGCAGCGAGTGCCAACCTTATCAAGACACTCGTCATCCCAGGCGAGTGGTAGCCACAAGAATCACTTGCCCAACAATGTTTTTACTAGAATGCCCTTGTTACCCTGCTAATAGCTTTCCTAAACAGCAGAGCTTTGCTATTGACATACCAACTTTGGGTTGTATTTAGTAGAACTAAAAGGCAAGATTCAACTATGTGCAGGCCAGACTTGAAAAACTATAAATAGACCCTTAAGGGCACCTTTGTAGGGGATCCGTTTCTTTGCTTTTTCTTCCTCTGGTCAGCTTTGGTTGGATTCTAGTGCCCTTCAAGGTGCCCAACTCCAGCATTGGCTTGGAAGGGAAGCTCTCTTTGATCTTCCGGGTGTGTGGTGGGACCTCCTCGTTGTAGCTTTGGGTATGTTTCTTAGTTCTTTGCCACTATACAAGTGCTCTGGCTCAGAAGAAGTAGGTGTGGGATACACCCCTTAGGTTTGAACTCTTCTTGAGACTAAGTTCTGATTTCAACATTTTTGATGTGGTGAGTGATGGGCGCAAAATAGAGCTTGAAAACGCAAGTATACGTGCCGTACAAGTAATACAAAGTGAGTGAGATCGTTCCCACGGAGAAGTGATGGGTTTAGTGCTTACAATTACTAGCTACACCGTTTCTATGAATCCAAGTAAAACGATTAATTGATTTTCTGAAACTAGATTAAAACTTTTAGATAAATATTAAAACTAAATTAACTAGATCTTTAAGTAATTTCTTAGCAATTAGAGAAAATAGTCTTGCATTTCTGATTTCATATGTGTACATTGATGGTGATAAAATAAATATTTCATTTGGTTGAACTTTGGATTATCTTGCGATGATTTTTAAAAGAAGAAACCTTTATCTCTCGATACAAGGGGTCTTGATATCTACGCAATCCTAGTTATCTCTAACTTAGGAAAAACGAAAATATTATGAAGTGCAAGAATCAAATTCGCAAGCATAAAAAGGAAATCTCTTTCACTTTTCAAAACTCAATAGATCTTGTGATGCACACACGTTTCTCCTCTCTCGACTCTTGAAACGCCGTAAAAATAAAGAAATGTTGGTTAATGATTCACATTGCTCATCTCTCGATTCTCGCACTGCGATAAACTAGCCCTTAAATTAACATTACGCCGCTCTTCTCTCGATTCTCGCGTCGCAATACAATAAAAGACATGATCCAACAATTTCACCATAAAAATCACAAGATCCATAAAGATAATCACAAAGCAAACTCAAAATCAAAGATGTTCATCATCAAAATACACATACTACTCTCATCATGCAAGACTAGAGAGTTTTAGTTCATGACTGCGGGAAAATAACACAAAACTGAAGAGATCTTACTAAACATTTCAAAAGAAATGCAAATCTTCCCTTCTCCAGTGATGTAGAAGCGTTTCCTTCCGCCCGAACGCCAAGACTGGACTGGTTCTTCCCTAGCCGAAATCCTTCTTCCTGCAGTTTTTTTTTTCTCCTCTAATGGCTCCCCTTGAATAGAATGGAATCCCCCCTTTTATGGCTGAAATTTCCTTCCTTTAAACTTTCCCTCTTCTTTTCCTAGTGGGCCCCACATCCAGTCATTTTAAAATGCTGAATGGATGCTTTAAAATAGGTTGTAACTGTCCAAAATTTGGCATTTTCGGATTTGAATTTCCTGTAACTGCCAAAAAATGTTGTGAATATGTTGCAACATTTCTGGTGCTGTTTTTTTCTTCTGCATAGTTTGACCTGCCAGCATTTGTTGTGAATATGTTGCAACATTTTTCCCAGATTTTTCACAATACTTAGTCTTCAATCCTTGACTCAAATTCTCCCGAATCCTATCATAAAAACATATAAACAATGAGAGTACAAACATTGTGACTCCAAATCATGCGGTAATTGGATTTTATCTACTTTTCATGTAAAAATATCACATAACATGGCTAAAAATGGTTAAAATAGAGATGAAGATAACTTCTTTTTGCGAAGTTATCACACCCCCATGCTTAGTTCTTTGCTAGTCCCTAGCAAAGGTAAATCATTGTAAATCATGATATGACAGAGATTTATGACAGTATAATTTCATTCTTGTCTACTCTTCATTATAAGTTAACCAAAATAGCCTCAAGTAATTCTCATTAACTGATGCTAGACTTGCTAGCCCATAAGAATTCAAACTTTCATAATTCTATCAGATAGATATAGGATAAGGCTCAATTAAGAATTCAAGTGTTATATGTGATGCCCTTAACAATTTGTCTACATCCCTTACAATTCATTTTCGATAAACTTCGTCACCATTAGGATAGATCAAGAGTAGTCTAAGGCTTTGATATGACCTCTACATGAGTTTGGTAGAAACCGATGCCAAATACAAACGACTTGATGAATTTTGGAGAGGTGGGTAGCCAATGATTCTAATTAACTTAGTAGCTTGCCAACTTATGGGGTTTAACTTTCAACAATTTTTTTCTTTCTTTTGATATTTGCACAGTTGGGATCATTCCAAGTAAGCCGGAGCTAACTTAGGCCACATATCACTATGCTATATATATATCTTTTGTTTTTTTTTGATCATAGTTGGGATCATTCCAAGTAAGCCGGAGCTAACTTAGGCCACATGTCACTATGATATACACAATTTTTTTTTTTTTTTTTTAAACACCCATAAGTGGTCAGTCTACTAGCTAAGGAACATAGGGAAATGAATAATCAAGTCTTTAGGCTCAAAAGTAATATGTGATGACCACAAAGGTAAGGATTTACGTAGAAGCAAGGTTAACTACGTACGCTCAATATATTGGCGACTATCATTGAATTAGAACATACTCGATCCAATCCCATTAGGATCCGAAGTTAATTAAATAAATTAAAAGGGGGTAAACACTTTTAAGAACTATAGTGCATGAATGTGAGATAGATTTCTTAATCGAGCTTTAACCAATCAGTCTAATTACAATTTAATAGTCTGACTCATAGGACTGACTCGTCTAAACTTACAATTAATTTTGAAAAACTTGAATAGATTTTTTAATAATAATAAAAAAAATGAAGAGCAAGCAGGTCTAAAATATACCCCATAAAAGATTTGTCACGCAAGGTATAGAAGGGACATGCCCCCATACTTTAACCTTTACTAGTCCCTAGTAAAGCAGTTGTAGCAAATATAATAGCCTTATATGCGACCGCGAACTTCATAAATCATAAGAGTGGAATAAAAAGACAGTTTCACATGTGAGTTGCCAATCATATAAATATGAGTGAAGTGGAACATAAAAGTATAAGCGATGAACGGAATATCCCACAAAGTAGCAGATTATAATAAATAGTTTGCATTAACACAGTGAAGGTATTGAGTAACATGTAAAACTTCACGACATGAAAACATATAGCCATAATTTATGAAAACAACATTTCAGGAAACGGAAAAATGCAGCTAGGGAATTGATCAACTATAGTGCAGCAAGTAACAGTTACAAAGATTAGTGCTAGAAAATACATAACCAAGTAATACGTCAACGGTACTGAGCATTCAGTTAATATCATGCATTTCAAGTAGTTCATCAGTAATAGAACAAAGTAGGCATGTAGGAAAAATGATAACGAGCGTCCAAGGAGTTAATCAATCTCCGCAATGTTGACAAGAGCAATATGTGCATAAAATAAAGTACTGCACTAACTTTGAAATGTTTCACCATAGAGATGTTTTTTAAAAAAAAACAAAACAGTCATTTCAGCAGTAAAAATGCAAAGTAAATTTCCCAGATCTGAGTAGTGGAGCGTCAACCATCCTCCTCATCGTCGTCAGCGTCATCGACCTCGTCCGAGTCGTCATCGTCCAAAAATTCTTTCATTTCGTCGTCTCCGCCGGATGCAAAGGCTGCACCCTCCTCGACCGCTTCCGTTTCATCATGTGGATTTGGCGAGGATGTCGCCTCCTTTCCCTTAGAAGTAGAGGGATTGTTGTCATACCAAGCAGGATTCACATCGTGGACTGCTATCTTGTCCTCAGGTACATTCAAATGGCGGAGAATGGCTACTTGATTGTGATGTAAAATGTTTAAATGGGAGACTATATCACGATGTTGTTGGCGCTGATATTTGGCGGTGCCTTGCAAATATTTAAGGATGATCGGCCAATCCGGGGGGTTTGGGGAAAGTGGTGGTGGAATTGGAGGTTGGGTGGTTTTGCTAGAAGATACGGTAGGGCGTTGTTTCGGAGCGGATTTGGGAGGTGGCTCCTCGGAAGATACTTTAATATAGGAGGAAATCACAGAAAATGTGATTGGCCGGCCTACAATGGTAGTAGTGTCCGTGTCGGCGAGAGATACCCCGGCGTAACGGCACAACGATGTGATTAGCGTGGGAAACCACAACTGAGTACCCCCCTCCGTTTTGACCTTTTTTAGGATTTGACTGGAAATAATATGCCCTACATTAATGGGAATCCCTTTTATAATGCTATGTATAATGCAAGCCCTCTCGAAGGAGACATGGTTGGAGTGTTTCGTCGGCATAACACTTGAATTTACGAAAAGCAGCCACACTTTAGCTTCACGAGTAAAAAGGGCTGAATGCAGGACATGCTTTGATTCATTAACCCACGTGATGTTTCTAGTGAGGCTCAGTGTGGTGGCGATATCGTATGGGTTAGAAGCTCTAACCGACTGAAAGACATCACAATCCAGATTTGGTAAATCGAAGTAGGAGTTTATACCTTCCGCGGAGAAATCGACTTCCTTCCCCCGTATGTGGATTTTTCCGTCCGTGTGGAACTTGGCGTTGGCGTAAAATTCATACACCCACGGTAGGACAGCATCAGTGCGGGGATGGCAGAAGGAGGTCCAACCGAACTTGTCTATTGGCTGCACATACGCTTGACTCCAACCACGAACTTCCAGTTGAAACCCTCGTTCATAGATGAGGGGCTTTACCTTAAGCAATTCGTAGCGAGCCATGGCTTCGTCATTGATGAATCTTGAGTGCTTGGGCGCCGCCATCGCCTTCTCTCTACCTTTCTTGGGGGCCATGATACTTCAACGCCTCCGGTTAGTGATAGCAGAACTTCGTAAGAGGACGGCGAGAGGGGGGGGTATGCCCAGAACGGTGTTGTCGCGGGGTTGCTGCCGCCGGCGGATGAGTCAAAGCGGGGCGAGACAGAGGCGCTAGGGTTTCCTGGAGCAAAGGGTTCGGGGGGGGATAGCAGCGGGTTCAGGGGGGGTCGGGCTTTTATCCCGGACAGCGGATTTGGAGGGGGGGTAATTAAGGTAACCTATTTCAATTGAACCGGCTAAATAGGGGAAAAAAAAAATTAATTAGACACCCGGTTCAAATTAATCCCGCCATCAGCCGGTTAATTACTCAGCTGAACCGGTCACCGCTTGCATTTCCGCTTTCGTAAGGGGAAAAGGCAGAGAAAATTTTGTTGCAACATTTTTCGAAAATGTTGCAACATTTTTTTCTGAGCCAATTTTGAGCCTTGGCTAGCACTGAATGAAGGGGAAATGCAGGTTTTTAAGTGTTCGAGACCATAGGGATTCAGTCATGCATCATCATTTTTTTTTTTTTTTTTTTTTTTGAAAGAAATTTTTGAGAGAAATAGAAACAAACAAAACAAAAATAACAAAAATAAAGAACTTAACATTAAAATTTGGGGTTGCCTCCCCAGAAGCGCCTTAGTTAATGTCCCGGCTGGACATTCAGCGGCTTGAAAATTTTATTTCAAGTGTATGAACGATATTGCTCGTTCATTTTCGTTCCCTAAATAAGCCTTAAGACGTCCGCCATTGACCTTAAACTCCGAATGATCTTTTTCATTGATGATAGTAACGACCCCATAAGGAAGAACTTCTTTGACCCGAAACGGGCCCGACCACCTAGATTTTAATTTTCCGGGAAAAATTTTTAATCGTGAATTGAATAATAGAACTAGTTTCCCTGGTTGTAAATTTTTGTCCGTAAGATGGCGGTCATGCCACATCTTTGTACGGTCCTTATAAACCCTTGCACTTTCATATGCCTGAGTCCGGATCTCCTCCAATTCATTTAACTGTAGTAGTCTAGATTTACCGGCTTCTTGAAAGTCAAAGTTGATTTTCTTAATGGCCCAATATGCCCGATATTCCAACTCCAACGGTAAGTGACAAGCCTTACCGTAAACTAAACGATACGGGGTAACACCAATTGGGGTCTTGAAAGCGGTTCTATATGCCCATAAGGCATCGTTAAGCTTTTGAGACCAGTCCTTGCAATTTACACTTACCGTTTTAGCCAAGATTTTCTTGATCTCTCTATTAGATACTTCTGCTAAGCCATTCGTTTGGGGGTGGTATGCCAATGCTACCTTATGCCTAACCCCGTACTTTTTCAACAACGCAGCAAATTGGTGATTACAAAAGTGACTTCCCCCATCACTTATAATAGCTTTGGGTGTTCCAAATCGACTAAATATGAAGTTTTTCAGGAAGTATAACACCACCTTTGCATCATTTTTGGTCGTGGCTATGGCTTCGACCCATTTCGATACATAGTCTACGGCTAAGAGGATAAATAAATTACCATTCGAATTAACGAATGGTCCCATGAAGTCTATACCCCAGACATCAAAAAGCTCAACTTCTAGAATTGGGTTCATAGGCATAGCTTCGTTCTTATTAATATTTTCTTCCTTTTGACATCGATCACACCTTTTCACATGTTCTCTAGAATCATGATATAATGTAGGCCAATAGAATCCGGCCTCTAAGACTTTCATAGCTGTCCTATTTCCCTTGAAGTGTCCTCCGTAGGGAGAACTATGGCAATCTTCTAAAATAGGATGCATTTCTACTTCCGGTATACATCTCCTCACTACTCCATCAGCACCAATTTTAAACAAATAAGGTGGGTCCCAAAGATAAGACCGCACTTGGTGTAAGAATCTCTTTCGTTGTTGGTAGTTTAAATCTGAAGGTAAGATGTTACTGACGAGGTAATTGACGTAATCGGCGTACCATGGCACTAACCCCTCTGATATAGCTAATATTTGCTCATCTGGAAATCTCTCCTCAATCTCCGAATGATAATAAGGTTCCTTTGGTTCGATCCTGGAAAGATGGTCTGCTACAGGGTTATCTACGCCCTTTCTATCCTTAATCTCCAAATCGAATTCCTGCAATAATAGCACCCAACGAATCAACCTTGGCTTTGTATCTCTTTTTTCCATCAAATAGCGGATAGCCGCATGATCAGTAAAAACGGTCACTTGAGTGCATAAAAGATAAGATCGAAACTTTTCAAAGGCGTAGACTACTGCCAACAACTCCTTCTCAGTCGTGGTGTAATTGATTTGAGCTTCAATCAGAGTTTTGCTCGCGTAGGCTATGGTGTGAAAAAGCTTCTCCCTAACTTGACCTAGAACTACACCCACGGCATAGTCACTCGCATCACACATAAGGACAAATGGTTCACCCCAGTCGGGTGCCACCACAATTGGTGCCGTGGTTAATTGCTTCTTTAGTTTACTAAATGCCCTCAAACAGTCTTCGTTAAAATGAAATTTCGTATCCTTTTCCAACAATCCACTAAGAGGTTTTGCAATCTTAGCAAAATCTTTGATAAACCTCCGGTAAAATCCTGCATGCCCAAGGAAACTCCTTAACTCTTTCACATTCCTAGGAGGAGGTAATTTCTCAATGACCTCAATTTTGGCCTTATCTACTTCTAACCCCTTGCTTGACACATGATGGCCTAGCACGATGCCTTCGCGTACCATGAAATGGCACTTCTCCCAATTCAGCACAAGGTTAGTTTCGATACATCGCACAAGCACTCTTTCTAAGCACTCCAAACACTCTCCAAATGATTTTCCGAAGATGGAGAAATCATCCATGAAGATCTCTATACCATGATCCATAATTTCTGAAAATATAGCAATCATACACCGTTGGAACGTGGCTGGTGCGTTGCATAGACCAAATGGCATTCTCCTAAAGGCGAATGTTCCGTAAGGGCACGTGAAGGTTGTTTTCTCTTGATCTTCCGGGTCAACCGTGATTTGGTTATACCCGGAATAGCCGTCTAGGAAGCAGAAGAAATCATTACCGGACAACTTATCTAGAACTTGATCTATGAAAGGCAATGGAAAGTGGTCTTTTCTAGTAGCCTTATTAAGCTTGCGATAATCCATACAAATGCGCCATCCGGTAATAGTTCTAGTCGATATTAATTCGTTCTTATCATTTTTTATTACGGTCATCCCTCCTTTCTTCGGAACACATTGAACCGGAGAGACCCAAGAACTATCAGAGATAGGATATATTATCCCTGCGTCTAACCATTTTATTATTTCTTTCTTTACGACCTCTTTCATAGGTGGACTGAGACGGCGTTGAGGCTCAATGGAACCTTTATAAGATTCTTCTAGGAGAATCTTGTGCATGCATATCGAAGGACTAATCCCTCTTATGTCCGCGATCGACCAACCTATGGCTAATTTAAATTGCTTCAGCAAATCTATGAGTTGTTGATGTTGATTTGGTGATAATTTTGAGTTGACAATGACCGGTAATGTATCATTGTCTCCTAGATATGCGTAGGCCAAATGTTCAGGTAATGGTTTCAACTCAAGTGTGGGAGGACTAATGATGGAAGGTTTATTTGCACACGTCTTATCTGTCATATCTAAAATCTCCGGCTTGCGAGTGAATGTCGGTGGACGTGCACTTATTTCAAAGCATTCTTGAATTTCATTCTCACAATGAGATTTCTCTTCATCCGTCCCCTCCTCTTCATCTTCTTCAAGATTCTCACTTAAGTTGTAATCAATAAAGGTCACACTCTTAACTTCCTCTATGTCATCTTCTTCTAAACGAGGGAATTTCATGGCTTTTAGTACGTTAAAAGTCACTTGTTCATCGTTAACCCTCATGGTTAACTCACCCTTGTGTACATCAATCAAAGTTTTTCCGGTGGCTAAGAAAGGCCTACCCACTATAATGGGGACTTCCTTGTCTTCCTTCATGTCTAATACCACAAAATCTGCCGGAAAAATAAATTTTTCTACCTTGACTAAGACGTCTTCTACAATCCCCTTTGGATAGGTTAGAGATTTATCTGCTAATTGTAATGTAATTGATGTTTTGGAAATCTCCCCCAACCCTAACTTCTTATAAATTGAAAGTGGCATAAGATTTATGCTCGCCCCTAGATCGCACAAAGCCTTTCCCTCGAATTGATGTCCAATAGAACACGGAATCGTGAAGCTTCCGGGGTCCTTTAGTTTTGGTGGCAATCTCCTTTGGAGAATTGCACTACATTCATGTGTAAGGGTTACCGTTTCGTTCATGCCAAACTTCCGTTTTTTATTTAATATGTCTTTCATGAACTTTACGTAACTCGGCATCTGTTCTAATGCTTCGGCAAAGGGTATATTAACTTGCAACTTCTTAAAGATTTCTAAGAATTTCTGAAATTGTTGATCCAATTTGCTCTTTTTTAGTCTTTGGGGAAAGGTGGTGGTGGATAGGTTCGTGGGTTCTCCTTCCTTCTTTCCTCTTTTTCTCCTTCTATTACCTTATCATTTCTTCTTGTTATTACTCCTTCCTCCTCACTCTTATCGTCCTCATTTCTTCCTATTATTACTTGCTCACTAGGACCCTTGAATTCTTCTTGGTCTTGATTTTTATCTTGTTCATGTGGATTAGTTTCTTGACCAACTACTAACTCACGTCCACTTCGCAATGTAATGGCCTTACAATGATGATTTTCTCCCTTGGGATTGGGTGTGGTATCCGTAGGGAGTGTGCCTTGCGGTCGCATACTTAAAGCGGTGGCGATTTGTCCTAGTTGTGATTCAATCATTCTCATGGACCCTTCCAAACTAGAGAAACGGGCTTCATTCTTTTGCATTGATTCAATGATGAAGTCATCCGTTACCTTTCTAGATGGTCCTGCTTGGTTGGTATGATTGTTTTGATGTTGAGGATTAGCATTAGAATTAAATAAGTGTGGTGGAGTAGGACCGGAGTTGTTCTTCCAAGAGAAGTTAGGATGGTTTCTCCATTCGGGATTATAATGGTTTGGGTGAGGGTTTGTATTTTGCTTATAATGCCCTCCTAAATAATTAACTTCTTCATTACCCCCTACAAGTTGTTCAATTGTTAAGGTGGGATTAGGAGAAACCATGGGAGTAATAATGCTATTGACTTGAGGATTCATTTGATTGTGGTTCAACGTCAAAGCATCTAACCTCTTGTTAATGGTATTAAATTGGGACGTCATTTGGGCTGCAAATGACGTTAATTGGTCAACTTGATATAATCCTGCCGTAGTGGGAGGATGTACTTGACGCTCGATCGTGTGGTAATTATTAGAAGATAGATCTTCTAAAATACCGTATGCATCTTCAGGGTACTTGTTCATCAACGAACCTCCCGCAGCTCCATCTACTTGGATCATTGTAGATGTCTGAAGGCCGTTATAAAACGTCCATACTTGTTGGTGAATGGCTAGCCCATGGTGGGGACATCTGCGTAATAATTCCTTAAATCGTTCCCACGCATCATATAGGGTTTCTCCATTCGCTTGCATGAATGTAGAGATATCCCGCATTAACTTGGCAGTTTTAGATGGAGGGAAATATTTGGATAAAAATTTTTCAACCAATATAGCCCAAGTAGTAATAGACCCATTAGGCAACGAGTTCAACCAATCTTTTGCTTTCCCTTCTAGAGAGAAAGGAAATAATCGCAATTTAATGGCTTCTTCAGATGCGCCATTAATCTTAAATGTGTCACAGATTTCTATGAACGTTCTTAGATGAGAGTTTGGGTCTTCATGGTTATGGCCACTAAACTTATTATTCTGGACAAGTTGCATCGCCGTGGAATCAATTTTAAAGTTGTTAGCCTCTACCGCAGGTCTAGCGATACTAAATTGTACCCCTCCCCTAAAAGGCATATTATAGTCACGACATGTTCTCCTATTTTCCATTGGGTGCCCGTTATGCTCTACTTGGCCTCCTAAGTCCTGTCCCTCTTGATGAACGTCAGCATCATTGTTTTGATTATTCATGTTGAGTCGATTCGAATTTTCCAATCTAGTTGATTTTCTATTACGTCTACAGGTTCGCTCGATTTCAGAATTTAGAGGAATTAATTCAACGGATCGATACCTGGACATAAACTATCAGATGACAAAGATGGTAACCCAAATACAATAAACTAACAAGTGAAAACAAAACTTGACCTCCACGTACTAAGGTTCACTAATATTGTAAGAAGAAAAATACTAAATCCGTTGCACCTCCCCGGCAACGGCGCCAAAAACTTGATGGGCGCAAAATAGAGCTTGAAAACGCAAGTATACGTGCCGTACAAGTAATACAAAGTGAGTGAGATCGTTCCCACGGAGAAGTGATGGGTTTAGTGCTTACAATTACTAGCTACACCGTTTCTATGAATCCAAGTAAAACGATTAATTGATTTTCTGAAACTAGATTAAAACTTTTAGATAAATATTAAAACTAAATTAACTAGATCTTTAAGTAATTTCTTAGCAATTAGAGAAAATAGTCTTGCATTTCTGATTTCATATGTGTACATTGATGGTGATAAAATAAATATTTCATTTGGTTGAACTTTGGATTATCTTGCGATGATTTTTAAAAGAAGAAACCTTTATCTCTCGATACAAGGGGTCTTGATATCTACGCAATCCTAGTTATCTCTAACTTAGGAAAAACGAAAATATTATGAAGTGCAAGAATCAAATTCGCAAGCATAAAAAGGAAATCTCTTTCACTTTTCAAAACTCAATAGATCTTGTGATGCACACACGTTTCTCCTCTCTCGACTCTTGAAACGCCGTAAAAATAAAGAAATGTTGGTTAATGATTCACATTGCTCATCTCTCGATTCTCGCACTGCGATAAACTAGCCCTTAAATTAACATTACGCCGCTCTTCTCTCGATTCTCGCGTCGCAATACAATAAAAGACATGATCCAACAATTTCACCATAAAAATCACAAGATCCATAAAGATAATCACAAAGCAAACTCAAAATCAAAGATGTTCATCATCAAAATACACATACTACTCTCATCATGCAAGACTAGAGAGTTTTAGTTCATGACTGCGGGAAAATAACACAAAACTGAAGAGATCTTACTAAACATTTCAAAAGAAATGCAAATCTTCCCTTCTCCAGTGATGTAGAAGCGTTTCCTTCCGCCCGAACGCCAAGACTGGACTGGTTCTTCCCTAGCCGAAATCCTTCTTCCTGCAGTTTTTTTTTTTCTCCTCTAATGGCTCCCCTTGAATAGAATGGAATCCCCCCTTTTATGGCTGAAATTTCCTTCCTTTAAACTTTCCCTCTTCTTTTCCTAGTGGGCCCCACATCCAGTCATTTTAAAATGCTGAATGGATGCTTTAAAATAGGTTGTAACTGTCCAAAATTTGGCATTTTCGGATTTGAATTTCCTGTAACTGCCAAAAAATGTTGTGAATATGTTGCAACATTTCTGGTGCTGTTTTTTTCTTCTGCATAGTTTGACCTGCCAGCATTTGTTGTGAATATGTTGCAACATTTTTCCCAGATTTTTCACAATACTTAGTCTTCAATCCTTGACTCAAATTCTCCCCGAATCCTATCATAAAAACATATAAACAATGAGAGTACAAACATTGTGACTCCAAATCATGCGGTAATTGGATTTTATCTACTTTTCATGTAAAAATATCACATAACATGGCTAAAAATGGTTAAAATAGAGATGAAGATAACTTCTTTTTGCGAAGTTATCAGTGAGCATGGATCATAGACTGCACAAGAAAATCCTGAGTAAGTCTCATGGCTGGTGGTGAAGGAGAGGGAACCGACTCAAGCAACCCGCCACCACCAGCAAATGGAGTCTTGATAAGGATGCTCAAAGATTTCAAGAGGGAGGTTTTGCAGATCATTCATCTTGCATTCGTTGCGTGAGGCAAGTGCTCCAAACCTTCTATCCCGGTGGCCACGTCCCCTTCTCTGGGCGAGAATGCCCCTGATCAGCGATTCAAGAGGGAATTTCCTGCTGAAAGTGGCGAGAGAGATCTTGTCAGGCAAAAAGTTGTTCCTCGGCCCAGGGAGTGATGGGACCAGCGAGCCAGCAACGCGAGATGGGTCGACTCGCTCTGTGGGAGGAGGGAGCCCCTTTAGTGAGTTGATCATCTCGACCCCAGTCCCACAGGAGTTTAAAGAGCCAGAGATGCCCTACTACACGGGCAAGGATGATCCAATACATCATGTATAGTGGTTCGATGATGTCATCTCCATCAGGCAGATGTCAGATGTCTTCAAGTGCTGACACTTCACTATCATATTTAAGGAAAAGGTGAGGGACTAGTTCCACTAACTGCCCACGAGCTCGATTTTTTTGCTTTGAGGACCTGCGTTGAGG
Organism: Platanthera guangdongensis; assembly: GCA_039583875.1. Classification (NCBI taxonomy): domain Eukaryota; kingdom Viridiplantae; phylum Streptophyta; class Magnoliopsida; order Asparagales; family Orchidaceae; genus Platanthera; species Platanthera guangdongensis. The sequence goes on along the minus strand of CM077159.1, from coordinate 149,656,427 downwards.
GTTTTTATTGATGTTCTCGACGTCGAAGAAGAAGAAGTAGGGTGCGAAGTTCTTGTTTGCAATCAAGCAGGGTCCGGAGGAAATGTTGGGAAGTTATGTGAACTGGTTCCTGGAAGAGGTTCTCTTGGTTCAAGAAGTGTTGGGATATACCATGATGCTAGCCTTCTCCCTGAGGCTTGGTAGAGGTTTTTCAAGATGGTGCTGAAGCAGGAGCCTCATTTATCGGTTGAGGATTTGATGGAGAGGGAAGAGAAGGAAATCGAGGGCGAGGTAGTGAATTCGGCATTCACCAAAAAGTTTGGCTAGGTTGGCAGAGGATGAGGTGAAGGAGCAAGTGGCAGGAAGAAAGAAGGATAGAATGGCAGATGGGTTAGGGGTTCTATGAGCAACAACAAGGTTTGGGGTACCAGGAGTCAAACAACCGGCTGTCCTGGAGACCCCACGGGGGGCCCGTTCAGGGGAAAGGGAGAGGATTTCAAGGTAGGGGGAATTACCACGGGGGGCAAGGGAGGTACAACCCTCAGGAGTGGAGACAGGGATCGAGACCTCCTCTCTCTCCACAACAGCAAGCCATGGTGATCACCCGAGGAAGATGGAGAGGAAAAAAGAATGGAATAGGAAGTGGAGGAGTGGCAGGGTGGAGTTGCTTTACCATGTCTTCCACATAAGGAAGTTCACGCAACGGCCACCTACACGAAGTTTTTGGAGATAAGAAGATAAAGAGGTCTGGCACAGAAGCAGCAGCCAGTGCAGATCGAAGAAGTTTTACCTGGAGAGGGGGAGGAAGATAAGTGTGAGGATCGGGACGACATGGGCACCCGAGGGAGGATTGGGGTGATCTACTGAAGAGTGGTCGAGGACACCCGCAAGGGAGGCTTCCAAACCATATTCAGAAGGAGCATCACTTCGACCTCCCAGAACCCGCCCCCGGAAGATAATATTACTTTCTCATCGAAGGACTTGCCAGATTATGAAGATTGGTTCTGCAACGTCTTGGTCATCCAGACGGCAACCGAGAACTTCATGAAGTCCAGGATTATGGTTGATAATGGGAGAGCAGTGTACATGATCTTCAAGAAAACATTCGATGCGATGAAGGTGGAGGAAAGGAGGGTGCTAGCCTCGGATGGACCATTATTTTAGTTTTCTGGAGAGAGGAAGGAAGTTGATGGATGAGTCAGGCTCCAAGTGACGTTAGGGGGGAGCATCGAGGAACTACCGGTTCATCATCGTTGACGCTTAGAGCAGCTATAATGACATTTCAGGTGCCTCCTCATCAGCGCCTTCCGCTAGTTCCCTTCATCTTTCCATCAGTGTCTCAAGTTTAATAGCGGGGGAGTTCAAGTTCGGATAAGGGGGGATCCTAGAATGACCAGACAATGCTATATAACAACTATCAACACCATCTCGTGGACGACGGAGGCCGAGGAAGTGGAGATGGTGATGAAGGAAAAAAGTAAGTCGGGAGGGCGATGTTAAAGTAGCTGAGGAAGAGGTGATGAGGGAGTCGGTAGTGGTGAGAGAGGTGATGTAGGAGGCAGAGGAAGTTGGGTAGAAGGAGGTCCGCGCCCATGAGGGGGTAACATATGAGCTACTAGAGGATCAGGCTGAGTTGATAACAGTGACAGAAGTAGAGGAGGAGGAGACCATCATTTGAAGAGAGAGGGTCAGGAGCGAATGGAAGGAGCAGTCTCGGTTGGAAGTAGTGGAAGAGGTGGTGGAGATGAAGGTCCTTACCAAGGAAGGGAGGATGGAGCAAGTGCGGGTCAGCGGATGTCTGGGCCCAGAAGATCAGTAGAAGATACTAGAGTGCATCTAGAAGAGTGTGTGCGTCTTCGCATAGAGCACGACATACATACCGGACATCGATGCAGATGTGGCATGCCACCATCTCAACATCGACCTGGAGGTCCATCCCATCTGCCAGAAGAGGAGGACCATCGCCAACAAGTTGGAGAAGCCCATCCGAGAGGAGTGGGGAAACTCCTTGAAGCAGGTTTTGTATCAGAGATCCACTATCCAGGCTAGGTATCCGATGTTATAATAGTAAATAATGAGGACGAGCAATGGAGGGTGTGTGTTAATTTCTCAATAAAGTATGTCCTAAGTATTATTATCACTTGCCTAGAATCGACGCGCTGGTTGACTTAAACGTTAGTTTTTCTGTGATGAGTTTTTTGGATGCTTTTTCAGGTTCTCACCAGATCAGGATGCACCCGATAGATGTCAAAGATATCTCCTTCATCACGAGAGATGAGTGCTACTGTTATAAGATGATGGCCTTTGGGCTGAAGAATGTATGTGCGACTTATCAAAGAATGATGGACCGAGTATTTCGTGAGTAGAGGAGAAGGAATTTAGAGGTGTATGTGGACGACCTCATGATGAAGATTAGGGACATGAGCTTTCAACTTTAGGACCTGGAAGAGACTTTCGCTATACTACGGAGGTTCAAGATGCAGCTAAATATCTTTTTGAAGTGTGTTTTTGGGGCCAACAGAGGGAAGTTCTTGGGTCACCTCCTTATCCGGGCAGGAGTGGAGACTAACCCTGATAAGGTGAAGGCCATAATGGAGTTGGAATCACTGTGAAATGCCAAGGAATTCCAGCAACTTACAGTGAAGCTCGCAGGGTTGAGCAGGATCCGCTCTCGAGCAGGAGAGAAGTGCTCGTCTTTCTTCAAGGTGTTACAAGACAATCAAAAATTTGAGTGGTCAGGAGAGTGTGAGGAGGCTTTCCAAGCCTTGAAGATTCAACTTACGATGGCTCCACTTCTCCAAGGACCCAAGGAGGGAGAAGATCTAACTTTATACCTTGGGATAGGGGCAAAGGCAATAAGCTTCGTCCTGGTCCGAGAAGAGGGTAAGAAGCAACTGTCAATTTATTATCTGAGCAGGGTCTTAAAGAAGGCAGAGCTTTGATATCCAATTCTTGAGAAGTTGACATTTGCCTTGGTCATCTCTGGCAGGAAGCTCAGACCATATTTTCAAGCACACTCGATCCGAGTAGTGACTGACCATCCACTTTGCAAAATCTTTGAATGGGTAGAGCACTTGGGAAGACTTGCCAAGTGGTCAATGAAGCGGAGTGAATTTGATATTTCCTTTATCCCCCGTCTAACAATAAAGGCTCAGGCAGTGGCAGATTGTTTTACCCGACTATGTGGTCGACGTAGAAGAAGGGACTACTCAGCAGGTCTCCTGGAATTTGCCGGTAGATGGACCTTCGGGAAGGCATTCCCTAGGAGGGGGCATTAAAAAGCCCCCAAGGAACAAGGATAGAGCAGACCGTGATAATAAATTTTCCAGTCACTAATAATCAGGCAGAGTATGTAGCTATAATAGAGGGGCGACGTATAGCCAAGGAACTGGGGGTGTACAACCCCATATCTAGGAAGTAGTGGACGACAGGAACCAGACCGGTCAGGACCAGCGACCCGGCTCGTCCAAGTGGGGTGAACTGTTTGAGGGGCGAGTTCGGTACGAGGTATGGTCACTTCAAGTTCTCAGTGATGTCGTTCGGGCTGACGAACGCGCCATCCGTATTCATGGATTTGATGAACCGATTATTTCAGGAGCATTTATACTCATTTGTGGTGGTTTTCATTGACGATATCTTGGTCTACTCTAAAATGGAGGCGGAGCATGAGGCTCATTTAAGAGTAGTCTTGCAGACCTTGAGAGAGAACCGGCTATATGCAAAGTTCTCGAAATGCGAGTTCTGGTTAGAGAAGGTGGCATTTTTGGGCCATATAATTAGTGGTGATGGGGTGGAGGTGGATCCAGCAAAAGTTGAGGTCATCAGAGATTGGCCAGTTTTGAGCACTGTGGAGGAAGTAAGGAGTTTTCTTGGACTAGCCGGGTATTATAGAATGTTTGTGGAAAACTTTTCGCGAAAAGCTCTACCCCTCACTTCATTGACTCACAAGGACCAAAAGTTCGTGTGGACTCGGGAGTGTAGTCAACCGTTTGACACCTTGAAGGAAAGGCTGATGACAGCTCCGATCCTAAGTCTTTCTAAGGGGACTAGAGGATTTTAGGTTTTCAGTGAGGCATTAGGATGTAGTTTAGGTTGCGTGTTAGTGCAACATGACAAGGTGATAGCCTTTGGGTATAGGAAGTTGAAACCTCATGAGAGGAATTACCCTGTCCATGAGGTTGGGTCCGGCAATCCTTCACTTGATCCGTGACGCTCTGCTACTTATTTAAGAAATTAAGTAGTACCCTTTCCAATAGTCCAGGCTTTTGGAACAGTTGGGTATGTGCTTGATCCTACACATGACTTGGAACTAATGACGGTAATTTTTGTGTTAAAGCTGTGGCGGCACAATGTCTATGGTGCCATGTGGGCCATGTGGTAACCCCACCTCTGAGCCGACGGGTTATGCTGGACGCCGGGGGGGGGGGGATTGTTGGGTCCAGCGTTCCTTCACTTGATCCTTGGTGCTTTGCTACTTATTTAAGAAATTAAGTAGCACCCTTTCCAACAGTTCGGGCTTTTGGAACAGTTGGGTATGTGCTTGATCCTACACATGACTTGGAACTAACAGTGGTAATTTTTGCGTTAAAGCTGTGACGGCACAATGTCTATGGTGCGAAGGTGGAGATCTTCATGGACCACAAAAGCTTGAAGTATCTTCTAGATCAAAAAGATTTGAACATACGGAAGCGCAGATGGGTCGAGTTCCTTGAGGACTATAACGTGGCAATACAATATGCGCCAGGCAAAGCCAACGTGGTGGAGGATGCCTTGAGTAGGAAATACTCTGGACAAGGGAATTGGATTGAAGCTCATGATGAGCAGTTGGTGCGAGATTTTGAGTCCCTCGACATCGTTTGTGTAACAAGAGACGAGTCTAGCATGGCTCGATTGAACTGGATAGAGTTGCAAAATGATTTGTATGATCGAATTCGGGAAGCGACCAGTGTGGATGCAGAGTTTTGGTCATTTGTGGTAGAAGTTCAAAAAGGCGATAGTAGTGTTAGGGAAATGACTGATGGGATCCAACGGAAGGACGAAAGGATATGCATACCGCAGTTCGGCAAGCTCCGTGAGGAATTAATGTTTGAGGCTCATTTCACAAAGTACTACATTCATCCGGGTAGAATAAAGATGTACTTGGATATGAAGAAATCCTTTTGATGGCCTGTTTTGAAGCGAGATATTGCTTTGTATGTGAGTCGATGTCAAACTTGTGCCTTAGTGAAGGCTGAGTATCAGAAGCCGGGCGGGTTCCTGAAGGCTCTTCCTATCCCCGAATGGAAATTTGATGACATCTGTAACAACCCCATCCATTCATATGGTATATCCTTTGTTTCAAAACAGAGTTGAGTTTGACAATTTCAACATTTCTGAGAACTATTTGCTTGATTGTACATGAAAAATAGAGTTTTGGCAAGTAGTCTCCAAGTAGACTCTATTCTGCTGATTTCTTTATTTGTGAGTGTGAGATGGTCAAAATTTCCACCTTCATTTACCATGTCATTAGGATTTGGTAAACTTTGCTTGTTATCCATAAAATGTTTTTGTCTCAGAATAATTATATTGGATGATGAGTTTTCTTTGACAGTAGAACAAAAGCTTAGAAAAGTTAAAAATATGAGTGCTAATAGTCAAAATTGAAGTGTTAATAATAATGACCATAATGTACATTTAACCTATCATATTTTTTCAGAATAAATTTGGGTTCAATTCTTCTTGGCAAATAGTTATTTTCCATACAAAAAATTATTATAAAATGTAGACATTTCTTATATATTTAGGTATATTTTATAAATAATTCATTAAAAATATATATTTTTTTGCCTATATTTAAATATATCAAAAACTTAATTAAAATATAGATATTTTAAATATAAGAAAAATGCAATTCTAATATATCATAGACATATTTTCTATATTTATTATTTTAAAAAATAAATTAGTACTCCGCCACACAGAAAAACTATCGCGCCCGTCAATGTGGATACATGTAATGGTATTATAGCCATTATACTAATATGATGCATTAGATTTTGGTGATTGTTAACCGCAACCCGTAATTGGCTAGTCGCACCCCAAAATCTCCCAATTTTTCGCGCTTTTTCAAAATACGCCTTGCACATGCTATTTCAGGAAAAGTGTTAAACACGAAAGTTGTAGATATCGACGAGATATACAACTTTCGTGTTGAGCACTTTTCCTGAAATTGCATGTAAAAGGCGTATTTCGAAAAGGCGCAAAACCTGGGCATATTTCCAAAGTACGTCTTGTACATGCATTTTTAGGAAACGTGATCAACACAAAAGTTGTAGATCTCGTCGATATCTACAACTTTCGTGTTGAACACGTTTCCTAAAAATATATGTACAAGACGTATTTCGAAAAGGCGCGAAAAATTAAGAAATTTTGGGGTGCGACGAGTAAAAAAAGGGTTGCGATTAACAATCACCTAGATTTTTGTCTATTATTAATAAAATATATTAAATTCTTGCTTGTTAATATAGTTTTCTCATAGACTAAAATACTATTACAGAAGAATAATTCTTATTATTATTTAATTGTCTTATGGTAGAAGGGACCATCATGTTAATATAAAATGTACTACTTGCCTCAATTCTTATAAAATAAAAGAAAATACTCATTCAAATTAATATGATATTAATTTTACTAGCTTAACATAGTTGTATTACTATAAAAAATAAATAACAATATATTATGTAAGTCTTATAACAGAACTGTCACAGTAACATGGCATGTGCCTCTCTTTCTAATAAAATAATATATTTTTTAAAAATAATATTTTATATTGGCAAAATTAAAAAAACTAATAAAAAAATTATCTTCCCATTGGAGGATTGTTTTGTTGATTAAGCATTGGAGCAGATTAAGAGGCTATCAATATTTTATAATGGCCAAAATTACTGCTTTGGTATGGAAAATATTTGCCCATCATTCTCAATGATATAAGATATTGATAGCAAGTGGGCTCTCCCCCTATGACCAACCACGATAGGTACGGGCTCCGCCCCATATCAATTAATTAATGCTGCTTAAAATAAAAATATTACTAATTAATTTAAGATAAAAGCAATTATACATCACTTTTCAAAAAAAAAAATAATCCTCATCCTGATATATATTGTCGTGCATGCCAAATCAACTTTAATGAAGTTGATGAGTGAATGGTAGTTTCTCGAAAATATCATTGACGTGTCTAATGATAGTGTTCCTTGAAAATACTGCTGACATGTCCAATGACAGTCTACCGCATAAGAATTGTTCTAAAAACTTTTCTGATTTTTTGAATTTTTATCGTTACTTTTAACATGGGGATATAATGTAATTACATAAATGTGCATTATAGTTTAATTTTATTTGAAATATATTATAATATATGTCAATTCATTAGATTAAAATAATAAACTTATATTTGACAATTTTAAACGTTTCACCAAAAGCAACTTCTCTCTTCTAATATTGTAAAAATGTGTGGGTGTGAATATGCATATTTAAATTGGTTACTAATTTTATTTAATTCAAAATAGTTTGTAAATATAGACAAGGAAGAGAGAATGCCGAAAAAACTACATAGTTCTCCAAACCTTATATGAGAGAGGAGGATGAATGTACATTGTAAAAACCTCCATGTTGTCCCCAACAAGGGAATTTATAGGCATAATCCTAAATCCCTGATGGGTTATTAGATTCCTATCAGATCCAAACCAAACTCATTAAGAATTCATTGTCAATTACATAATATATCTCAACAATCTCATTATATATTGTATATAAATGATATCACATAACATATTACTTAAAATACGAGTTTATAAGGACAAAAATGAGTTTTTTTTTCAGAAACATAAATATGAATTTTAAAGTACATGATAAATTTAAACTCAAAGAAGAGTTCCAAACATAAAAGTAAATAGAACTGATAACTGATCTTTTGTCTACTCAAACATCAGATCATCTTTATCCAGGTCAAAATTAACCTTCTCTCATCCATACTCCTTTTGATTTACAAACAGTTACAATAAGAATGTCATGAGATAAAATTTTATGAATTCAATCATTTGCTATCAAAGATAAATGAATTAGTTCTAGCAGTAAAAAGAGTAATACTTTAAACAGGGGAAAAAATCACATCATCATCTGTCTTATTTACAAAAAATTAGAATATTTGATTTTATAAAATCAAACTATATTCCTTCGATTATTAAGATTATTATTAATTATTTTACAATTATGTTATACTCTCTCAAGTTTAGAATGATACAATAAACTGTGAGCATTATATCATCAAATTTGTAATGATATAATTAATAATTTTAATATTAGGACACATATTACCAACTTTAGTATTTTTTGGAATGAAACTCAATTCAACTTTTGAATAAAAATAATTGTGTAAGTCATCAAGTTTGGAATGACTGACAACAATCATTCTCAGGATTTCATCACGTAGCATCTGAAATATTTTAGTATACACAATCTAGATGTTTGAATGTAAGCTACTTTATGTTCTAGAATTTAAAACATAAAAATATATTAAGTCCTACTAAATAGAATAATTATATCTTCTCTATTATTTTAGATGTAAGAACCTTATATAAGCCCTTAGTAAGGACATATGATACATTATCTTTTGATCTCGCGTCTAATCGGGAAATTATCCCTTGACTTGTGAGATAGGTCAACCAGACATATTTCATCCTTAATTGTCTCCTCTTTCCATTGAGCAATGTATTCATTACAATAGTTTTTGTGGCTTGATTGTCATAAAAAATCGATATATAGTGCATTTTCAGACTCATCATTAGAATATCCATTATCAGATCTTTAATCTACTCTGCTTCTTCTCCTGCTAAACCTAGAGCGTAGAATTCTAATTCCATAGAGAATAGTGCAATGCACATCTGCCTCGTAGAATTCAAATCTATGACAGCTCCTCCTAGTGAAATACAAAACCACTAGTGGATCTATTGTCATCAATATCTGAGCACCAAGAGGCATCAAAATACCCTTCAAGCACTAGAGGATGTCCACTGTAACATAAAATATACTTTTTAGTATACTTTAAGTATCTTATTAGCCTTTTAAGACATCTTAGTGGTCCTTCCCAGGGTTACTAGTAAATCTATTTATCATTCTGATCGTAAATACGATGTCAGGTCTAGTGCATGTTATATCATACTTGAGACTTTCTATCAGTTTGGAAAAATCCAACTGTTTAATAGATGAACCCTCATTAGATTTCAGTTTATTATTATAGTAGATGAAGTCTCAATCTTTTTGCTCTTGACATGCTTTATATTTGGCTATACTCTCATCAAGATTGAACTTCTTTTTCAGAACCCACTTGCTTTCAATAGTTTTATCCCCTTTGGGCAAGTCAACCAATGTCCAAGTTTGGTTTTGTATAAGAGAGGTTAGCTTATTATCTATGAATTCTTTCCAATATAGATAATCCATAGATCACATTGCTTCTTTATAGATAGGTAGATCAGCTTCAACTTAGAAGTCGCGAAGTCTGTACTGAAGCTTTTATGTACTCTTTCTTTAATAGATAACCTTTTATATTCTAAATCACTAATGTCTTTAGGCTTAGTATCAAAAATTCTTAGTTTTAACTTAACAAATGTATCAATACTAGTGTTTGACAGACCTAGGAGTGTCAAGTTTTTATCTTTAAGGAACTTATCCTCAAAAAAAAAACATCTCTATATTCTATAATAGTATTGGTTGGGAGATCTAAAAATCTATCTGCAACACTATCTGTCGCACATTCTAGATAGACACATGTGTTTGTGATGGGTCAAATCTTAATCTCTTAGGGTCAGGTATCCTAACATAAGTGATATAACTCCAAGTCTGAAAATTATCAAATCTAAAAGGTCCCTTAAACAAAAGCTCATAGAGTGTTTGTTTCAACTTTACATGAGGAACTTTGTTAAAAATTTCATTTAATGTAAGGATGATTTCACCCAAATATATAGAAGGCATGCCAACAGTCAATACCATATAATTCAATATTTCTGTTAAAATTCTATTCTTTCTCTTGGCGATATCGTTGGATTGGGGTGAATACAGGGTGGTGGTTTTAGGGATTATGTCTTTGCTAGCAAGAAAATATCTAACTCCCTCAATATATATTCTTCTCCTTTATCACATCTTAGCATTTTAATATTCATGTCAAGTTGATTTTCTACTATATTTTTGAGAGTACAAAATTATCAAAAGCTTCATCTTTGAATTTAAGAAGGTAAACTTGACTAAATCTAGAGTAGTCATCGATTAAAATTATCATATACTTTTGGCCTACTCTTGTGACAAACCTTTTGTAGTCACCGATGTCGGAATGTATTAATTATAGTAATTGTGTGGTTTTAGAAACATGACTAAAAAGTATTCTAATTATCTTAGTTTGAGCACAAATCTTATATTTAACAAACTTGATTGGTGTATCTAAGGGAATATTGTGAGTTTTAACTAGTAAGAGAAGTTTTTTATAGTTCACATGTCCTAGTCTTATATGTAAAGTTTTTGGTTCTATTAGATTTGAACTAACCTAATTTACTACTTTGTTTGTAAGAATTAATATATACATCCCATTTAAGATATATGTGTAACCAAATTAAATACAATTAACCATTAAAGTTACTTTATAACCACTAATATTAAAATATATACCAACATCACACGATAAGTTAATTGAAACTAAATTAACAACTCGTGAGGGTATAAATTTTACACTTTAAAATTAAATGCTTACTTGAAGAGAGTAGCAAATTTGCAGTCCCAGTCCGGAGTACCTATGCAGTGTATCTATTCGCAACAGTGACAGTTTCTTTGGATGCATTAACATCCTTTAGTAGAGTATAATTATTGTAAACGTGACATGTAGCATCTGAATCTAGCCACCGTTCTGCACTGACCTTTTGTTTTCCAACCATGACAACAAAGTTGGTAGACGTAGTTTGATAAAACTCTTTTTAAGTTGTCTGCATTTGGAAGCATTATGAACTCACTTATTGCAGTTGTAGCACTTGCCTTTGAATTTTTTAATCTTTTTTCTAGTGTCTGCAACTTCAGGTGCACTGATGGACAGTTTAGTCTTATCAGACTTAGACTTTCGCTTAGGATGTGTGACCATGTTAGCAACATATTTCTGCTTGCTAATCGTCTCTAAAACGTGCCTAGTCTAGTTCTCGTTCTCAATACAAATGAATCGCTTTGGGTCTTTAAGAACATCCAATGTATTCTTCCGACACATCATTGTTTTAAAAAAGTACTATGCCGATGATAGTTTAAAAATGATAGATCCTACAACAAAACTATCTGGCAAAGGAAGGTTTTCATTGTTGAGCTTGTTTGCAAGAGTCTCAAAGTCTGCAACCTGGGGAACAATCTTCTTCTCCTCATTGAAGTTAAAGGCTGGAAATTTATCCACCACGTGTGTCTTTGGCATAATCTCTTCTTCTCTAAACTAGTCGTCGAGAGCATCCCAAATCTTATTTGTAATTTTCATCCTGTTGCAGGTCTCTGCTAGTATGTTTGAGAGACAATTAAGGAGGTAATCACGACAGAAGTTTTCATAGCTGATCCACTGATCCTCATCTCCTTCTCCTGCATAAGATATAAAATCGGTCTGCACCATATAAAATATATTTAAATTCTTCATACTGAACTAGATGTTCTGCTTTTGGTCACTGAATTCTGAGTTTGAAAATTTCTTCAGTTTGGTCATCGGAACATGAGGGGAGAGGTTGCCTCCCTTTGAAATTGTATGTCCCTTTTCAAATTCTTAATTTCCACTAGTAAGAGAAAATCTCTTCCGAAAAAATTAAGGCGGTGACTTTCCTTGAAGATGAATGAAGGTTCAGTGATTTCCAGAATACAAGGATGGAGAAGCTTGGCCAAGCAGTTTCTCCTTGAAGAAAAACAGAGATTTGTATACTTATGGTGACTGATCATAAGGCAACTAACGGTCTTTTCTCGCAACAGATTAGCCCTTCCTCTCTCACAATAAAGAGGAATGACCTTCTTCACTCACAATCTAGTAACATGACCAACAGATAATGTTGTCTGGCTTCCTCCATCAAGCTCTCTGGATCTCAAATACCAATCTACAACAATTCTTCTTGTTTGGATATGCCACAAGATGCTCTTGGAGGAGATGGAAATAGATCCAGGAGGAAACAAATATGATCTAGACAACAAATTGTAGTAGCGTGCAAAGATCTCAGCCAATGGCCCAACAATACCCATATTGACCCTCCTCCATCGATCAACGAGGAAGATGGCTCAGATCTACGGCGGGAATCTTTTCATGAGCGGCGGATGGATTCCAGTGGTGGCTGGGTAATCGATCTGCATGAGCGAAGAGCTTCTCCCAAATGACAGATCGAGCACCGACAGGATTTCACCCTTGCAAGCACTGACGATCAACAATGTTAGGATCGATGCACATTGTGAAAAAGAGCTAAATAAAGGCATATTTTATCGCTCCAAAAAGATAATTATTACATAGGCATGCCTCTTTATTTATAGAAAATGGGGGAATGAGAGAATACAGCAAGAGATGTGAGACTAAATGTAATCCGTGCGGCTTATGCGGTTTGACACTGTCAAACTGTAACACTGTACAAACCGCTGATCACTAGCGGCAATAGAGGTAAGCTTCCAAATTGCCAATGAAGACCGCTAGACCGTCGCACTAGCAGACAGACGGCAATTGCTGGTTGCAACCAGACCGCAGTTACAGACTCCCACTAGAACGCAGTTGCGGACTCCCACCATTACTGCTACAGCAAGTCTCCAGACTGCTACTGCTTCTAACCATCAGGCAGCTACTGCAACAAGTCTCCAAACAGCTGTTGCGGCTAACCTTCAGACCGCAACTGCGGTCAGCCTCCAAATTGCAGCTGCGGGAAGACCTCCAAGATGAGAAAGCCCTGCAGGAAGCCGACTACCAAACTGCAACATAGCTAAACAGACAGACCGTCAATCCTGGCAAGATAGCCGCCAGACATAACCGCTGTCACTAACCAAACCGCCACATAATCAGACCGCCTGGACAAACCGCCCGATCACCCGAAATACAAGCCGCTGCGACTAGATCATCAAACCGCCGAATTCTAACACTCCCCCTCAAGTTGGAGCATATATATCAACCACGCCCAGCTTGACACAAACATCTGAAAGATAAGCGGAAACTAGTTTCGTGAAGATGTCTGCCAGTTCTTTATCAGAAGTGACAAACAGAGTGCAGATCTAGTTCTTCAACACCTCTTCTCTAGTAAAATGACAATCGACTTCAATGTGCTTTGTCCTCTCATGAAAGATAGGATTCTTCGATATATAAATAACGGCTTTGTTTTCACAGAACATAGGGAGAGGATGATCATAAAATTCCACCAAGTCAAGCATAAATGCTCGTAACCACTTCAATTTGCAAGTTGTTGAAGTCATGCTCCTATACTCAGCTTCAACACTTGATCTTGAAACCACTGATTGATTCTTGTTTTTCCAGCTAACAAGATTTCCTCCTGCAAAGGTGCAGAAACCTGATGTAGACTTTCTATCTTCATTGTCGTCAACATAGTTGGCATCATAATATGCTTCAATCTTCAAATGATTATGTTTATGAAATAACAAGCCATTTCCTAGAGACCCTTTCACATACTCCAGAATTTTCATAGCAGATCACAGATGACACTCTCTAGGAGTTTGCATAAACTGACTAACCTTCCTAACTGTATAACAAATATCTGGTCTTGTAATAGTCAGATAGATGAGTTTACCTACAAGTCGCTTGTACACAGTATAATCTGGGAGAAGAGGAGAATCTTCAGTCCACTCCTTATCATCCCCAACAGCAATCAGGCAACGAGAAGGTCTTGTGCCAAGAAGACTAATTTTCTTTAAGAGATCTAGCGTGTAACGCCCCTAGCCGATCCAACGTGACAGCGTCACGGCTCCGCTCTAGGCGACGCTACCGGGCTACAACCCAAGCACCCCAACCCCTCTCCCTCCACAGGCGGGTTGTTGGTGGCCACAACCTCCATTTGATGAGCGAACTCGATAGTTAAGCTGGGCCGTACGGGTGCTTCCCAGGAGGTCACCCATCCCAGTACTACTCTCTCCCAAACACACTTAACTATGGAGTTCTATCACTTCTCATCACCAATTGAGCTGCAATTGTAACACCTCCCGTGTAATGACCGTATAATATGGGTCCGGCCGGGGCCCCACAACATACGGACGCCACAGCTTTAGTATTATAAGATGATATAACTACCCACACTCAAAACTCTTTGCACAATACAGCGGAAATACAAGCATGACTAGAAGTTATCCACCGCTACAAGAGTAATAAAAATGGCCCTTATGGCCTTACCACATAAGAGAGTCCAAACTCAAATATTACAATAGTCATGAAAGTGCATAAGCACTCCTAGTCTACCTCGGCGTGCAAGCCGGACAACATGAGTCTCAAACATACAATATCATATAAGTAGATTTGCAAAAGAGGGGAACACTTCATGAGGCTTAGGCCTTTCTGGCCGGCGAGCTAGCTCCTGCATGCGATCCTTGCCCTATAAAAATTATTAGTAACGTGAGTCAGCAAAGACTGACCTCAAACTGTGTAACAACCACATCTCCTCCCGGCCGCCCCTAACGGACCCCAGGGTACTCCTCCAACCTGCAAGTTAGCACTTCGTATGCAATAATCATAAGCAAGGAAAGCAACTAAAGAAACAGACTTGGATGTCTCAAGCATCATACATGTTCTCTACTATGCAACATGAATGCAACACCCTGGTATTACCCACGGCACCCTATAGCGTATGCATCTAGCACATCATCACATCAATTGGGTACTCATCGATTCCCCATTGGCATAAAGCCGTAAACAAAAAGGGAAACGCAATTCCCCCCCAATGACACACAAGCCGCCACATGGAACTCTTGCTAAGGCCCCACCCACTCAAGGTCTTAAACCCGGGCTTGCCTGCAAGCTCTGACGTCTCATGTCAGGATTCCAACAAACACAACTGACCGATTCTAAGAAGACGTGCTGGACCCCACCCGCTCATGGCCTTATTGCCCGGGCTTACCCCCATGCTTGGCATACTCGTCAGTCTCACAGAAGGGGACTAGTCTCGCCGGGATACTTTCCACACATAACTTGCACGTCACGGGATATCCAGCCGACCACGGAGACACAGCCATGCCTTGGCACATCACAATCCAAGACAATTCCACCCTAGTCCCTCATTTATACTGCAACGTTCCCGCGCACCAAGGAAACCATCTACCACTCATGTGGAGCTAACCTTGTCCACCAAGGAAACCATCTACCGCCATTGAGGAGCTAACCTTCTCCGGTTCCGACTACACGTACTTACTCGAGAAAAAGGGGAAAACATCACCACATCACAAACGACATCTTGCCGCAACGGATCTCTACGAATCCTTAAAGCTCGTATGCAACATCACCGAGTCGGACTAATGGTCGTGACTACGGCTTCACACACCATTCCTAATCCACTAACGGAGCGGATCTCTAATGCAAAAATATGCCGGGGACGGACTCAATCGACCCGGAGGTTCCTCTTGAACCTTGACGACCCAAACCCCTCTCATTTGAGTGTTTGGTACCCAAAAACTAGAAAAGAAAAGATGCTAAGACATGCATCCTAAAACCAAGAGGAGAAGTGTCGTTACCTTCCGACTCCTCTTCCTAGCCATGGAGAAATAGCTGGATGAAAACCTTCGCAAAGATCTAGCCTCCACGGATCTAGACTCGGCTCACGATTTGGAGCACCGAAGCCTCTCCTACAGCCCAATCCCTCCTTCACCCTCTTCCTTGCTCTCCCTTCTCTCTAGAACTTTAGTAAGAGAAAGCTTGGAGAAGAATGAGGGTTTCCAACCCTATTCCCGGACTTAACTCCCCAAGAGTAGTCCTGGACCATCAGATCCCAAAATAAGGGAAAGAGCGGCCACGATACGTCTGAAAAATAAAAGACCTGGGCCAAACACGGCTTGCGACACGGCCGTGACCAGGGCCGTGTCCCCCATTCGCCGACAAAAATCGACGCGCCTGGAACAACACACGGGCATCTGACACGCACGTGTCCCGACTGACACGGCCATGTGGTCGGTCGTGTGCCTCCATCGACACAGCCCCGAAAATAACCTGAGAACTACACGGGTACTTGACACGCCTGTGTCCTTGCCTGTGTCTACCTCAACACGTTTGGGCTCCAGGCCGTGTTCACTGTCTCGACACTTCGTCGAGCGAAGTTCGTCGACTGACTGACACGGTATTGGACACGCCCGTATCCTAGGCCGTGTGCCCTGTCTCGACACATTGTCGAGCGAAAATGTCGACACCCCGGGCCGGTTGTCGACACGGGCTCGACACGCCCTGAGACACGCCCGTGTCTCAGGCCGTGTGCCCCGTCTCAACACTTCATCGAGCGCAAAATGTCGACACCCCGGGCCGGTTGTCGACACGAGCTCGACACGCCCTGAGACACGCCCGTGTCTCAGGCCGTGTGCCCCATCTTGACACTTCGTCGAGCGCAAAATGTCGACTACGCGGCCAAGTCGTCGACTACAGCCTGACACGCCCTGGGACACGCCCGTGTCCCAGGCCGTGTGCCCCCCGCCAGAAACCAAATTTCCCTCTTCAAAAATTTGGGGTGTTACAACTCTCTCCCCCTTAAAAGAATTTTGTCCCGAAATTACGAAGCAAAAGGGAACACAACTTAAATGGTACCTGATTTGAAGAGCGATGGATACTCTTCTAACATGGCTTGTTCTCGCTCCCAAGAGTGCTCTTCACGACCGCAGTTGTCCCATCGGATTTTCACGAGTTTAACCTCTTTATTCCGCAACTGCCGAGTCTCCGAATCCTCTATAGCAATTGGACGGACTCGCGTCCTCAAGTCTTCCTCTATCGGCACCGATGCAGGCTCGATCACCACACTAGCCTCCACCAAGGCTTTCCTCAATACGGAGACATGGAAGACGTCATGCAATCCACTCAGCTCCGCGGACAACGCCAACCGATAGGCTGCTTCTCCCACTCGTTCAACAACTTCAAAAGGCCCCAAAAACCTTGGGCTCAACTTCTTGAGTCGGCGAATCCGTGAGACGCCTTTGAACGGCTTGATCTTCAAATAGACCCAATCACCTACCGCAAACTCCAACTTCCTGTGATTAGCATTAAAGTATTTTGCTTGCCGGTCTTGCGCCACCTTCATACGCTCTTGAATGGTCCGTACAAACTCACAAGCGTCAACTACCACCTCCTTTCCCAAAATTTTAGTGTCTCCCGCCTCTGTCCAAGACATCGGTGTTCGGCACCGTCTCCCATACAAAGATTCGTATGGCGCCATTTTTATACTTGCTTGATAACTGTTATTGTACGCGAATTCCACCATGAAGAGGTGATCTTCCCACTTCTTGTCGAAGTCAAGAACGAACATTCTCAGCATATCCTCCATAGTACGGTTCGTTCTTTC
Source organism: Platanthera guangdongensis (assembly GCA_039583875.1). NCBI lineage: Eukaryota > Viridiplantae > Streptophyta > Magnoliopsida > Asparagales > Orchidaceae > Platanthera > Platanthera guangdongensis. The sequence goes on along the minus strand of CM077159.1, from coordinate 149,638,908 downwards.
GGTTTGCCCGTCAGTTTGAGGATGGAACGCCGTACTGAACTTTAGCTTCGTGCCCAAACTCTTCTGAACCAATCTCCAGTCCTTGGACGTAAACCGTCCATCTCGATCGCTGACTATGCTCTTAGGAATCCCATGCAGTCGCACAATGTTGCGAACATACAACTCCACCAGCTTCTCCACGCTGTCCTCCTTCCGATTTGGGATGAAGTGGGCCACCTTGGTTAAGCGATCCATGATCACCCAAATAGCATCATTACCCTGCTGCGATCTAGGCAAACCATGTACAAAATTCATGGAGATGTCATCAAATTTCCACTCAGGGATTGGAAGGAGCTTCTGGAACCCGCTCGGCTTCTGACATTCGGCCTTCACCAAGGCGCAAGTTTGGCAACGATTCACATACAAAGCTACGTCCCGCTTCAGCCCCGGCCACCAAAAGGATTTTTTCATATCCAAGTATATCTTTGTACTGCCCGAATGAATGGAGTACTTTGTGAAGTGAGCCTCAAACATCAACTCCTCACGGAGTTTGCCGAACTGCGGTACACAAATCCCTCCGTCCTTCCTCAGAATCCCATCAATCATCTCCCAGGCGCTGCTCTCGCCCTTTTTAGCCTCCAACACATATGGCTGAAACTCCACATTCAACCGAGTCGCTTCCCGAATGCGATCGGACAAGTCGTTCTGCACTTCAATCCAGTTCAACCGAGCCACGCTGGACTCGCCTCTCGCCACACATTCCAAACCAAGGGACTCCCATTCCCGTACCAACCGCTCATCATGAGCTTCGATCTGATTCCCTTACCCCGAGTACTTTCTACTCAAGGCATCCGCCACCACATTGGCTTTACCTGGCATATACTGAATTGCCACCTCGTAGTCTCCAAGAAACTCAACCCACCTGCGTTGCCGCATGTTCAAGTCCTTTTGATCCAAGAGATACTTCAGGCTTTTATGTTCCGTGAAGATCTCCACCTTTGCACCATACACATAATGTCGCCATATTTTCAACGCAAAAATTGTTAGAAAGTAGCGAAAAGAAGCGAAAAGTAGAGAACAAGCCGAATAAACTTTTGAATAATTGAAATTTTATTATCCAAAAAAGATAACTATTACAAAGGTATGCCCTCCCTTATATAGAATGGAGGAGAGAAGAGAGAATACAAATAAGAGATGTGAGACTAAAAATTTACAAGCTAAGCGGACTGTACAAAGAAAACCGCACAGGCCGCGCGGTTAGACAGAAGGACTAACCGCACGGCTACAATAAGAGAAGCAGAGAGGTCGCCAGTGAAGATTGCTAGACCGCCCGGTTTACAAGTCGCCGAGTCAAACCGCCAGACCGCGCGGTCTCCAACCCGCCAAGACAGACCGCCCGGTCACCAACTTCAACACTCCCCCTCAAGCTGGAGCATATATATCAATCATGCCCAGCTTGTCGCAAACATGCAGAAACGAGGCGGAGACTGGCTTGGTGAAGATGTCAGCTAGCTCTTTATCAGACGTGACAAACGGAGTGCAAATTTGTTCTTTTAAAATCTCTTCACGAATGAAATGGCAGTCAACCTCAATGTGCTTTGTTCTTTCATGGAATACCGGGTTTTTGGAGATGTATATGGCGGCCTTGTTATCACAGAACATAGGAAGAGGATGGTTGTACACCTCTCCTAAATCTAGCATGAGAGCCCGCAACCATTTCAACTCACAAGTGGTTGACGCCATACTGCGATACTCAGCTTCTGCACTGGACCTGGAGACAACAGACTGCTTTTTGCTCTTCCAGCTCACCAGATTTCCCCCAACAAAGGTGCAAAAACCTGAGGTAGACTTGTGATCCCCTTTGTCATCAGCATAACTTGCATCTGAGTAGGCTTCAACCCTCAGATGACCATTCTTCTGAAACAGTAATCCTTTCCCAGGCGCTGCTTTGACATATTCCAAGATCCGCAAGGCGGACTGTAGATGACATTCTCTAGGCGCTTGCATGAATTGACTCACCTTGCCCACAGCATAGGAAATGTCGGGTCTGGTCACTGTGAGATATATGAGCTTACCAACCAGACGCCTGTACCGCGAACTATCTGAAAGAGGAGGCGAATCATCTGTCCAGGTTTTGTCCTCCCCAATAGCCATGGGGCATCGGGCAGGTTTAGCTCCAGTCAATCCTGCCTCTTTTAAAAGATCAAGGGCATACTTACGCTGAGAGAGAACTAAGTAGTCGGGCATCCGCGAGAGTTCGATCCCCAGAAAGTACTTTGGAGAGCCCATATCTTTAGTGATCAGATGTTGGCGAAGATGTCGCTTTGTTAGGGCTACCCCTTCCTGGTCATCGCCAGTGAGAAGAATATCATCGACGTACACAGCAAGAACAACCAGCCCAGAAGGAGTTTTGCGAATAAAGAGAGAGTGATCAGCAGAGCTTCGCACAAAACCAACAGCCGCCACAATACCGCTGAACTTGTCAAACCAAGCTCGAGGACTCTGCTTGAGGCCATAAATTGCCTTCTGCAGCCGACATACTCGTGTCTCCCCCTGAGCAACATACCCAGGAGGTTGCTCCATGTAAACGGCCTCGTGAAGATCACCATAAAGAAAGGCATTCTTGACGTCCAGCTGAGAAATCGGCCAATCCCGATTGACGGCCACAGAGAGAAGAACCCGGATGGTGCTGAGACGAGCCACAGGGGAGAAGGTGTCAAAGTAATCAACCCCATAGGTCTGAGTAAAGCCCTTAGCCACAAGGCGAGCCTTATACCGATCCACAGTGCCGTCTGGGCTAAATTTGACCACAAAGACCCAGCGACAGCCAACAACATCAGTACCAAAGGGAGGAGGAACAAGAGTCCAGGTACCCCGCTCAGTGAGGGTCGCCATTTCCTCATCCATGACCATCTTCCAGTGAGGAATAGCAAGGGCCTCCTGATAGGAGCGGGGAGTGGCAGTGGCAGAGATAGCCAGTGCAAATGCCCTGCGAGAAGGAGTAAGACGATCATAGGAAACAACAGCAGCAAGGGGGTGTAAGGTACACGTCCGCACCCCTTTGCGAAGAGCTATAGGAAGATCCAGGTCAGCCGGGCCCGCGGCATCCGGAGCATCCGTGGTAGAGAAAGCTGGCCCGAGAGAAGAGAGCGACGGCAGCGGAGATGAGGGAGAGGGTGGTGGAGAAGGGAGAGAGAGAGGTGGAGGAAGAGGAGGGGGTGGAGACGGTGTAGTGGTGGAGAAAGTAGGAGGAGGCGATGGAACGAAGGGAACGGCAGGAGAATCAGAAGCTGGGAGAAGAGGAGAAGAGTCATCCGAGAAGTAGGAGGTATTCTCGAAGAAGGTGACGTCAGCAGAGACGAACTGCTTACGAAGGACGAGATCAAAGCAACAGTAGCCTTTCTGAGTGGTGGAGTACCCCAGAAAGACACATTTGGTGGAGCGAGGGGAGAGCTTATCACGGGTGGCAGAAGGGGTATGCACAAAGGCAGTGCATCCAAAGATTTGGAGAGGGAGAGGAAACGGCTCCTTTCCCGGATACAAAATGGAGAACGGGGTTTGGCCGTGGAGAACCGTGGAGGGGATGCGATTGATGAGGTAGCAGGCAAGGAGAACAGCATAGCCCCAATAGGAGCGAGGAACATGCATCTGGGTCATTAAGGTGCGAGCGACATCGAGCAGGTGACGGTTTTTGCGTTCGGCCACACCATTTTGTTGTGAAGTATAGACACAACTAGTTTGATGAAGAATCCCATTTTGCATGCAGAATGTAGAGAAGTCACGACTGAGATATTCTTGGGCATTATCAGATCGAAACACCTGGATAGAAACACCAAACTGAGTTTTGATCATGAGATAGAAGGATGTCCATACAGAGAATAATTCAGAGCGATCTTTTAACAGATACACCCACGTACAGCGAGAGAAATCATCAATGAACGTGACAAAATAGGAACTACCCCGACCAATGGTAACAGTAGGAGAAGGACCCCAGATATCGGAGTGGATAAGATCAAACGGACGGGTAGAGCTACGAACGTGCTTTGGAGGGAAGGAGGAGCGGTGATGCTTGCCAAGCAGACAGGCCTCACAGTTGAGCGGAGGACTTTGAGGAGGAAGGTGGGGCAGAAGTTGACGAAGAAGACGGGGAGGAGCATGACCAAGGCGGAGATGCCATTGGAGAAGATCTGTGGAGGTGGAGGAGAAGGTGGAAAAAGCAGAAATGTTGTCTAGGAAGTATAAGCCGCCACTCTCAGTCCCAGTAGCAATCGTCCGTTGGGAGTCCGGATCCTGAAAAGAGCAAGAAGTAGAAGTAAATGTGACGGAACACTGTAATTGCTTGCAAAGAGAGGTAACAGATAATAAGTTGCACGGGAACTGTGGCACGTAGAGAGTATCCGCCAAGTGAAGAGATGGAGTGACATGAACTATCCATGTTCCATGAACTGATGATGAAGAGCCGTCAGCGAGAGTAACCGGGGGCAAGCGAGCATGTTTCTCTAGGAGAGAGAAACACGGGAGATGGCCGGTCATATGATTTGTAGCACCAGTGTCGATCAGCCATTTGCCCTGAGTAACAACGTGTGCACGACCAGAAGACGTGACAACCGAGGCGAATGGCGTGGAGGAGGATATGAAAGCCATGAAGGGAGGAAGAAGAAACTGCAGCGGTCTCGGTGACAGCACACCAGCGGCACGAAGGGCCACGACCAAGGTGCAGAGCACAAGCCGCGCGACTAAACCAGGAGGTCGCGGCGACTAACAAGCAGGAGCGGCTAAAGGAGAAGGGCAGAGAGGCCGCTCAAACAAGGAAGAATCCGCGTGAAACCGCGGCGGGAAAAAAGGGAAGAAGCCGAGCGAACACGAGCGGCTAGGATGCAGATCAAGGCACAGCGGGGAAGAAGTCGCGCGGACTGAAAAAAAAAGGCCGAGCGAACAGAAGAGAGGAGAAGAGCAGGTGACCGCGACCAAGATGCGGGTAAGAAAGGTACAACCCGCACGGTCAGGCAGATCATAGCAGTCAAGGGCACAGCGGGGAAGAGGTCGCGCGGACTGAAAAAGGCCGAGCGAACAGAAGAGAGGAGAAGAGCAGGTGACCGCGACCAAGATACGGGGGAGAAAGGAACAACCCGCACGGTCAGGCAGATCACAGCAGCAAACCGCGAGTACAGAGACAACACGCGCGGACAGGGACAGACCGCAGCGACTAGGAAGTCGGAGCGGCAGGAAAGAACAAGGAGCACGGCGACACGGAAACAGGTCGCTGCGACAAAGAGCAGTAGTAGAAGAGAACCAAGAAGAAGCAAGCCGCGCGAACAGGCAGCGGACAGAGACAAGCCGCGAACAACAGAGAGCGCACAGAATCAGGAGGAAATGACCGTGTGCTCTGATACCATGTTAGAAAGTAGCGAAAAGAAGCGAAAAGTAGAGAACAAGCCGAATAAACTTTTGAATAATTGAAATTTTATTATCCAAAAAAGATAACTATTACAAAGGTATGCCCTCCCTTATATAGAATGGAGGAGAGAAGAGAAAATACAAATAAGAGATGTGGGACTAAAAATTTACAAGCTAAGCGGACTGTACAAAGAAAACCGCACAGGCCGCGCGGTTAGACAGAAGGACTAACCGCATGGCTACAATAAGAGAAGCAGAGAGGTCGCCAGTGAAGATTGCTAGACCGCCCGGTTTACAAGTCGCCGAGTCAAACCGCCAGACCGCGCGGTCTCCAACCCGCCAAGACAGACCGCCCGGTCACCAACTTCAACAAAAATTACCGCCGCCAACTCCAAGTCATGGACGGGGTAATTCCTCTCATGAGGCTTCAGCTGTCTAGATCCAAAAGCTATCACCTTGCCATGTTGCACCAAAATGCAACCCAAACTGCATCCTGATGCGTCACTGAAGATCTGAAATCCATCGGTCCCTTATGGTAGACTTAGGATTGGAGCCATCATTAGTCTCTCCTTCAGTGCCTCGAATGCTTGACTGCACTCTTGAGTCCACACAAACTTATGATCTTTACGAGTGAGTGAGGTGAGGGGTAGAGCTATCCGCGAAAAGTTCTCCACGAATCTCCTATAATACCCGGCTAGTCCAAGAAAACTTCGAACTTCCGCCACGGTCCTCAAGACTGGCCAATCTCTGATGGCTTCCACTTTCATTGGATCCACTGCCACCCCATCCCCACTAATCACGTGGCCCAAAAATGCCACCTTCTCTAACCAGAACTCGCACTTTGAGAACTTTGCATACAACTGATTCTCCATCAACACTTGCAAGACCACTCTCAAGTGAGTCTCATGCTCCACTTTCGATTTGGAATACACCAAGATGTCATCGATGAAGACAACCACAAAAGAATCCAAGTATTCCCGAAATACCCGATTCATATGGTCCATGAACACAGATGGCGCGTTCGTCAGCCCGAACGACATCACCGTAAACTCAAAGTATCCGTACCTCGTACCAAAGGCAGTCTTGGGTATGTCCTCATCCCGAATTCGCAACTGATAATAGCCTGACTTCAAGTCCAATTTTGAGTACACCACCGACCCTACCAACTGGTCGAACAAGTCGTCTATCCGAGGAATCAGATACTTATTCTTAACGGTCAATTTATTCAGCTCTCGGTAGTCTATGCACAGCCGCATGCTCCCGTCTTTCTTCTTTACAAACAACACCGGCGCGCTCCACGGTGAAGAAATGGGTCTAATATACCCTTGCTCCAATAGTTCATGTAACTGTACTTTGAGTTCAGCCAACTCCTTTGGTGCCATCCTAAACGGAGGACGTGACACCGGCCTAGCCTCCTGCACTAACTCGATCGAGAACTCGATCTCCCGCCGAGGAGGCACTCCAGGAAGTTCATCTGGAAACACATCCTTGAACTCTGCCACTACGGGCACTTCCTCAATAGATAGCTGGGAGAGACGAACCTCCAATAACGCTACCAGCGCTACACCACCCTGGTTAACCGCCCGCATCAATTGCATGGCCGAAATCAGGGAACAAGCCACTCCACAAAGGCCTTCAAATTTGACTTCCGCCTGCCCTTTGCTCCTTAGGGTCACTATCTTAGATAAGCAATCAATACTGGCGCGCTGCTCTGCAAGCCAGTCCATACCCAAAATGACATCGAACTCAACCAATGGTAAAATTGTTGCTACCAAAACAAAGTCAACTCCGTCCAGCTCCCAACAGATGCGCCCTTTGGCCCCGGTGGTCATGGATGACCCATTGGGCATGCACACTTTTAGCTCCGTGTCCGCCAAGAAAGACTCAACTCCTATTCTCCGGACGAAGCTCTCCGCAAGAAAGGAGTGCGATGCTCCTGTATCGAACAATACCCTAGCGGGGTATCGGGAAACTAATACGAAGCCTACAACATAGACATCACACATGAAAGTCTAAAAGTATGAAGCACAAAATTTAAACTTAAATTTCTTCATACCTGTCACCACATCGGTTTGGCGGATCGCTTCCTGCTCTCCAAGGTTGTAGGCCCTTGGTTGCACCGGTTGGAATCGAGAAGCGCTTGACTCCGCCATCTTCCCTTTCTCTGCGGCACTGGGGCCGGAGCGCACAGTCTGCTCCTGCCTTGCCTCTTGCTCCGGTCCTCCTTGAGGACAAACACGAGCTATGTGCCCCACCTTACCGTAATTGTAGCACGTCAGTGGTCCCCTAGAGTGAGAACCTCCAGGCGTCCACTTGCTCTTCTCACCAGACCTGGAAGTGTGAGGCTTTTTCCTCCATCTACTCCCTTCAGGCTTTCCCTGGGATTGGGGAGGCTTCCCTTCCCCTTGCTTGGGAGTGAAACCCTTACGACGTTGGGTTCGCTCCAGATCACTTTCCAATATCCTGACAGCCTCAACTTGTTCATTAAAACCAGCTCTGTTCATGGAAATGAGGGGTTGCCTCAGATTCTCCCTCAGCCCCTGGTAGAAGAGGTTATCCCTCTCTACATCATCTGACATCGTCGTTCCCGCGTAACGACCCAAACGGGTGAACTCCTACACATACTCGTCCACCGTCTTGTCTCGCTGCATTAAGTGCAGAAACTGCCTCTGAAGGGCCAACCGTGTAGAAACGGGAATGTACCTCTTTAGAAAAGCATCCCCAAATTCCTCCACCGATGGGGTGCGTCCAGGGAACTGGCGGCCGCTATGGCTCACCCACCACAACTTGGCGTCTCCTTCCAACATGAACGCCGCATACTCAGATTTCTTTTCTTTTGGCGTCTCTGCCGCCCTCAAAAGCTCTTGAATTTGAACCCACCAATCCTCCGCATCCATTGGCGTACCAACTCCCTTGAACGACGGGGGATGGAAGCTCAGGAAATACTTCATATGCTGGTCTCCATGTACGACAACCACCCTTTCCGCCAAAGGCTCCACTCGCCTGGCTTCTCCGTCTGGCATGGCCGTCGCCGTGTCCGGTGTAGCAGGGGTTGCTACCTGAGCTGCCGCTGCAGCTTGGACTGCCACCATCGCTTCTGCAAGCATGCGGCAGAAGTCGGCCGGGTTTACACCCGTGCCCAAAAGACCTGGAGCAGTAGCACTGCTCGCCGAAAGTTCTTCTCTTGCTCTCGACGTACCCGCCTCGTTGCTTGCACTCTTCAAGAAAACAAGAAACAAGGGATCAGTCTCTAATCTCAAGACTTAAACATAAGGACACTCATGGTCTCGCGTTACTCTTATGTGGAAAACTTCTCTACGCACTGACCTTGAAGAACCTGCTTTGATAAGAAATTGTAACACCTCCCCTGTAATGACTGTATAATATGGGTCCGGCCGGGGCCCCATAACATACGAACGCCACAGCTTTAGTATTATAAGATGATATAACTACCCACACTCAAAACTCTTTGCACAACACAGCGAAAATACAAGCATGACTCGAAGTTATCCACCACTACAAGAGTAATAAAAATGACCCTTATGGCCTTACCACATAAGAGAGTCCAAACTCAAATATTACAACAGTCTTGAAAGTGCATAAGCACTCCTAGTCTACCTCGGCGTGCAAGTCGGACAACATGAGTCTCAAACATACAATATCATATAAGTAGAGTTGCAAAAGAGGGGAACACTTCATGAGGCTTAGGCCTTTCTGGCCGGCGAGCTAGCTCCTGCTTGCGATCCTTGCCCTGTAAAAATTATTAGTAACGTGGATCAGCAAAGGCTGACCTCAAACTGTGTAACAACCACATCTCCTCTCGGTCGCCCCTAACGGACCCCGGGGTACTCCTACAACCTGCAAGTTAGCACTTCGTATGCAATAATCATAAGCAAGGAAAGCAACTAAAGAAATAGGCTTGGATGTCTCAAACATCATACATGTTCTCTACTGTTGAGCATATAAAATTAGGGCCTACTATGCAACATGAATGCAACACCCGGGTATCACCCAAGGCACCCTATAGCGTATGCATCTAGCACATCATCACATCAATTGGGTACTCATCGATTCCCCATTGGCATAAAGCCGCAAACAAAAAGGGAAACACAATTCCGCCCAACGGTACACAAGCTGCCACATGGAACTCTTGCTAAGGCCCCACCCGCTCAAGGTCTTAAACCCGGGCTTGCCTGCAAGCTCTGACGTCTCATATCAAGATTCCAACAAACACAACTGACTGATTCTAAGAAGCCTTGCTGGACACCACCCGCTCATGGCCTCATTGCCCGGGCTTGCCCCCATGCTTGGCATTCTCGTCAGTCTCACAGAAGGGGACTAGTCTCATCGGGACACTTTCCACACATGACTTGCACGTCACGGGATAGCCAGCCGACCACGGAGACACAGCCACGCCTTGGCATATCACAATCCAAGATAATTCCACCCTAGTCCCTCATTTGTACTGCAGCGTTCCCGCGCACCAAGAAAACCATCTACCACTCATGCGGAGCTAACCTTGTCCACCAAGGAAACCATCTACCTCCATTGAGGAGCTAACCTTATCCAGTTCCGACTACACATACTTACTCGAGAAAAAGGGGAAAACATCACCACATCACAAATGACATCTTGCCGCAACGGATCTCTACGAATCCTTAAAGATCGTATGCAACATCACCGAGTCGGACTAACGGTCGCGACTACGGCTTCACACACCATGCCTAATCCACTAACGGAGCGGATCTCTAATGTAAAAACATGTCGGGGACGGACTCAATCGACCCGGAGGTTCCTCTTGAACCTTGGCGACCCAAACCCCTCTCATTTGAGTGTTTGGTGCCCAAAAACTAGAAAAGAAAAGATGCTAAGACATGCATCCTAAAACCGAGAGGAGAAGTGTCGTTACCTTCCGACTCCTCTTCCTAGCCATGGAGAAATAGCCGGATGAAAACCTTCGCAAAGATCTAGCCTCCACGGATCTGGACTCGGCTCGCGATTTGGAGCACCGAAGCCTCTCCTACAGCCCAATCCCTCCTTCCCTTCTTCCTTGCTCTCTCTTCTCTCTAAAACTTTAGTAAGAGAAAGCTTGGAGAAGAATGAGGGTTTCCAACCCTATTCCCGGACTTAACTCCCCAAGAGCAGTCCTGGACCATCAGATCCCAAAACAAGGGAAAGAGCGACCACGATCCGTCTGAAAAATAAAAGACCTGGGCCGAACACGGCTTGCGACACGGCCGTGTCCGGGTCCGTGTCCCCCATTCGCCGACAAAAATCGACGCGCCTGAAACAACACACGGGCATCCGACACGCCCGTGTTTGACCCGACACGCCCTTGTCCCGACTGACACAGCCGTATGGTCGGCCGTGTGCCTCCATCGACACAGCCCCGAAAACAACCCGAGAACTACACGGGTACTGGACACGCCCGTGTCCTTGCCCGTGTCTACCTCAACACGCCTGGGCTCTAGGCCGTGTTCACTGTCTCGACACTTCGTCGAGCGAAGTTGGTCGACTGACTGACACGGCCTTGGACACGCCCGTGTCCTAGGCCGTGTGCCCTGTCTCGACACATTGTCGAGCGAAAATGTCGACAACACGGGCCGGTTGTCGACACGGGCTCGACACGCCCTGAGACACGCCCGTGTCTCAGGCCGTGTGCCCCGTCTCAACACTTCGTCGAGCGCAAAATGTCGACACCCCGGGCCGGTTGTCGACACGGGCTCGACACGCCCTGAGACACGCCCGTGTCTCAGGCCGTGTGCCCCGTCTCGACACTTCGTCGAGCGCAAAATGTCGACTACGCGGCCAAGTTGTCAACTCCAGCCTAACACGCCCTGGGACACGCCCGTGTCCCACGCCGTGTGCCCCCCGCCAGAAACCAAATTTCCCTCTTCAAAAATTTGGGGTGTTACATAGCGCATACTTTCACTATGAAAGAACCACAGAGTTTCGCTTTCGTGAAATCTCAATTCTCAGAAAATACTTTAGAGTTCTCATATCCTTAGTAACAAAATGTTGTTAAAGATGTCATTTTGCTAGATCAATGCCTTCTTTATCATCACCAGTAGGTAGGATATCATCAATATATACAACAAGAACCACATGGCCTTTAGTAGTCTTGTATATAAATAGAGAATGATCAGCAGAACTCCGATTGAACTTAATAAGAGAAACAACCCTATTAAACTTGTCAAACAAAACCCGTGGACTCTGCTTTAAACCATAAATCATCTTCCGAAGTCTGCATACCTAAGACTCCCCCTAAGTAACATACCCGGGAGATTGCTCCATGTAAATCACCTCTTCCAAATCACCATAGAGGAATACATTCTTAACTTCTAACTAAGACATTTCTCAGTCTCTATTAGCCACGATATAGAAAAGAACTTGTATAATGTTGATGCGAGCAACCAGAGAGAAGGTATCAAAGAAGTCAACACCATACGTCTGATCCTTTGACAATAAGCCTCGCCTTATAGCGATCAACAGAACCAGCTGGAAGATACTTGATAATAAAAACTCATCGACAACCAACCACATCTGTGCCCAGAGGTATGGGAACAAGTGTCTAAGTACCTCTCTCAGTTAATGTTTGTATTTCTTCATCCATAGCGGCCTTCTACTGCGGAGTAGCAAGAGTCTCTTGATATGTAGCTGGGATGACAGTAGAAGATATAACAAGAGCAAAACACTTGGCAACTGGAGAAAGCTGAGCATATGAGTCAACATGTTCAATAGGATGCTTAGTGCATTGGCAGACACCCTTCTGCAAGGCAATGATAAGATCAAGATCACTCTGGTTCATCAGAGCATATCCATTGTCAGAAGAGAGAAGAGGCCCAAGAACAAACTCAGAAGGCTCCACGGACAAAGATTTAGTCTCGAGAGAAGGAGACCGTGTAACAAGAATATATAGTGGTGGAAAGAACTGGATCTTGAACATGTGCCGAGACAATAGGAATTGAAGAGGAAGTATTATAGGGCAAGAGAGAAGAAGCAGGAGAAAAATAAGGTGTATCCTTAAAGAAAGTGACATCATCAGAGATGCATTGTTTGCCGAGAAGAGGATCAAGACAGCAATATCCCTTCTGAGTCAGACAATAACCAAGGAATATGTATTTAACAGAATGGGGAGAAAGTTTACATGACCAGGATAATGTATGTGAACAAACGTCGTACATCCAAAAACCGGAAGAGGTAAAGGAAATAGCTTAGCCTCGGGATACAAAATGAAAAATGGAGTCTTGCACTCAAGAATAAATGAGGGAATTCGATTAATGAGATAGCGGGAGAGAAGGACAACATGACCCCAATAAGACCGAGAAACATTCATTTGTAACATAAGGCTGCGAGCAACATCCAAGAGATGACGATTCTTGCATTCAACAACGCCATTCTGTCGAGAGGTATAAGTGCAAGAAGTTTGATGAATCAAACCATGACTCGTACAAAAATCAGAAAATTGACGGCTGACATATTCTTTAGCATTATTAGTACAAAGAACTTGAATAGACACATTAAACTATGTCAAGATCTCATTATAAAAAACGGTAAACACAGTGTAAAGGTCAAAACGATCTTTCAAGAGATACAGCCAAGTACACATGGAGAAATCATCAATGAAAGTGACAAAGTATAAGCTATCTCTACCAATAGTGGCAGTAGGAGCGGGACCCCAGATGTCATAGTGAACTTGTTCAAAAGGACATGAAGAATTACGTCTCGTTCGTACCAGGAAAGAATAGCGATGATGTTTACCAAGCTGACGTGCTTCACAATTCAAAGGGGAATCTTCTTGAGGAAGATCTGGAAGAAGTTGGTGGATGAGGCGAGAAGGAGGGTGACCAAGATGACGATGTCATTACTGAAGGGAAGAAGAATTGGAAAGAGCAACGACATCGTCAAGAAAAAAGAGCCCACCACTCGCAATCCCAGTAGCAATCATAGCCTTAGAGGCAGAATCCTAGAAAGAACAAGTAGTGGCAGTAAAAGTAACGTTGCAATATAACTGTGTACAGAGAGCATGAACAGGCAGCAAATTGCATGAAAAATTGGGAACATAAAGAGTGTCCCCAAGTTGCAAAGACGGAGTTATTTGCACAGTGTCTACACCATGCACATGAATAGAAGTCCCATCAGTAATAATGACAGGAGATACTCATTTCTGGTTGTTCAAGCAGGAGAACAAACGAGAATTGCTAGTCATATGACAAGTGGAACCAGAGTCAATAAGACACTTATCGGAAGAGGCCAAAAGAGCACGAGCTGTAGAGGAGACAAGAGAAATCGACCTCATGGAGAAAGAAACCGGCAAGAAAAGAGATTAACTGCACGGTTAGACACAAGCCGGCAGAGACTCAAACCGCACGGTTGAGTAAGAAGCCAGAAGAACAGGTCGCAGAAAAAGGAGAGACCGCGCGAGTAGAGATAATAACTTGCGCTAGAGGAGAAGAGAAAACGAGAGGAAGAGACCGCGCGAGTAGAGAAAACAACCCGCACGAGAAGAAAGAAGCCTCAGGAAGAAAATTGCAAAGGCCACACAAACAAGCAACCATAAACAAGAGAGAACAAGTAAGAGCAGCTAGCAAGGAAGGCGACACTAACAAAACAAGCCGCAAAGCAAACCGCATGAACAGAAACAGCCGCAAGGCAAACCGCGCGAACAACACAAGCCGCAAAGAAAACCGCGCGAACAAAACAAGTCGCAAGGCAAACCGCGCGAACAAAACAAGTCGCAAAGGAACAACGACAACCAAGGGAGGGCAGGGCGGGAAGAAAATCAGAAGTCCGAAAGAAATAGGTCGAAGCGGTTAGACAAACAAACCACTATCTAATTGGAGCAAAGGATCGGTTCACTCTGATACCATGTGAAAAAGAGGTAAATAAATACATTTTATTGCTCCAAAAAGATAATTATTACATAGGTATGCCCCCATATTTATAGAAAATGGGAGAGATGAGAGAATACAACAAGAGATGTGAGACTAAATGTAATCCGCGCTGCTTATGCGGTTTGACACTGTCAAACCGCAACACTGTACAAACCGCTGATTACTAACGATAACAGTGGTAAGCTGCCAAACTGCCACTGAAGACCTCTAGGCCGCCGCACTAGCCGATAGACCGCAACTGCGGGTTGCCACCAGACCGCAGTTGCGGACTCCCACCAGACCGCAGTTGCGGACTCCCACCACTATTGTTGTGTCAAGTCTCCAGGCTGCTACTGCGGCTAATCATCAGGCCGCTGCTGCGGCAAGTCTCCAGACCGCTGTTGCGGCTAACCTTCAGACCGCAGCCGCAGCTAGCCTCCAGACCGCAGCTGCGAGAAGAACTCCAAGACGGGAAAGCTCTGCGGGAAGCCGACTACCAAACCGCAACATAGCTAAACAGTCAGACTGCCAATCCTGCCAAGATAGCCGCCAGACATAACCACTGTCACAAACCAAACCGCCACATAATCAAACCGCCTAGACAAACCGCCTGACCGCCCAAACTACAAGCCGTTGTGACTAGATCATTAAACCACCGAACTCTAACACACATGAAGGAAAAACGCGAATTGGGAGCGTTGGGCGGGAAGAGCAACGCTGTGAGTTTCGCGGAAATCAAGAACAACGACAGAATCACAAGCGGAAAAACGGAAGCCGACGGTTACGCGGGAATGGGGGCTAGGGCACTCAAAACGAAAAAGATTTCGAGAAAGTTAGAGCACTCGAAGCATCCCGTGCAGTTGTCAAGTTTGAAACAATCTCCCAATTTCTCTTGACAGGGATATTTATAGGCGTAATCTTAAATCCCCGACAGGTTGATGCCTACTGGATCCAAATCAAACTCATTAAGAATCTATTGCCAATTATATAAATATACCCCAACATATATATCTATGTGTATGTGCACGGGCGCGCGCGAGTGCGCTTGATCTCCAAGCAATGACGGTACCCCGGCTACAACAATGCCCGCCACAACAACATTACCGCCAATCACAATCTCATGAGTGTACCATTGCACGCCGAGCCACAACGGGTGGTGGGAGAATTTTTTTTGATGAACCAATAAATAAAGAGATGAGTACATGATTGCATCTTTATTATATATTTTTTTTATTTTTTCACAAGTATATGTAATTTGTATAATTTTTATTATATTTAAAAAGCAGTTTGTATTCAATATTTTTTAACGGAAAGAGAATTGAGGATGTAATATGGCGTTGGGGTAAAGCTGGCGCCCGCCTATGTCCTCCTAGATGGGAAATAATTTTTGGCTAAGGTTAGCGTTTTTAGAGAAAGGAACATGAGTAGCCTGCTCGCCGTTGGATCAATTCTGTTCGTCGTCCAATCATAGTGTTTACTCGCCTTTTTAAAATATTTTTCTGTCTTTATTGCTGATGGTTCGGCCATCTTTTTACTCGCTCTCAAAATTAAAAACACTATCCGTACAGGAGAAGTTTTCCTATATGAGAGCCAGAGTGAGCAAGGAGGTAATTAAGCGCGTGTGTTGAAAATTCAAAGAGCTTGAAAGTTCAAATTACAAAGCTGTTTCATTCCATTTGTTTTAGAGGAGTCGGATTGGTGGTTGCTGACGGTTGACTTTTTTGGGCTGCCTCCACATGGATGGGTTTACTCTGGTCTTGGAAGAACTATTGAGAAAGACAGTATGCAGTTGCGGTCGTAAATGCCGTCATTCGTTAAGGATCATCTAACAAATATCATCCGTTTGAACATAAAAGTGAATGAAATTGTTTAGATGGGTGTTAACGATTGACAATTTAACCCGCCATATTCATGACTGTCATCACCGTGCCAAACGGAGCCTGTGTAGACAATGCGCTCCGTTTACATGATTTTTTTTGATTTGGTGAGTTTGAACAAATATGTGACCGTCATAGAACGTTATGATTGTAATAAAAACAGAAAATTAGTTTTGAACATAAAAAAGAGCATTGTTAAGCGCATCACAGTTTTCGCTATGTGCACTACAAATTCACTTAATTAATAATCCAAATTCCTCCCTAATTTTATTACTAAGGGTAAGCATGTTTGCGCACTGCAATTTCTTCTCTCAACCTAGCCCCGTTCGCGACACTTCCGCCCGGTCGTGCCCCGTTCTCCGATTCAACCCTCCCGCCAACGGCGACTTCGAGTTGGGCCCAAAACGCAGCGACCTAAACGGAACCGTCGTCCTCAGCTCCGACGGCATACCGGAGTGGGAAATCTCCGGCTTCGTCGAATACATCCCCTTCAGCCACAAACAGGGCGACATGCTGCTCGTCGTCCCAGAGGGCTCCTTCGCCGTCCGCCTCGGCAACGATGCCTTCATCCACAAGAAAATCCTCCTCACCGCCGGCCTCCGGTACTCCCTCAGCTCCGCTGCCCATACCTGCGCCCACTTGGAGCGCCTCAACATCTCTGTCACCCCCTACTCCGGCACCCTCCCCATCCAGAACACCTACAGCAGCAGCGGCTGGGACTCCTACGCCTAGGCCTTCCTCGCCAAAGTCGTCGTCGTCGATCTCGTCATCCACAACCCCGACGTCGAGGAGGACTCCGCCTGCGGCCCCCTAATCGACGTCGTCCCCATCCGCACCCTCTGGCCGCCCCGCCCCACCAACACCAATCTCCTCAAAAACGCCGGCTTCGAAGAGGGCCCCTTCTTTCTCCCCAACACCAGCTGGGGCGTCATCATCCCGCCGAACATCGAGGACGATTCATGAAAAATACCCTAAGATGAGTCCTAACAAGCTACATTTGATGTACTAAAGAGCCTAAATTGCGGGATTCATAGAGTTCACACTTGTTACAAATGGTCATTCAATGCGGCCAAATTTTATTTCACTACATCAAATTTTATTTCACTAATCTTTTTTTATGAAAAAATATTGTGGTCCGTTGATATATCAAGTTAATCTTGTTAGTTTGCTATTAACAAAAAGCGGTGCACATAACAATTATGTGTGCACCTATCGTAGTGCGGTAATCTTAACAAAAAAATACACATAACGAAAACTATAGTGCACTTATCAATACTCTAAAAAAAGCAATGAAATTAGGCGTTTATAACCATCATATTCGTGATCGCTGCCGCCATTCAAAATGGAGGCTTGGATGATTAAGGAATGATATTGATGAATTAATTAATATATTTTAATTACCTAAAATAGTTGACTTTCACTTCTACGGATAGGTTAATGGACATCATTATCATTCCAGCTTTTGATTTGTTTTATTTGGAGCAGGCATTATCAGGCACGGGACCAATCACCACAGTATTTCATTTACAACAATATTCTGGTATGACTGCGCTCCGCAAATCACTGAATGCTATACTCCACGACTCGTTTTTTCTTATGTATATGTGTTTGTGAGCGTCATTGAGAGCATATTTTTTATTATTATTATTATTATTATTTTGAAAATTGTAGCCTATATTATTTATATATAAATAAGCATAAGGGTTACATAGCTATGATGTCTTGAGACGGAATAAAAGAGAAAGCTAGGATCAGAGGCATTCTTCTTTCCCACAGAAAATCATTTAAGAGAGCAATATTGACGATGTAGTCGGCTGCAGAATTAGCTCTTCTGTCGATGAGTAAAGTTACCCATCTTGGACAGTCCATGACACGTTTCATGTTTGTCTCAACATCACATGTGCAAAATCCATCATGGATTTAGCTTATGTGGCAGCGCACATTTTAAAATAAAAAAAAACACAATGAAATTTTGTAATAATGAGGGATGAAAAGAAAAGTAAGTGAGAACACATTACGCTTAATGTACAGGGGTTTGCCAGCTACAGTATATTAAAATTTTTGTAATAATGAGAAATAAAATGGAAAAGATTAATGCTTAATCAAATGAAATTTCTCCCTTTTTATGATATGAGTGCCTGATACGGGGCTCCGCCCCTATGACCTCGCGCGATAGTACCCGACCGGCGACGGCGGGCTTTGCCCGCTCCCGGCGGGCTTCGCCCTGTTATGAAATTGGGACCGGATCCGCGACTACGGTGGTTCGCCGCGGATCTAGCAACGGAATCTAGCTGAGCAGTAATAAAACAAAATTAAATTCAAAACCAAGCAAAACACAGACGACAAAATATATACGTGGTTCGGAGTTGAGACTCCTACTCCACGGGGAGAGCGCGCCAGAAAGATCCACTAAACCACTGATGAGGTTACACAGATACAATCAGAGAGCAAACAAATATGGTCGAACAACAAAGGAAAGACAAAAGAACCCAAATCCTGAAGAATCGATATCGCCGGGCGATATCGATGTCGCCGGACGACAACTCATGTTCTTCTTCCCTGATGGATCTGCCGTTCCTGCACCTGTTGTCGCCGCCTGGAGCTGTCTGCCGCCGCTGGACAGAGCCGCCTCCACCTGAATCCTCCTGCTCCCGCCGCCTCCTGGAGCTGCCTGCCGCCGCTGGACAGAGCCGCCTCCACCTGAATCCTCCTGCTCCCGCCGCCTCCTGGAGCTGCCTGCCGCCGCTGGACAAAGCCGCCTCCGCCTGAGTTGAGCCCGATGCGCCGCCTCCGCCGCAGCACGCCTGCTGCCGCCGCCGCACCTGCTCTGAACTGGAGCTGTCGCCGCCGCCGCCGCCTGAACACCTCTCGATGCCGCCTGGAGATCGCCGCTGCAACCCGCTGTCGCCGCCTCTGATCCTCTTGCACCGGCGAGGTCCGTTCGTTGCCGCTGCCGCCGGAAAGAGAAACTCCTACAGAACCTTGCTCCTCACACTCTCGGAAAGCTCCTTACTGGTGGCCGAACCTAGATCCACTCTCTCGGTTTCTTGCTTGATTGTACTCTTATTGTAGCAGCCCCCTCCTAAACATATATATAGGAGAGCACCCCCCCTCTCCTAACTAGGAAGAAGAGGGTCATCAATGGTTTCCATTGATGGCGCCGACCAGATGAGGAAGGAGGCCAGCCGGCCCTTAATGGCCCTTGCCAAAACTGAATGGATTTCCAATTAAACGATAGGCTTGGATAGGAATAACCCCAAATCCCTCCCAAAAAATCAGCCATCCCATTTAATGACCATTCTCATAATAAGAGGTGGTCATGGATCGCGGACGTGGCGCGATCCGGACGGTCCGATTCCATGCGTGAGGTGTCACAATCCTAACAATCTCCACCTTGACTCCTCATGCCACAACCGAACTCCACCTCGAAGTCAAACAAAACGTATCTGAACCTCCAACCTGGATCTCCCCTACTGGCGACTACAAGCCCCCTCTCCCTGGGGCCTGACACAATCAACATGCATCAGTCTGAGTCAAGTCAAACTTGACTCGCCTCACTGATTTCTCCCGCATGCTCGCAACGCATTCCTCCGTAGGAATCTCCCGCAACATCACGCCTCTACCTCGAGCGAACTCCCTCAACTCCCGGTGACACACGTCGACGTACTTCGTCCTTGCACGATAGACCGAGTCTACGGCAAGACGAATCGCACTCGAACTCTCACTGTGCAACTCCACCTTCTCCTGAGTGAGCCTAAGTTCTTTGGTGAGACCTCTGAGCCTGATGGCTCCTCTCACGGTGTCTGGGTACTCCTGAGATGACTCTCTACCCGTCTCCTCTACGGCTGCGAAGATTCTACCTCCGCCAAGGTCCTCTCTCCGAGCACAAGCCCTAGCCACGAATCCTGCCCCGCTCCTCCACTGGTCCTTCCTAGCTTTTCGCTGAGAACGATCTCTGCTCTCTAAAGCTCTATCGAAAGAACCGCGATCTGAGGAGATCGCCTGAAATGCATACGCTACAGTATCCTGAAGCTTCAGAGACGGTCTGACCTCTCTCCTCGCATCTCCCTTGGCAATCGTGGTGCCAATCAGTTTATAGAGCGATCCGGAACGCTCTCCTCTCAAGACTGTCTGTGTGCCTCTCCTGACCTCCAAATATCCGCCGTTGTCGGTATAAGAATACCCGGCGGCCTCCAGAGTGCCTAGAGAAATCAAGCTCTTTCTCAACCTGGGCACATACCGAACGTTGGTGAGTGTCCTGGTCACTCCGTCGAACATCTCAATCCTGATGTTACCGACTCCCAACACGTCCGGGTCACTCCGTCGAACATCTCAATCCTGATGTTACCAACTCCCAACACCTCGCACTCTGAGTCATTCCCCATACGAACACGACCAACCTCACACTGCCTAAAGCTGGAGAACCATCCCATGTTTGGGCACATGTGGTACGAACATCCTGTATCCATGATCCAAGAACCTGTGGTCTCAAGACTGGGTGAAACATGAAGAACGTCAGCGTCGTTCTCATCCTCAGATGCCACCGCAGCCTAATGTGGCTCATGCGTCTGTTCTCTAAACTTCCTCTTCGGGCACTCATTCTTCCAGTGTCCCTCCTCCTTGCAGTAGTGGCACTTTGTATTCCTGCCCCCGGACTTAAACCTAAGTCGGTCTTCCTCCTTCCCTTTTCCTCTCGATCTACCCCGGGTGGAGTCCTTGCTCTTCACGAATAGGCCCTCGTGGGCTCTAGGGCTCGACTTGCTTCTTGTTTCATTCGAGTGCAGCGTTGTCATCACTTCTTCCATCTTCAGGGTGTCCTTCCCATACAGGATCGTGGTGACCAGATGATCGAAGGACTTCAGCAATGAAGACAACAGGAGAAGAGCCTGGTCTTTCACCTCGACCTTAATGTCCATACTACGCAACAGAGAGATAAGTTTATTAAATGCATTCATGTGATCAAGAAGCGGAGTGCTGTCCGACATCCTCAAGCTGTAAAGTTGTTTCTTTACGTACAGCTTATTCGTGAGGGATTTTGACATATAAAGCTCCTCCAACTTCTTCCACAGATCCGCTGTAGTCTCAGCATCGACTACATTATACATAACCTCATCGGTCAAGCACAACTGGATTGTGCTGATGGCCTTCAGATCTAGCTCATCCCACTCGTCGTCCTTCTTCCCGGACTTCTCCTTTCCGAGGAGAGCCTTATGAAGACCTTGCTGGACGAGAACCGCTTTGGCCCGTTTCTGCCACAGACCAAAGTCAATTTTTCCGTCATACTTGGGGACTTCAAATTTCGTTGTCATTATTGCTCACCGGGGTCGAACCTCCCTCTGATACCAATTGATATGAAATTGGGACCGGATTCACGACTACGGTGGTTCGCCGCGGATCTAGCAACGGAAGCTAGCTGAGCAGTAATAAAACAAAATTAAATCCAAAACCAAGCAAAACCACAGACGACAAAGTATATACGTGGTTCGGAGTTGAGACTCCTACTCCACGGGGAGAGCGCGCCAGAAAGATCCACTAAACCACTGATGATGTTACACAGATACAACCAGAGACCAAACAAATATGGTCGAACAACAAAGGAAAGACAAAAGAACCCAAATCCTGAAGAATCGATATCGCCGGGCGATATCGATGTCGCCGGGCGACAACTCATATTCTTCTTCCCTGATGGATCTACCGTTCCTGCACCTGTTGTCGCCGCCTGGAGCTGTCTGCCGCCGCTGGACAGAGCCGCCTCCACCTAAATCCTCATGCTCTCGCCGCCTCCTGGAGCTGCCTGCCGCCGCTGGACAAAGCCGCCTCCGCCTGAGTTGAGCTCGATGCGCCGCCTCCGCCGCAGCATGCCTGCTGCCGCCGCCGCCGCGCCTGGTCTGAACTGGAGCTGTCGCCGCCGCCTCCGCCGCCTGAACACCTCTCGATGCCGCCTGGAGATCGCCGCTGCAACCCGCTGCCGCCGCCTCTGATCCTCCTGCACCGGCGAGGTCCGTTCGTTGCCGCTGCCGCCGGAAAGAGAAACTCATACAGAACCTTGCTCCTCACACTCTCGAAAAGCTCCTTACTGGTGGCCGAGCCTGGATCCACTCTCTCGGTTTCTTACTTGATTGTACTCTTATTATAGCAGCCCCCTCCCAAACATATATATAGGAGAGCACCCCCTCTCCTAACTAGGAAGAAGAGGGCCATCAATGGTTTCCATTGATGGCGCCAGCCAGATGAGGAAGGAGGCCAGCCGGCCCATAATGGCCCTTGCCAAAACTGAATGGATTTCCAATTAAATGATAGGCTTGGATAGGAATAACCCCAAATCCCTCCCAAAAAATCAGTCATCCCATTTAATGACCATTCTCATAATAATAGGTAGTCATGGATCGCGGACGTGGCGCGATCCGGACGGTCGGATTCCATACGTGAGGTGTCACAATCCTAACATCGCCCGTCCGCAGCTAGCTCTGCCCGACCCGCAACATATACATATGAGTACTCAAAATGATCGTAAAAAAATATAAATTAAGAATACAATTTTTAATTTTTAAAACAAATTATATTTTAACGTTAAAACATTAACTCTTCTCCTATCATTCCTAGCTAGAGACAATAGTTTTATGGTATTTAGTGTTTCTATTTTTTTTATTTTTATATTGTAAAGTTGTGTAATTACCTAAATAGATATTGTCTTTATAATATATTAATATAAAGTTCTGTATAATTGTGTAATTATGAATACAACTATATGAACAATTAGGGCTGTGCATGGGTCGGTTCAGTTCGGTTCTGCCCAGAACCAAGAACCGAACCATATAGGTTCGGTTCTAAATATTTGGAACCAGAACCGAACCGAGTATTTCTCACCAAGAATCAGAACCGTATTCTCGGTTTCGGTTCGGTTCCGGTTCTAGTT
This sequence comes from Platanthera guangdongensis, assembly GCA_039583875.1. NCBI lineage: Eukaryota > Viridiplantae > Streptophyta > Magnoliopsida > Asparagales > Orchidaceae > Platanthera > Platanthera guangdongensis. The sequence continues at coordinate 149,615,866 of CM077159.1, read as the reverse complement.
TCGGTTGCTAAATATTAACAAATAGTCAGATATTCATCAAATCATTAACAACTGTAAGAATTTATTATTTAGAAGTATAGCATATAATGCCAACAAAAAAGAAAAGAATAAAAATAAACAGATGACAATTGCCAAAATCCAAATAACATCATAGTCATTAGTCAATATTAATTGAAGTGATGGTCGCCAGAAGTTCTGGAGGCGGGCCGGAGCGACGTCGAGTCCTGTCGAGTGCCGACTGTCGAGATCGTTTGGGAGTCGGAGAACTGACGGGCTGAGCGCTGATTAAAGAACACACCGGGACGGCGGGACGCGTAAAGCCTTAGGGTTTGGGGTTTTATTGTTTTAAATTTTAATGTTTTATTAAGGGGTAAGTTCAGGTCGGGTCGGTTTTGGGTAGAACCGACACCAGAACCGAAAACCGAGTTGTAACCCCGGTTCTTGGAAATTTAAGAACCGGAACCGAACCGGTAACCGATAGAACCGACCCAAATGGCACCGGTTCGGTTCGGTTCGGATCGGTTCTTCAGTTTTCGGGTATATATGCACAGCCGTATGAACAATATAAGAGCATTTGCAATGTTTTACCAAAGATTGGGCCTCATTTGGTTCACCGTTTAGACACGTCCTGTTTCCTAAAAACGAACCGTGTACTTAATTTTTCATTTGTTTTTCCGCCACCGGTTTGACACGCCGGCGTTTGTGTCCTTGAGAAATTCAGGCTTTAGCAACCAGCTTCCCCTACCTCCAGTCAGCCGCGTTTCAGTTTTTTTTGGAATCCCGCTGCTACCCGTCGATCGCCCTCCCGTGCCCCGCCAAGCTCCAGCTCCTCCACCAAGCTCCAGCTTCAACTTTTGCCTCCGCCTTCTCCTCCTCCATGAGCTTTGTTTCCTCCCTACTCCTCCATGAGCTCTACCTGCTCCATCTCCAACCTCCATGAGCTCTGCCGCTTATTTAGGGTTGCCTCCGTCGGCGGCCTTGCTAGAGACCACTGTCCGGCTCGTCGGTCCCTGGCGAACCCGCAGAGGGTATCCCAGAGGCACTCTGGTATGCCGCCGGCGGTGGAGTCATGCGGAAGCATGTCGTAGAAAGGGCGGCGGAATGATGGCGCTGGGCGGTGGAGGGAATTTTTTTACAAAAACAATCTAAAAATTACAAAAAAAAACATTTGTATAGTTTAAACAGTGTTTTTAATTACAGTATTACACAAATATATATGCATATATAAATAAATTAGAATATATATATATATATATATATATATATATATATATATATATATAATTAAAAAATTATATAATTGAAAACAGAATTATAAATATTAAAATTAATTGATAGAATTAATAAAAAAATATAAATATTATTTTCAATAATTTATTTTAAAATTTACGTAAACGTCACCGATGTTTTGTCAAACGGTTCTCTGTTCTGAACAGTTCTGTAAACACTGACTATTCAAGTAAATCTTTATTTCCAGCAACAAGTTTCTAACAGTTGCATTTACAAACTTGTATTTACAACAGTTTGTTTTACAACTGCAATCGTTCTATCAAATAAAGCCTTAGTTTCATATAGTAGTAGAGATATATAATATAATAAATATAATAGTAATTATTATTTTATCTGTCATACTCAATCACAAAATTGGTCGGTAAAGATTCTTATACCAGCTAATATATAATAATAAAAGATTTATGGCTCTCCATCGTGGGATGAAATTAGCTTTTTTTTTAAACTATAAACATCAGAAATTATGCGCGTGCAGCTTAGTTTCGGTGAAGACTTTGATAAACTTGAATGCGACAAGAGTTGGAGCTGCGACAATAAGAGCCATTCCTAATGAAGCTGTGAGGAATGACGTGGAGTAGCTGCCGTCTAAGAATCAGTTTGTTTCGGCGGTGGCGGTGAGACAAAAAGTTGTGAGAATGGAGCTGTGGAAATAGAGCTATTCAAAATGACAAAACAGTTAGGTAAAACAACGATTACAGAGTTGTTCAGAATGAAGAAACAGTTTGCTAAAACAACGGTATTGTTTCTATTATGTTTAATTATAATTAATATTTATAATAATAATAACAATAATAATAATTTTCGACTAATACATATCATAATTATAAATATAATAATAATCCGTTAATAAATTTAATGAAAATAATAATAATGGGCTAATTAATATTTATTATAATAATTATAAATTTAATTATACTGTTCATCATCTTCTCGGCCATGGATGCTCTGTCGTCGGAGCACGCTCCGCCTTCCCTCGCCGGAGCACGGCTCCGCCGATCCTAGCCGGAGCAAGGCTCCGCCGGCCCTTATCGGAGGACGGCTCCGCAGACCCTCGCCGGAGCACGACTCCGATCGTCGGAGGAGCTCAGCCGCACAGGCATCGATGGTAGAGCGTGTCCTGTTCATCTCTGGAGCACACCTCCGTCGTTCGTCGCCGGAGCACTGCTTCAGCAACCATCGCCGCTGCAGATGGTCCGTGACGTTGGAAAGCTCCGTTGAGAACGGAAATTTGCTCATCCGATCCCGCCGCAACACCCAAACAAACTGGCAAAAAAAACTCTGGTCCGATCCCAACTCAACGGAGTGATAACGCGGAAATAAACGGAGCTTAAAAAGGGACAAAAATGACATTTTGAAGCGGTTGAAATTTGAGGGTTATGAAAATGAATTATTTAGCGTTAGTGTTTTCCCCCAAATGGAGACGAAGCAAAAACACAGTCATGTGACAATACACTTCAAAGCATTCTCTTTTATAAAGGCAGTGCGAAAACAATGTCAATTAAATTTTCATGTATTTTACATTTCTTCATTAGTATAATTTGATGGGGATGAGATTTCTTTTAAAAAAGAGTTGGGGTGCACATATCCACACCCCAATGATCTCCACCCAAAAGTAGTGGGATCATGGGTTTGACCGCACGCTCGATCATCATGCCCGATCCCCCAGCACACCGATTGTTGAAACCGAAAACTCGGTCTCTTGTGGAGTTCACCCTTGGGGAAGAGGTGATTGCGCACCTACTTTTCTCATGCAAGCCAATAACAAAAATAAATTGGAACTGACCCAAGGGGTCTGTGTGGAGGTCCCACCACACACCCGGAAGATCTTAGAGCGCTTCCCCTCCTTAGTCAAATGCTGAGCTAAGGCTACCTCACAAAGCGCAAGAAGATCTGAACACAAGTCAGCATGCCTTCTGCGGTATTCCTTGGGTCCTATTTATAGTTTTCTGAAAACAGCCTGCAAATAGCCAACCTCCGCTGTTTTGAGCAGCTATGTGCAGCCCAACTGGGACTGCTAACAGCGTAACTCCACTGTTCTAACAGACTATAGGCAGACCAGCGGGGGCAAAAAGGTAAAAAATATCATATGTAGCTGGGCGAGTGGCCCCCTGAAGTCTCTGCATGCCCGGGGCGGTGAGTGCTCGATCTAGCTGGCACTCGCCGTCTCCATCTGGGCCTCGACGAATACGGGCCCGACTGACCCTACTCGCCGGCTCCACTGGGCGAGTGCTAGCCTTTCGGCTCTTTTCACCCCTAACAATTCCCCCTCGCCTGGGCGAGTCGGGGGCTGCCGAGCTTTGGCCCCTTGAGTGCTCTCCCGGGACTTAGACTGCACGATCTGGCGGGTCCTGCTCCAAAGAAATTCAGTTCGATGAACACCGAGATTCGTTCGACGAATGACAAGCTCAGTTCGACGAATCCATGTTTCCCGCTCGACGAACGCCGAGATCCGTTCGAGCCCACCAGCATGCGACCAAGGCGGTGGCCCCGACAGCTGCTCCCTCTCGACCGCCGGCCACGGTCGAGCGAGCGGCCGCGAGGGCCGCTCCCCTCGACCGCCGGCCGTGGCCGAGAGAGCGGCCGCGCGGGCGAGCGGCCACGCGGGCCGCTCTCCCTCGGCCATCGGCCGCGGGCGAGCGGTCGTGCCGGCAACGGCCGACGGAGCGGTTGCGCGGGCCACTCTCCCCCTCGGCCGAAGGCCGTGTCCGAGTGGGCGGTTGCGCCGGCCGCAGCCGAGAGAGGGGCATCACGAGCCGCTCTACCTTGGCCACCGGCACGCGACCGAGGAAGCGGCCGCGTCGGCCGCTCCTCCTCGGCCGCCGACGCGCGGCCGAGGGAGCGGCCTAGCCGGTCTCCCCTCCTCGGCCGCCGCTAACAGTCCCCCCTCGCCGGCTCCCCGTGGAAGTTCGTCCCCGTCGTCCGATCATTTGGGGTTTCCCCACCGTACGATTTGCGTGTAACCACCCACTAACCGACGGATTAGCGGGGGAATTTTGTCTACAATTTAATAATTTATTTAGGATGCAAATAACGAGATTAATTATCATAAATGCGCACCCTAAACTATAGAAAAAATTTTAATTTCGGGTGGTTATGGTGTGCGGATAGTCGCATAACAACCATAACCACCCCCTGGAGGCTATAAAAATAGCTTCATACCTCCTCATTTGTCACATTTTTTTCTCCAAGCCTTCTTCTTCCTCAAGTCGAAGCTCTGCAGAATTTCTCCTACGAGCTGCATTCGAGCATCACTCAAGCCACACCGGAGCCACGTTCGAGCCACCTGACGAAGCCCGATCTCTCAGTTTCCAAGAGACCTCCGCAACCACGCTCAGAATTAGTGGGACGCTCTGCGAAGCCCATCGTCGCAAAGTGCAATTTGTAACAAACTTCCGACGCGACGTCCTATCATCCGATGTGTGCTAAGTGTTCTCTCAGCCCAAAATTGTAATGAGAGGTGACATATCACCCTCGATTCCCCAAACAAGTTATAACAGCCAGGAAATAATGGACTTTGACTGACACTAATCCGGTCAAGTGATATTTTACCCGGATGAGAGGTTTTTTCACATTAAAAATTTGTGTGTACGATCAATCTACTTCATTCACTATGTGCGTGCTCGACGGTCCCGAGAGCTAAGGAGGTCCAGGTTATTCCGGTCTGACCGAGACATCGAGTTAGACCGCAACAGTTTGACACCGTCTGTGGGAAGCGAGTTTCCAGTATCCTCAGAAGACAGTACCCTCAACACAGCGGTACTCGTGACTAGATACTATTACGGGAGAAGTTTCTCGCACCGCAAAATGGATGATCCATGGGGGCACGTCGGTTTAGTTCTCCCTCACTTATCTGTCAACATGGTTGAAGCAGAACCCCCTGCATGGATATTCAAGGCCGTGAAGCCTGTCCTTCCAGAGAACCTGAAGCCCAAAATCACTGCAACAGCCTTGAAGTAGCGGATCTCGATGAAATGCTCACGCACGAAAAAGTTCTCAACTTAATAACAGAAGAGCGCGAGGGAGCCAAGCGAAGTGCCGCTTCAGCTAGCCGCCCCTCCATCATTGATCGTCATTTGCACCTGAGGTCCTGAAACATCAAATCTCATATGGTTTCAAGCTCCCTAAGATCGAGACGTATGATGGTACAAGTGACCCCTCAGAGTATGTCAGACACTTCGCAATAATGATGCAACTTTGCAGTGCCCCAAATCAACTATTGTGTCAAGCTTTCCCGGCGATCCTAAAAGGGCAAGCTCGCACCTGGTTCCCTTCCTTGAAGGAAGGAGAAATCAAGGATTTCACAGAACTAACACATCAATTCACGGGTCAGTTCATCGCCAGTCACCAGATATTCAACGATCCTTCCCACCTGTCCGGTATCCGTCAAAGTGAAAGGGAAACCCTTAAAGATTTCTTCCATCATTTCACCACTGAGGCATGACGAATCCCTGGGATAAAAACAGAACTCCTACTGGGGTTTCTTCTTGGAGGCCTCCACCATGGTGACTTCCACTCCGCACTAGTACAAGATACTATACCCGGCTATCCCGATATTGTTCGACAGATCGACGCCCAGATTATCGCTGACGATGCAGTTGAAGCACACCACCAACAATTCAAAAGCAACTCAAAGAGATAGTGAGAGTGGGGGTTGACACAACTGTCGGTTCCCAAAAAAGAGCAACTCACACTGTGTCAACTCTCGGCGGGCTGGGGGCCATCACCAACATCAAGCCTTCACTCCTCTCAACACTTCACGAGCGAAAGTGTTGTTCGCCATACGCAACCATCTGTCTCTCCAAAGTCTAAGGGCTCTTACTCCAAATTCAAGGCACTAATCTAAATATTGCGACTTCCATCAAGGCCACGGACATAAGACATAAGATTATTAGTGACTGAAGACAAAAATCAAATGATTCGCTCGCCTCGAGTGCCTCAAGAGTTCTCTCTAAAATAAAGGCTCTAAATCAACATGTCAAAAATGATCCAGTGCATGGCTGATCACTAGGACGAACATCCCAAAGAAGAGTTTTTTTTTGCTAAAAGAGCATCCAGAGCTCTGCAACTGATTGTATTTTTATTTTCAACATTTGCGGAACAAACAACATGTGTTATCTCCAATCTTATTGATGGATTCATTACAGAGTGTTCGGTGTTCCCTACAAGGGACTCCGGCCTCTCCCCTTACAGAGTGTTCGATGCTCCCAACAAGGGACTCCGACCCCTCCCCTTTCAGAGTGTTCGCTGCTCCTAACAAGGGACTCTGCCCTCTCCCCTTACAAAGTGTTCGTTGCTCCCCACAAGGTACTCCGACCTTTTCCCTCTACAGAGTGTTCGGTGCTCCCCACAAGGGACTCCGACCTCTCCCCTTACATAGTGTTCGGTGCTCCCAACAAGGGACTTCCGCCTCTCCCCTTACAGAGTGTTTGATGCTCCCAACAAAGAACTTTGGCCTCTCCCCTTACAGAGTGTTCGGTGCTCCCAACAAGGGACTCTGTCCTCTCCCCTTACAGAGTGTTTGGTTCTCCCAGCAAGGGACTCCGGCCTCTCTCCTTATAGAGTGTTCGGTGCTCCCAATAAGGGACACTGTCCTCTCCCCTTACAGAGTGTTCGGTGCTCCCCATAAGGGACTCCGACCTCTCCCCTTACAGAGTGTTCAAATGTCCACAAAAGAGATTCTGGCCTCTTCGGCTTATAGCCTAGCTATGCAGCATCAAATACTTACCTTCTTCGTCGTCACTGCAGGCCAACACCCAGACATCGACAGGGTCTGCCCCCTTGCACAAAATAAATGAAGTCGCGAGCCAACCACAGACAAACCAAGCTGCAATCACAGCCCTCGCAATGCAACGCCGCAAGTCAAACACATAAGCAACATTTGGGAAAAAGAAGAAAGAGAATGTTATCATCACAACAACGTACAAATACATGCACAAATGCGCTGATCAGGACTACCAAATAATAAAGACAACGTACAAGATATCAGCCTAGAAAAATAAAAAAATACAAACACAATAATAAAGGAATATAACGTCGCTACATATCAACCGCGTCAACATCAGAACTCTTGTCGCTAGAGATATCATCAAAACTAAAGTCAGATATGTCGCATCCAAAGCTCCTACCAACAAGATGAAAAGCCTTCGAAACTCCACACCTAAGCACCAGCTCCCAAACGTCCTCCATCTGAGGCCCCACTTCCTTGCTCCAGATCGCATCGCGAATCTCCTCGCTAATCAAACAACGATCCCGCATATAATCCAGAGACTCCATATACTCCGCAAGTCCGACAGCCTTCAACTCTAACACACCGCTATCAAAAGATAACGCCTCCACTTGGGCCTTCGCCATACAAAGCTCTGTCTCCAAACGGGAAGTCTCCACTTCGACACGCTTCAGCATTTGCGCAGTTCCTTCCACCAGAGATTTTTCCACCTCCAACGATGCTCGAGTCTCTTCCAATTCCTCCTTCAACTCCGATCCAATCTGTCGGAATCGGGAAATGTCCCGTTCATGATCATCTCTCAGAGTAGCAAGCGAGTCCTCCGCCGCCCGAAACTTCTCCTGAAGAGCCAGATACCCGTCCTTCAAGCTCACGTAATGATCATTCTAAGTAACGGCAGTTTGAGCATGGATGTCAATCTATAAGAGAAATATGGAGAAAAGTCAGTACAATACAACAACGAAGAAGAGCCAAAAAAATCAAGCTTGTTTACCACTTCATTCATATCCTTCAAGGAAGAAGACAACCTTGGAGCAGCTGCCTCCGCAGGGGGAGCCGGGGGGGGGGGGGAATCCAAGCACATGTACCTCGGGAGTAGGACCGCGACGCCCACCGGGAGGAGTGACGCTACCCAGAGGAATCGAACAAGGCGCCGCACTATCATCACCATGAGGAGCTACTGGCCTTCCTTTTCCGACCAAAATCCGAAGAATTCTCAATAATTTGCCCAGAGTCTGAAGAAATCCCGTATCGCAACAAGCGTTTCTCTTCCACAAATGAGGAAATACTGAATAGCCGGTTTGCCAACTCACGGGCTTTGAAAATCCCAACACTAAGAAAAACTCTCGCTCTTTCCCCTTTTGGCAGTGACAACGATCAGACAATACATTCCATAGCTCCTGCAAGCCCCAGGAGTTCTTGACATAGCCCAATAAAGTATTTTCGTGACGACGGTCCGTCCGAGTCTCAAAATCTAGCTAGCTCTTGTTGCTATGATTTTCACTCGCTCACCACCATCAGAGCGAATGTCGCACCAATCTCGATAGCAGTCCAAAGAGAGTTTCTCGCCATGTTCACAAAAGAAGACAACCAATCCCATGTGGCGTACTACCCCCAAGAGAGTGAACTGGAAATCGGCACGCCACCAAATTTCAAAATCTCGATGACTTCCTCGCATGGGGGCAATCAGAAACCCGATCCCAAATTAGTCTCGCAGATCGTCAACCAACTGCGAGGAGGATTTTGAACCCTCTCTTCGACATGCGGTATCTTCACTTCAAGGTCGGCAGACAGACCGAACTTACTCCTCCAAATCGCAACCTGATCATCGGTAATGGAGGAACACAGATGCATCGGTCTTGTAGTACGGTTTGAACCCTGGCATAAAAAGTAAGATTGATCTTAGATAAAAATATCCGCAAATCAAAAATTTTTCGCCCTCGTCGTGCGTATAAAGGCACGTCACGCAGAAAAACCAAAACCATACGATGCGCCCAAATATGTTCTCACAAATAATTAAGCATACACGCGTCCCAACGCACGTACACCAGGGCAAGCAATCACACAAGTGCTCGCACGCGGTGAAGCATGTGTGCGCCCCCGCGCGGTCAGGTACGTGTGCAGTCTAGTGCGCGAGCGCGACCGCGGCCATGCCCGCGCGCGCGGCCAGGCGCGCGCGCGCGGCCCTAAGCGTGTGCGGCCCTACACGTGCGCAACCCTACACGCGTGCGGCTGACCCAGCATGCCTGTGAGCGATCATGTGTGCGGCTGAGCCCACATGCCCATGAGCGAACATGCGCGTGCACCCGCACGCACGTCCAGGCGCGCGCCTGACAGCGTGTAACATCCCAAGTTTCTGTAGGCAGGAAAAGCAGTTTCCGTTTGGCGGTTTGTTGATACCGCAGGGCGGTAGTGTCAGGCGTCGAGTGTGTCGAGAGCGTCGAGAGCTTTAAGTTGACTCAACGCTTAGTCTACCACACGATGGTAGGTTGATATTGTTGAAGCATGCATTCCACGCTTCCTGGTTTGCTAATAACAAATCTTGTTTGTATTTGATATTTGGATGTTTTGGTGTGCAGATAACACAAGTCTTTATCTAATGTCTTTTTGGTGCTGAATCGGGTCAGAATTGAACACGGGAGATATTGCCGGGCGATATTGAGTATCGTCGATCGGCAATAGCACCACTCGACGTATTTTCGCTTGGTGCTCATGAAAACATGGCTTCCGTTATTTTGCTATCGCCCGAAGGCGATATCCGGTATCGCTCGGCGATAGTGCATGATTCGACGCTCAACGTTTGTGCGATGTGAAAATGAGGAGTATGTGGGACACGTGGCAGCGGTTACCGATATCGCCAGGTGGCGATACCCAGTATCGCCCGACGATAGCGCCAGAATATAAAAACATTTCATTTTTTGAGGAAATCACGAATTTCATTACTTGGAGTGTATTTCCCTGCATAGACGTTTCAGAGAGCTGCAGAACTCAGAGATACTCCATACTCTCAAGAAGGCCAAAAGCGTGAAAGATTGACGGCACGTGCGAAGCATTCAAAGCATCTCTAGGAAGGATTTGTCGGCATCTTTAGCGCATTGTTTGAAGGGAGTGTCTAGCCTAAAGTGTTCAAGTTGTTTTTGTTCTTTCTTTTACTTTCTCATTTTAATCGGTAGAGAAATCGCCGCCTTGTGCGTGGCGTCTAAGTCCTTGTGTGGCTTAGGAGAGAATCACAGCCTTGTGAGTGGCGTCCAAGTCCTTGTGTGGCTTAGGAAGAAATCGTTGCCTTGTGTGCAGCGTCTAGATCGTGGTTAGATCTAGGGGAGGCTAGTAGCAAGATCTAGGAAGAGATACGCTTTAGCCTGTCGGTTCTTGGTAGAAGAACCAGCGAAAACACTAGCGAATTTTTTATTTCATGAGCCTTTGTCTCTAGCTCTATAGAGACACTTTGTATTCAATTTATCTCTTTTGAAATATATCATTATTGTTTTTAGCTAGTATACATTTGCACTCTTCAATTATATTATTGTTATTCATCTAGTAAAGTTTGTTTAATTTTTGAGAAAAATTAAAAGAACCCTTATTCACCCCCCCCCCCCCTCTAAGGGTGCCGTAAGATCCAACACTTGGTATCAGAGCGAGGTTACTCCAAAATCAGTTTCACCACCGGGAGTAATGGCGCAAAACACTCACGCGTTTTCTGAGGGGCGAGGTATTAGTAGACCTCCCTTATTTACGGGCACCGACTACAACTATTGGAAAGCACGAATGCGTTGCTTTCTAATAGCTCTAGACATCGACATTTGGGGATGGTAGAAACATGCTACACTGCTCTTATAACTATAGTAGGAAGTGTCTCTATGGAAAAACCCAAGGACAAATGGGATGAAGCAGATAAGCTTTGATGTAAAAATAACGCTAAGGCAATGAACACCTTATTTTGTGTGTTAGATAGGACTTAATTTAACGTGTTTGTGCATGTGATACTGCATATGATATTTGGAATCTTCTTGAAGTTACTCATGAAGGAACATCGCAGGTAAAGGACTCAAAGCTTTTCCAGCTATAATCAGAGTTTGAGAAGTTCAAAATGGAGGTTGATGAGGATATAGATTCCATGTACACAAGGTTTAGCAAGATAGTAAACGATTCAAGAATTCTAGGGAAGAATTTCTCAAATGGAGATTTGGTGAGGAAAATACTTAGATCGCTTCCCCCGAAGTTTAATCCAAAAGTGACTGCCATCTCGGAGTCACACGATCTAAAGTCTCTCCAAATTGAGAATCCGATTGGCAACTTGAAAACCCATGAAGTAGAGTCGAGGATTCAACAACAAGAGTATAACTTGGAGCCAAGAAAGAAAGCCTTGGCGTTGAAGTCCAAGAAGGAAGAGGAAAGCGAGTCTGACGAAAGTGACGATGAGGATGAAGAAAGCTTGTTTGTGAAGAAATTCAGGAGATTCATGAGAAATCCTGAAAGAAGAAATTCTTTCAAGAAATTTTTCAAGAGGCAAGAATCTGAGAATAGGAAAGGAAAATCCCAAGCTAATGGAGAGGATGATGATGATAGACCTCCGCCTGAGTGCTATCACTGCAGGAGAATTGGGCACATAAAGAGCAAGTGCCCAAAGTATCTGAAAGAGCTGAAGGAGAAACGACACAAAAAGAAAGATAAGAAGAAAGTTCTGAAGGCAGAGATATGGGATGAAGCCACTTCTGAGGAGTCAAGCAGTTCAGGGTCAGGAACAGAAGAGGAGGCCAACATGTGTTTGATGGGAAAGAGCGCTTCATCACATGATGAAGGAAGCAGTGTCCAGAGCGACACTGAGGTAACTCCTGAAACTTATAATGATTTATATTCTGAATTTTTGAGAACTTGCAAGTATTTAGACAAAAAACTGCATGAAATTAAATTGATTAAATCTGAAAATAAAGTATTAGTTAAAGAAAATAAAAAACTAAAAAATGAAGTAAAAGTTTTTGGGAAGGAGAAAGCGACTTGTCAAGAGGATTGTCCCTCCTTGACAAGGATAGTAGAGCTTGAGAAAGATCTCTCTAAGACTCAGACTCGGGTTGAAAGTCTTACAAAAGAGAAAGCGGCCTTAGAGAGATCTCTAAAGTTTTCTCAATCTCAAGTGGAAGGCAGCAGGAAGTCCTTCACAAACCGTTGCAGCACCATAGTTGCCGAAAATAATGTATTAAGAGGACAAGTCCGTAATTTAGAAATGACCACTAACAAATTTGGAGTGGGCCAAAAATCTCTAAATATGATTTTGGGAAACCAGTACTATGGTTCTGAAAAATTCGGACTTGGATACTCTTCTGAGCACTATCTCCCGGCGACATCCATTGTCGTCGGCGATAGAAAAAAATCCAGGAAAGGGTCAAAATCTGATTTTTAGATTAAAAACAATAAACCCTCTGTCCCTGTAGCTTCCAGCAAAGGGTCAAAATTTACTTTAAAAAATCTGTCGACTTCTTTCATCAAGTGTGCCAAATGTTATAAGTTTGGTCACACAACACATACTTGTAAGAAGGCGGGATACTGTTCAGTCAAACAAATCTGGGTGCCTAAGGCTTCCACCTATTCTATGGGAGGAACCACTTGGGTAGCCAGATCTTTACTCTCATCCTCTTTCTAGGTGTGTTGGCATGCTAAGGACAAAGAAGACGTGTGGTACTTGGACTCGGGTGTTCCAAGCACATGACGGGCAATAAATCAAAGTTCCTTATCCTGAAGATGAAAACCCTCTGTCCCTATAGCTTCCAGCAAAGGGTCAAAATTTACTTTAAAGAATCCGTCGACTTCTTTCATCAAGTGTGCCAAATGTTATAAGTTTGGTCACACAACACATACTTGTAAGAAGGCGGGATACTGTTCAGTCAAACAAATCTGGGTGCCCAAGGCTTCCACGTATTCTATGGGAGGAACCACTTGGGTAGCCGGATCTTTACTCTCATCCTCTTTCTAGGTGTGTTGGCGGACTAAGGACAAAGAAGACGTGTGGTACTTGGACTCGGGGTGTTCCAAGCACATGACGGGCAATAAATCAAAGTTCCTTATCCTGGAGATGAAGAAAGGAGGAGTAGTTACTTTTGGAGACAACGGAAAGAGAAAAATCATCGGCATTGGAGTACTAGGTAACAAATCATTTACTATCTTAAATGTTTTGTATGTTAAAGGTTTGGAGCATAATTTAATTTAGATAAGTTAGTTATGTGATATTGGCTTAAACGTCTTGTTTGACTCATCTTCAAACCTATGCAAAATTATTAACTCTAAAACAAATGATATTGTTATTACTGCTCCTAGATTTAAAAAAGTTTACATGATTAGATTTAATGATTTGTCACATTCTTCATTAAAGTGTTTTATTTCTAAAAATGAGGAGTTAGATCTGTGTCACAGACCTCTTGGACATTCTAGTTCCAAGCTAATCATAAAATTGTCTCAAAATAAACTTGTTAAAGGTTTACCTTTTTTGCATGGAAATTTATCATCTTTATGTTCACCATGTCAAAATGGAAAATTTACAAAGTCTTCTTTTAAAAACAAAAATGTCGTTTCCACCACTAGGCCTTTAGAATTGATACATATGGATTTGTTTGGTCCTATTAATACACTAAGTCTAGGTGGTAGAAAGTACACTTTTATTTTGATTGATGATTTCTCTCGTTTTAGTTTGACAATTTTCTTATCGTCTAAATCTGATTCGTTTTTAGAATTTTCCAAATTATGTGTAAGTGTTTAAAACGAAATAGAGTTAAAAATAAAATGCATTCGTTCAGATCATGGAAGTGAATTTGATAATGAGAAATTTGTTTCTTTTTGCAATGAGTTAGGAATTAAACATGAATTTTCTGCTCCTCGTACACCTCAACAAAATGGTGTGGTAGAAAGGAAAAATAGAACTTTACAAGAACTAGCTCGCACTATGCTATCTGAATACAAATTACCTCGATCATTTTGGGCCGAAGCTGTTAGTACTGTTTGTTATGTTATTAATCGTGTTATGCTTCGACCTCTCTTAAAATTAACACTTTATGAGTTATATTTTCAAAAGAAACCGAATGTGTCTTATTTTAAAGTTTTTGGTTGTAAATGTTTTGTTTTGAACACTAAGGATAATTTAGGTAAATTTGATGAAAAGTGTGATGAAGGTATTTTTATTGGTTATTCTTCAACAAGTAAAGCTTATAGAGTTTACAATAAAAGGACCAAAATGGTTGAAGAATCGATACATGTTAAATTTGATGAGTTTTTTTCTTGTGTAGAAGCTAATAATACAGGTAGAGATGAAGAGTTCTCCCCTCTACAAAGGGTGGATGACGATGAAAACCTTGGAGACAAAGATGAAGAAAAAGGAGTCGAACAAGAAGAAGAAGAATAAGAGAAAGGATACGTGCCTCCAAGTGAACTAAGATTCTCAAAAGATCATCCCCAAGATTTGGTTATTCGAGAATCATCAAGAGGGGTAAGTACTCATTCATCCATACGTGAGTTATTTTCGAATATGTGCTTTATTTCTGATATAGAACCTAAAAGCGTTGAAGCTGCTTTAAATGATAATTTTTGGTCTTTAGCTATGAATGACGAGCTTAATCAATTTGAACGCAATAAGGTTTGGAAGTTAGTAGAACGTCAAATCATCCTGTTGTAGGGGTCAAGTGGATTTTTAAAAATAAACTAGATAGTGAATCTAGAGTCACTAGGAACAAAGTTAGACTCGTAGCAAAAGGTTATTCACAAATAGAAGGAATAGATTTTTATGAAACTTTTGCACCCGTAGCACGTTTAGAAGCAATTAGAATATTTCTTGCATTTGCTAGTTTTAAGAAGTTTAAATTATTTCAAATGGATGTTAAAACTGCTTTTTTAACGGGTATATTAAGGAGGAGGTTTATGTAGAACAACCTCCAGGCTTTGTTGATGTTAGATTTCCTGATCATGTTTTTAAATTAGAAAAAGCCCTTTATGGTTTGAAACAAGCACCCCGAGCATGGTATGATTGTTGATGCGCGAAAGTGGCACCGGGAAGCTAACACGGAGGGAGTGTGTTCGGTCTCACAAGCTGAGTGGAGAAGTGGAAAGAAGGCCGCGGGGGAAGAAGAAAGAAGGAAGCTTCTGAGTGCTCGAGAGTGGAGCAAGCGCTTGTCAAAGGGGTTGCGGGGATAGAGGAGAGGGTTGCCGAGAATAACCGGGAAGGCTGATGAGAAGAGGAGGATGATCAGGAGCTGTCGAGTAGACGGTTACTATGACGATCGCCCAGCGAGGAAGGTTAATGAGCAGCGAAGAACTTGCTTAGCATAGAAAAAGCTTACTGAGAAGAGAAAAAGCTTGCTGAGCAGAGAAAAAGCTTGCTGAGCAGAGAGCAAGCTTGTTGATCAAAGAGAAAGCTCGCTGAGCAGAGAGCAAGCTTGCTGAGTAGAGAAAAAGCTTGCTGAGCAGAGAGCAAGCTTGCTGAGCAGAGAGCAAGCTTGTTGGGCAGAGAAAAAGCTTACTGAGCAGAGAGCAAGCTTGCTGAGCAGAGAGCAAGCTTGCTGAGTAGAGAAAAAGCTTGCTGAGCAGAGAAAAAACTTGATGAGCAGAGAGCAAGCTTGCTGATGAGAGAGCAAGCTTGCTGAGCAGAGAAAAAGCTTGCTGAGCAGAGAGCAAGCTTGTTGAGCAGAGAGCAAGCTTGCTGATCAGAGAAAAAGCTTGCTGAGTAGAGAAGCTTGATCAATAGAGAAGGTTGATCAACAGAGAAGGTTGATCAACAGCGGAGCTTGAGCTGACAGTTACTTGGACGGTTGTGCTTGCGCGTTGACACCGAGAGAGCTAAATTGAGCTGAGAGGAAGAGAAGCGGCCGCTAGCAGTGGAAACAACAGACTTCACCCGCCGTGGCTTAAATGCCACTCTTGCGACGGGCTTTTCTTTTAATCAAGAAATAAGATTACAGCTTGCTAATGCACCTTTACATGAAAAAGATAATAAAGGGTACAAAGGAGAAGCTGGCGGTTAAGGGAGGAGTTGCCAGAGGCTAACGAAAAGAAACTGCTGGCAGGTCGCAGGGCTTGATGGCAAGATGGGGAGGACTGGAAATCAGAGTCTACAGGGCTTGCTGGCAAGTTGTGGAGGACTGGAAATCTGAGTCCGCAGGGCTTGCTGGCAAGCTGTGGAGGACTGGAAATCTGAGTTCGCAGGGATTGCTGGCAAGCTGCAGTTTTCCTCCTGCACCTTGTTCCTTCCTTTCCCAAATGAGAGGTATCAGGGGCTATTTATAGGCCAGGTGAAGTATCTTCCAGAAGTGGGGCCCAGTGACATCATCATGACGACCTGCGCGGACTTGGCGAGCAAGCTGCCTGGCTTGGCGGACTGGGAGAAGGAAGGTCGCCTCCTTTGGGCTGCTAAGGCATATGGGGCGGCCTGAAGCAGGAGGCCGCCCCTGGTGGGCGGCCTGACACAGGGAGGCCGCCCCTGGTGGGCAGCTTGGCAAGGAGGCCGCCCCTGGTGGGCAGCTTGGCAAGGAGGCCTCCCCTGCTGGGCGGCTTGGAGCAGCGAGGCTACCCCTGGTGGGCGGCCTGACACAGGGAGGTCGCCCCTGGTGGGCGGCCTGGCAAGGAGGCCACCCCTGGTGGGCGGCCTGGCAAGGAGGCCGCCCCTGGTGGGCGGCCTGGAGCAGGGAGGCCACCCCTGGTGGGCGGCCTGGAGCAAGGAGGCCACCCCTTATGGGCGGCCTGGCACAGGGAGGCCGCCCCTGGTGGGCGGCCTAGCAAGGAGGCCGCCCCTGGTGGGCGGCCTGGAGCAGGGAGGCCGCCCCTGGTGGGTGGCCTGGCACAGGGAGGGCGCCCCTGCTGGGCGGCCTGGCAAGGAGGCCGCCCATGGTGGGCGGCCTGGAGTAGGGAGGCCGCCCCTGGTGGGCGGCCTAGCACAATGAGGGTGCCCATGGTGGGTGGCCTGACAAGGAGGCCACCCCTGGGGGGCGGCCTAGCAAGGAGGCTGCCCTTGGTGGGTGGCCAGCAAGGGAGGCGGACTGGGCACTGGAGGCTGCCAAAGGGCCAGCAATGGAGGCGGCATGGGAAGCAGGCCGCTCCCTAGGGCTGCTGAGGGGGTGGTCTGAGGAGCAGGCCACCCCTGGGTGGCGGCTTGAGGAGCAGGCCGCCACTAGGTAGTCAGAAGAGGCTGCTTGAGGAGCAGGCCGCCCCTATAGGGGAGGAAACCCTATGATGGCAAGCCGGAGCGTGAGTCCGCTGTGCCCGCGATAGTTGAATTGGTACAGGGTTGACGCTGGTTGGGCGACCTGGCGGACTGAAGGGATAGATCGCATAGATCACCCCCTGTTTGTTTTGGATTGCCTCCTGTAAGGAAAAATGCTACGCGGTTAGGAGGCCTAATCGCGCGGCCTGCGAGGTTGAGCTATGGGAATAACCCGCCGTCCCGTAGGGCACGCGGTTGCAACGCAACCTGGGTGGACAGAGAAATCTATACGCCTACACTATGGACTTGTCGCGAACTCTAGGGAGAATCTGAAGGTCGCAACTAGCCAGCTGGCTACCTTGGGAAGGATCGCCGATTTTTGGGTTAACATAATCCCCGTACTTTTTTAAGTTCCGAAGGGAACTTTGAAAAAGTTGGAGATCCACGAAAATCATGATCCACCCCAAAGAAAGAGGAGACAAGGGGAGATAGAACCTGATATCTCTCCTATCAAGGTTGCTACTGCCTGTCTTTTTCCTGCGCAGGAAAAGTGAATATAGGCATGCTTGGGAGGTACACCTTTCTCGTACCTGAGTTTGACTTTGCAAAACGAAGATGTAACTTCTACTGAGTCCTGCAAAATGAAAGTGAGAAGAAAACACAGAAGCATAATAACTTGCAAGTACCTGATGGAGGCTTGCAAGCGTATGTTGCTTTCTGCAAAAGAGATGTTAAAAGCAAAAATGGGATATAAAAGTAGCTTGCAAGTTCCTGTGAAGAAGCTTGAAAGTGTCTGCTGATCTCTGCAAATAAAGAGTTAGGAGCAGACAAAATATGTGGAAGTAGCTTGCAAGTACCTGTGAAGAAGCTTGCAAGTGTCTGCTGATCTCTACAAGTAAAGAGTTAGGAGCAGACAAAATATGCGGAAGTAGCTTGCAAGTACCTATGAAGAAGCTTGCAAGTGTCTGTTGTCCACTGCAAAATGAGAGTTAGAAGCAGACAGAATGTATGAAAGAAGCTTGCAAGTAGCTGTGAAGAAACTTGCAAGCATCTGCTGATCACTGCAAAGAGAAAGAGTGAGCAGCATGCATATCATAATGAACTAAACTGCAAGTACCTGGATGAGGCTTGCAGGTGTTAACTGTTGATGAGATAAGGTGGACATGACCAAATAGCAGAGGAAATGATTGACGAACTCTACTGACAATTAAATGAAGATCAAACCAGAATAGCAAACTTCTTGTTATATTAGAGATGTCATCTTTAACATGAAGTTAAGATCAATGAGTCGATTGCTGACGGTTGATAGATATGATCATATTGGCAGAGAAAACGTTTGACGAATTCTGCCAATCTTAACTAGATTGCAATAACATTGCTTGATGATCAAGGAGTGTAAGATTCTTTGATCAATGTTTGATTGCATTAGATTTTGATAAGAGTAATGAATAGCTCTGTGAATCATCATCTGATAGAGCTTGAGCAGTAATGTATATGAAATGAGCATAAGCAAAGCGGATGTTTGATATTCCATTTGAGAGGTCAGATTAACCTGTTCACCTGTGAAAGAAGGCAGTTGACAAAAAATGGTCTGTACTCGGAAGTGACTAAAGAAGGCTGGATGCTGCCACAGGTATTCCCCATGGGCCTTATGCATCGCTTGCCTGAGAATGGTCATCCCGAGTATAGTCCTACTCAAAGCGGGCTGGCCGCGCATCCTCTAGGAGGGCACAAAAGAGAAAGGCAAGGAGAATCCTGAGAAGGATCGCTAGATACACTGCTCTCTTGCCTCGGGTAAAATCATCACTGATCAATGAGACTAGTTGCGCCAAGTGGCCTATTACTTGTCTGTGGAAAGATCAGTGGAATTGTGGAACCCGCAAAGGCACAAATCGAGAGTACCAGAGAGTGTTCGGCCATCACAGTTGTGAGATGATCGAAGAGACAAGGCTACGCTTGATCGCCATTGCTTGTCACGCAAAGATCACTGTAACTGTAAAGTATCCTTTGCGAAGCACAACAGAGCTAACACATGGGGCCTCCCTAGCACACACTCTGTGTTAGATGCCGACTAAGATCCAAAGTCCTGTATTCCTCCGCATGAGAGTTGGATAGCCCCCACTACACATATGCGAACAATCCCTGCAATATGTGGTCGTTGTGGTCTTACGCCGGAATCCAATCTCAAGGGGGCCTATATCAAGACTTGGCGTTATCTCATTGGTGTAGTGATCTCTTCGGCAAAGAGAAAAATAGAGGAGGAAGCATCACAAGAAGGGAACTGTGTCAGTATAAGATCCCTGATAAAAGTTTTATTGGAAAGCAAGAAGCAGCACTTAGGAGTGCTTTAAAATGAAAATGTTTGAAAAGTAAGAGTAACCGATCACGGTTGTGAAAAAATTTGGAGAACTATGAAGTCCTTTATTGGTTCAGAACAGTCTTCCAAGCACACCCTCGTCATCGGCATCGAAGCATTCAACGGTTTTATTAACAACGAGGAGAGGGGGCTCTTCGACTAGGCTCACCACTCTTGAGCTGCAAGGAATGTCTGCAACTTGTTTGCCCTTTGAGGTTGTTGGACCAGGGCGATCTTCTTTGGGAAATAGGTCACACATCTTACCCTGTCGGAGCATCCTTTGCACAAGCTGGAGGAGTGCTCGATAGTTCTTCGTCAGGTGGACTGGCTCTTTGTGGAACTCGCAGTATGGTTCTGAGTCTCTAGATCTTTGATCAGCCGATCGATAAGGACTTTTGTAGTTAGCTTTATCCTTCATGATTTGGCTCACTTATTGAATGTCCTCATCTAGTTCGGACTCATGCAAGTCATCGCCTTGCTGATGGTAGACTGCAGCTGTTTGAGAAGATGGAGCTGGTGGTAGTAGTGGGTCTTGGGTACGGTCTTGATCCCGGAAGGAGTATCGACGATGCTGAAATCTTCTTTCCCTCCTTGAGTTAGTTGGGAAATCTTTCCGAGGAGACCTCAGAGGTTGTTTATGAGAAGGATCTTTCTCTGATATAAGCTTGGAGACGAAGCCTGGGTTGCTCTTTTCGTCTCGGATGTGTGAGTTGGCTAAGGCAATCAACTCTTGGTACGTTCTTGGAGGACGGACATTGGCTTCAAACTTGAGAGGCCCTTCACGGAGACCGTGGATAAGAGCTACTTGGTACATTTCTTGATCGGAAATCTCGATGTCCAAGATTTCTCTTTGGAATCGATCAACGAATTGAGACCAAGTTTCATTTCCACACTGTTTGATCTCAAAGAGGGCTTCAGGACCGCCCTTTCTCTTGGTTGAGGTAGAGAACCTGAGCAAGAACTCCCTTCGCAGATTAGCAATGGAAGTGATGGAGTGAGGACGAAGGCCATAGAACCAGTCCCTCACTTGTCCATCAAAGGTGGTGACAAGGAGCTTGCACTTAGTTGCATCTGACAGAGTCTTGAGAGCAACGGCCGGTTCGAAGGATTGAAGGTGCTTTACTGGATCAGTCTCTCCAGTGTAAATTGGCAGTCGAGGCTCTCTGAAGTTTGCTGGAGTAGGTTCGTGACGAACATTCTCCGTAAACGGTGACAGCTCTTCTTGTTCTCCTATAGCATAAGGATTAAAGGGAGCATAAGCTATAGCTGCAATAGAAGCAGGGGAATAAAATGTAAAAGTTGTTGCAGGAGCAAAGGCAGGAGCTGATGGGTAAGGATGACTTCCTTGAAAGTTGAGAAATCTTGCAGGAATTCCCTAGGCTGCTCCCCGGAAGAAGTTTTGACGAGCTGCAAACTCTTCATCTTAAGGTCGCAAAGGGGCTGCAGGCCCTTGTGGAAAGGTTAGTGTGTAAGGAGGATAAAATGACGGGCAAGCTTGAGGATAAGCTTGTTGATGCTCCAATGTTTGTGTTGGGTTGATTGGAGCAGCTGGAGCAGCTGGAGCTGTTGCTAGTTGAGTGTCTAATCGTTGTGTGATTGTAGCAAGAATTTGGTTGATTGCTTGTAACTGCTGAGCATTATCACGACGTGATTGCTCGAAGGACTCCCAGAGTGGATCTTCCCTGGGGCTTGGAGCAAGGCTCTCATTTGGTTGGTGGTCTGTCATGGCTAACTATCAGTTTTCACTGTCTGTTCGGATCTGAAGGTCGCGTGTTAATTATTGATGCGTGAAAGTGGTACCGGGCAGCTAACACGGAGGGAGTGTGTTCGGTCTCACAAGCTGAGTGGAGAAGAGGAAAGAAGGCTGCGGGGGAAGAAGAAAGAAGGAAGCTTCTGAGTGCTCGAGAGTGGAGCAAGCGCTTGTTAAAGTGGTTACGGGGATAGAGGAGAGGGTTGCCGAGAATAGCCGGGAAGGCTGATGAGAAGAGGAGGATGATCAGGAGCTGTCGAGCAGACGGTTACTATGACGATCGACCAGCGGGGCAGCTTAATGAGCAGCGAAGAATTTGCTTAGCAGAGAAAAAGCTTGCTGAGCAGAGAAAAAGCTTGATGAGCAGAGAGCAAGCTTGCTGAGCAGAGAGCAAGCTCACTGAGCAGAGAGAAAGCTTGCTGAGCAGAGAAAAAGCTTGCTGAGCAGAGAGCAAGTTTGCTGAGCGGAGAAAAAGCTTGTTGAGCAGAGAGCAAGCTTGCTGAGCAGAGAAAAAGCTTGCTAAGTAGAGAAAAAGCTTGCTAAGCAGAGAGTAAGCTTGCTGATCAGAGAGCAAGCTTGCTGAGCAGAGAAAAAGCTTGCTGAGCAGAGAAAAAGCTTGTTGAGCAGAGAGCAAGCTTGCTGAGCATAGAGAAAGCTTGCTGAGCAGAGAAGCTTGATCAACAGAGAAGGTTGATCAACAGAGAAGGTTGATCAACAGAGAAGGTTGATCAACAGCGGAGCTTGATCAACAGAGAAGGTTGATCAACAGCGGAGCTTGAGCTGACAGTTACTTGGATGGTTGTGCTTGCGCGTTGACACCGAGAAAGCTAAACTGAGCTGAGAGGAAGAGAGGGGGCCGCTAGCAGCGGCAACAATAGACTTTGCCCGCCGCGGCTTAAATGCCACTCTTGCGATGAGCTTTTTTTTTAATCAAGAAACAAGATTATAGCTTGTTAATGCACCTTTACATGAAAAAGATAATAAAGAGTACAAAGGGGAAGCTGGCGGTTAAGGGAGGAGTTGCCAGAGGCTAAGGAAAAGATACTGCTGGCAGTCCGCAGGGCTTGATGGCAAGCAATGGAGGACTAGAAATCTGAGTCCGTAGGGCTTGCTTGCAAGCTGTGGAGGACTGGAAATCTGAGTCTGCAGGGCTTGCTGTCAAGCTGTGGAGGACTGGAAATCTGAGACCGCGGGGCTTGCTGGCAAGCTGCAGTTTTCCTCCTGTGCCTTGTTCCTGTTGGAGTTACCATGATGATCTGGAAGTGATCAAGCATGTAATCTCACTGCCAACACGATATGAGCATGTAGGGTCGCACATAAGAGATGTGGAGAAGTTGGATAACTGACTGTGTTGGTAAAGGTTGCCAATCACCGACCTGAATGGGGGTTGTGGGCAAAGTGTTGCCTTAAAGGATCGTCGGGTTGGGTAAATGTTGCCTTGGAGGGCTGGTAAGATTGTCGTCTGAGGGTCGATTGCATTCGTCGAGAATCGTCTTTCTGATTCCCGCCGATCGACGAGAATCATCTCTTTGATTCTCGCCGATCGACGAGAATCGTCGAGAATCAATATGTTGATTCTCGACGATCGACGACTTCGACATGTATCGTCGACCGCGGCTCGACGGTCTACAAGATTCGACGTGTATCATCAAGTGAAGCTCGACGATCGGCGAGAATCGTCGAGTATTGTACTCTGATTCTCGTCGATCCATGGTGATGCTCGCCGATCGATTCTCGCCGATTCTCGCCGATTCCCACCGATTGATACTCGCCGATTCTGAACCTCATTCTTGGGTGGTCTGCGGATAGCGATTTTATTAGGTTTATTTATACCTTTGGTATAAATAGAACACTTAGGGTTTTCGGGAAAGTAGCTCGCAATTTTCTCCTGTAGCAGATCGAAACCCGCGACGGAAGAGTTCCGTTCCGCGATCGTTCCGCCGATCCCGAATCCCGCCGCCGACGGAAGTGTTCCGCCGCCGCCGTGTTCGCTCCGTCAACCTCCTCTTCTCCGGCGACTGTCGCTGGTGCTGCTCTTCCTGGCGCGGACCTAGCAGTCCGTGGATTAGCAGAGGTGCGGTCTTCTCCTTCCCGATAATCCGTGCGACGGATAGATCGGCGTTCTCCCGCTCGTGTGGACTTCTGCAGAAACGTGGACATTATTCCACGTAGAACTCGCCGCTAGCAGGAAGAAGAAATTTGGAGCATCTCCGTTGAGTTGTGACTCAACGCCACCGAGGTAATTTTTGCCTAATTTTTGCTAACTTCTTGATTCAACGTTCATAGCCCGATCCACATCTCTTTGGGTTTTTCTTGATGTTTATTTTTCGCTGCGTGCACAAGCGTTGTGCCATCCTCATAGAGAAACCCAACAGTGGTATCAGAGGGAGGTTTCGGCCATGATCGTTGTTTTGGAAGTTTGTTATTCCAGTGCGTGTAAACCTAGGGATTTAGAAATGTTCTAAATGTCTAGATTTAGTCTTGGTCTCCTCCAAGAACGTCTGGGATTTCGTGGGAATTTCTAAGTGTTAGAAATTGTTGTCTCCTTAGCAGTAACCATCCCTCGAGTATGTTTTGGATTGTGAATCCAACATAGAGAGATGAGCTTGTCTACTGCTTTAAGTTGAGTTGTCTTCGCCTTTGTCCAATACATGTAAATCTGAGGATTTGGAAATTTTCGGATGTTCAGATTTAGCCCTTCCTTCGGTCAAATGTTGATGGTGTGAGGATGTGCACATAAGGGATGCATGTGGTTTAGAATTGTTTTTCTTTGGATGTGTACATTGATCAAATGTTGATCATGGTTAATTGTTAACCTATAGTTGAAAAAAAATCCCTTCATCTAATATTAAGTGTTCGGATGCCTTCCGATGGATGACACTCTTCCTGCCTCGATCGATGAAGTGTGGGCTTGCCAAAGCAAGGTGCATTAATCTATCTTGGTAAGGGTGCGAGCGGATAATTGTGATATCCCACTGTCGACATCGGGTCATACTTAACTAGGTGACCTCAAAGGTTGAGTGCCTACAGGCATAGGGTTGGCATGCACCATATGTTGGATGCGAATAAGGAGTTATTCACCAACCATACAAGAATTGCATGAGGATGCAATTGGCAAGCGTTGCCTACCTAAATAACCGCATCGTGAGAGGAACGCTAAAGCGGACTCATAGTGTTGGTGAAATACGGATCTTGTCCACTAAGAGAGTAGCTCGCATGAACTCTCCGAATTGTTAGTGAGGGCTATCATTTCGAATAAAATAGTGGGAGTATTTTAATTGAAGTCCAAATTAAAATAAATTGTATTTGAAATTTGGTACTGATTTTATTCTGCATAAATTCTTGTAGAATTTCATGGCAAGTGTTTCACACTCCACGTTGTCTCTGAGAGCCATCCTTGAGAAGGATAAGCTCAGTGGGACAAATTACATGAACTGGTACAGGAACCTGAGAATTGTTCTCAGGCAGGAGCGAAAGCACTATGTCTTGGAAGAAGAAGCCCCCGAGGTGCCGACCGGGAACTCTTCCCGTGCTGAGAAGGATACTTATAAGAAGTATACTGACGATGCTTTGGATGTCGAATGCCTTATGCTTGCTACCATGAACTCTGAGCTTCAGAAGCAACATGAGAACATGGGGTGCAAGGAGATTGACGAGCATCTCAAGAAAATGTTTCAAGGGCTGGCTCGTCAAGAGAGGTTCGACATCACTAAAGCGTTGTTTCAGTGCAAGATGGGAGTTCGAGACTCAGTAGGGACTCACGTACTCAAGATGATTGGGTGTATCGAGAACCTTGAAAGGCTGGGTTTTCCTCTTGGTCAAGAGTTGGCCACGGATCTGATCCTGCAATCGTTGTCGGACAGTTATGAGCAGTTTGTCTTGAACTACAATATGAATGAGATAGACAAGACACTGCCCGAACTCCTAGGCATGTTGAGAACTGCCGAAATTAACATGAAGAAGGCCAAGCCTGCCAGCCCCATACTGATGGTGCATAAGGGCAAGGGCAAAGCCAAGGGTTCCAAGAAGACGAAGGTGGGACCTAAGTCATATCTTGAGCCCAAGTCTTCAGCATTGATGAAAAAGAAAAGCACGGTGAAGGAAGGGAAATGCCACCACTGTGGCAAGGCTGGTCATTGGAGGAGGAACTGTCCTTCATACATTGAGGGTCTGCAGAAATTGAGGGGAGGTATGACTTCCGCTTCAAATGTTGACGTTATAGAGATAAACCTTTCTGCTCCTTCATCTTGGGTATTGGATACCGGATGTGGTTCTCACATTTGTACAAATGTGCAGGAACTGGGAAGGAGAAGATTGCTGTGTAAAGGGGAGGTGTACCTCCGCGTCGGCAATGGAGCAAGAGTTGCTGCTGTAGCCGTAGTGGTTTATCGTCTTTCTTTGCCCAGTAGGCTTGTAATAGAACTTGATAATTGTTATTTCATTCCGGCCATAACTAGAAACATTATATCTATTTCATGTTTGGACATGATTGGATTTTCTTTTATAATTAAGAACAACTGTTGTTCTATATTTAAGAATGATGTTTGTTATGCTGTAGCCCAATTGTTTAATGGTCTTTATGTTTTGAACTTGGACCATCTGATCTGTAATGTAGATAATAATAAAAGACTAAGAACAAATGACTCGAACCCTACTTTTCTCTGGCATTGTCGTTTGGGTCATATCAACGAGAAGCGCATGTCCAAGCTCCATAGAGATGGACTTTTGGACTCATTTGATTATGAATCATTTGAGCGATGCGAATCTTGTTTGTTAGGCAAGATGACTAAAGCTCATTTCACTGGTTATACTGAGAGGGCTGAGGATCTCTTGGGTGTTGTACATAGTGATGTATGCGGACACATGAGTTCCATGGCTAGAGGAGGGTATTTCTACTTTGTTACATTTACTGATGATTTCAGTAGATACGGATATGTGTATCTTATGAAGTGCAAATCCGAGACCTTTGAAAAGTTCAAAGAGTTCAAGAATGAAGTAGAAAACCAGTTGGGTAAAAGGGTTAAAGCACTCCGATCTGATCGAGGTGGCGAATACCTGAGTCATAAGTTCCGTGATCATCTGAAAGAGTGTGGTATTGTATCACAGCTCACTCCACCTAGAACACCACAACATAATGGTGTGTCTGAGAGGAGAAATCGTACTCTGTTAGACATGGTACGTTCGATGATGAGTCATGCAGACTTGCTTGTTTCCTTTTGGGGTTTTGCTTTAGAGACTGCTGCAATGACATTGAATCGCGCTCCAACTAAAACGGTTCTGAAGACACCATATGAGATATGGACTGGGAAGCGTCCTAGTATGTCGTTCATTAAAATTTGGGGCTGTGAGGTATACGTGAGACGTCAAATGTCTGATAAGCTGGAACCCAAATCGGATAAATGTTATCTGGTGGGATATCCTAAGGAAACGAAAGGGTATTACTTTTACCTACCGTCTGAGGGCAAAGTGTTTGTCGCAAGGACTGGTGTCTTCTTGGAGAAAGAGTTCTTATCAAGAAAGACTGAAAAGGTAGAGCTTGAAGAAGTTCAAGAACCACATGTAGTGAATGAACCAGAATTGGATTCTGAGACAGGACTACAAGATGTTGTAGCTAGAGAACCTGCTCAGGGAACACAAGTCCTACGTAGATCTGGTAGACCGAGGTTTGAGCCTGAGAGATATGGATTTCTCGTGTCTCAAATAGGTAATGTGTTGCTTATGGATCATGATGATGAACCAACAACCTACCAAGAGGCTATGAATGGACCGGACTCCGACAAATGGCTTGAGGCTATGAAATCCGAAATGGACTCCATGTATGCAAACCAAGTTTGGAACTTGGTGGAACCACCTGAAGGGGTACGACCCATAGGGTGCAAGTGGGTCTTCAAGAAGAAGACCGACATGGATGGGAATGTACAGACATTCAAAGGGCGACTGGTGGCTAAGGGTTTCAAGCAAATTCATGGTATTGACTATGATGAGACCTTTTCCCCTGTTGTCATGGTAAAGTCCATTAGGATATTGCTTGCTATTGCTGCGTATTATGACTACGAGATCTGGCAGATGGATGTCAAAACGGCTTTCCTTAATGGAAACCTCCTTGAGGAAGTGTATATGACACAACCCGAGGGTTTTGTATCCCCAGATGAAGCCACTAAAATATGCAAGCTGAATAAGTCCATTTATGGACTGAAACAGGCCTCTCGAAGTTGGAATCTTCGTTTTGATGAGAAAATCAAAGAGTTTGGTTTCATCAAGAATGAAGATGAGCCTTGTGTATAGAAGCGAATCAGTGGGAGCATTGTTGTCTTCCTGATATTGTATGTAGATGACATACTGTTGATTGGGAATGACATTCCTACCCTGAAAGTTGTTAAGAACAACCTAGGGAACTGCTTTTCAATGAAGGATTTGGGTTAAGCGACTTATATACTCGGTATTAAGATCTATAGAGATAGATCGAAGAAGTTGTTGGGTTTGACCCAGAGTACGTACATCGAAAAGGTGTTGAAGCGGTTCAACATGCTTGAGTCCAAGAAAGGATTTTTGCCCATGTCTCATGGTGTGAATCTCTCTAAGGACCAGTGTCCAAAATCTTGTGAAGATAAGGACCGCATGAAGTTGATTCCATATGCTTCAGCGATTGGATCAATCATGTACCCGATGTTATGTACTCGACCCGATGTCTCCTTTGCTTTGAACATGACTAGCAGGTATCAGTCAGACCCCGGTGAGTGTCACTGGATTGCAGTCAAGAATATCCTGAAGTACTTGAGAAGGACTAAGGACGTGTTCTTGGTGTATGGTGGAGAGGAAGAGCTCGTTGTAAGTGGTTACACGGATGCTAGCTTCCAAACTGATCGAGACGACTCCAAGTCTCAGTCAGGTTTTGTGTTTTGCCTGAATGGAGGAGCTGTGAGCTGGAAGAGTTCCAAGCAAGAGACAGTTGCTGATTCTACAACAGAGGCCGAGTATATCGCAGCAGCTAATGCGGCGAAGGAGGCTGTATGGATTAGGAAATTCATCGGCGAGCTTGATGTAGTTCCTAGCATTGTTGGTCCCGTAGTTCTCTACTGTGATAACAATGGTGCAATTGCACAATCTAAGGAACCTAGATCTCATCAGCGCTCCAAGCACATACTCCGGCGGTTTCATCTTATTCGTGAGATTGTCGAACGAGGAGATGTAAACATTTGCAGAGTGCCGACTGAGGAAAATATTGCGGATCCACTGACAAAGCCTCTCGCGCAGAGAAAGCATGATGGTCATACTAGATCGATGGGTATACGATACCTAAATGATCAACTCTAGCGAGAATCTTGTGAGTTGCATGTAATCTTATATTTTGTTGGCTGTTTGTTCATATGATGAACTGTGTACCTAATTTTCCTTTTACAATTAATGGCAAATTCTTTTATTATGTTTTTCTATATGATAGTTAAATGTTAACATAATAGATACCCTTAGAATGTTCGCTTCCATGGGACATCAAGTACGTGACTTGAATGTGAGATCCCATGATTTATTTGAAGCTTCATTCTTAAAGGTCCCTGGTCGAGTATCATCATAGAAGCTAAGGGTGATGATGATGCATGAAGGCTAGCACGTGCGTTGACTGATGACCGGTTCTCACAGGTCATGATATTGTGATATCAAGTCATCATGTGGGTACTTGTTAGTGAACAAGTTGTACTGGACAAACCCAACCTGAGACTACTCTGTGGATTGTCATCCAATCGTGTCACGAGTAGGTCTCAATTGACAATGGTGTTGTGATCCTTTGACCTGAAGTCACATCATTCATCAAGTGAGGAAAAGCGTGCTTTGATGCCATCTAAAGTCTTCCTTGAGAAAGGTTGATGATAAGGGTGGTTGTTGGACATGTTACGTATCATTTGGGTGTTTGTATGTGAGCAGATATGGGATTTGTCCTCCTGTATGACAGGAGTTGCATCCATGGGCCCCTTGATGGAACTGGACTGAGAAATGCATGACCATGCTTGGTTGAGTCAATATGTGATATTGGACTCACCATTCTCTGGAAGTCCGTCCTGGATCAAGAAACTTGGATTGAGCTATTACGAGGGTGACACGGTCCATGCCTCTAGTTCTTTCCGGATGTAAGGGATAAAGGGACAAAGACAACGCTGATACATTGGTCATAAAGGCTTATGAGTTATAAACTCTTATTGCTTGGGGAGCAATGATGCATTGCTAGATGCCGCTCATTGTTTGTGAGGTTTTTGCTTTGATACTTTCGAGATCAAGTGGGAGTCTGTTGGAGTTACCATGATGATCTGGAAGTGATCAAGCATGTAATCTCACTGCCAACGCGATATGAGCCTGCAGGGTCGCACATAAGAGATGTGGAGAAGTTAGATAACTGACTGTGTTGGTAAAGGTTGTCAATCACCGACCTGAATGGGGGTTGTGGGCAAAGTGTTGCCTTAAAGGATCGTCGGGTTGGGTAAATGTTGCCTTGGAGGGCTGGTAAGATTGTCGTCCGAGGGTCGATTGCATTAGTCGAGAATCGTCTTTCTGATTCCCGCCGATCGACGAGAATCATCTCTTTGATTCTCGCCGATCGACGAGAATCGTCGAGAATCAATATGTTGATTCTCGACGATCGACGACTTCGACATGTATCGTCGACCGCAGCTCGACGGTCTACAAGATTCGACGTGTATCGTCAAGTGAAGCTTGACAATCGGCGAGAATCGTCGAGTATTGTACTCTGATTCTCGCCGATCCATGGTGATGCTCGCCGATCGATTCTCGCCGATTCTCGTCGATTCCCACCGATTGATACTCGCCGATTCTGAACCTCATTCTTGGGTGGTCTGCGGATAGCGATTTTATTAGGTTTATTTATACCTTTGGTATAAATAGAACACTTAGGGTTTTCGGGAAAGTAGCTCGCGATTTTCTCCTATAGCAGATCGAAACCCGCGACGGAAGAGTTCCGTTCCGCGATCGTTCCGCCGATCCCAAATCCCGCCGCCGACGGAAGGGTTCCGCCGCCGCCGTGTTCGCTCCGTCGACCTTCTCTTCTCCGGCGACTGTTGCTGGTGCTGCTCTTCCTAGCGCGGACCTAGCAGTCCGTGGATTAGCAGAGGTGCGGTCTTCTCCTTCCCGATAACCCGTGCGACGGATAGATCGGCGTTCTCCCGCTCGTGTGGACTTCTGCAGAAACGTGGACATTATTCCACGTAGAACTCGCCGCTAGCAGGAAGAAGAAATTTGGAGCATCTCCGTTGAGTTGTGACTCAACGCCACCGAGGTAATTTTTGCCTAGTTTTTGCTAACTTCTTGATTCAACGTTCATAGCCCGATCCACATCTCTTTGGGTTTTTCTTGATGTTTATTTTTCGCTGCGTGCACAAGCGTTGTGCCATCCTCATAGAGAAACCCAACAGTTCCTCCCTTTCCTAAATGAGAGGTATCAGGGGCTATTTATAGGCCCATGGAAGTATCTTCTAGAAGCGGGGCCCAGTGACGTCATCATGACGACCTGCGCAGACTTGGCGAGCAAGCTGCATGGCTGGGCAGACTGGGAGAAGGCAGGCAGCCTCCTTTGGGCTGTTAAGGCATAGGGGGGCGGCCTGAAGCAGGAGGCCTCCCCGGGTGGGCGGCCTGGCACAGGGAGGTCACCCCTGGTGGGCGGCCTGGAAAGGAGGCTGCCCCTGGTGGGCGGCCTGGAGCAAGGAGGCCGCCCCTGGTGGGCGACCTGGCACAGGGAGGCCGCCCTTGGTGGGCATCCTAGCAAGGAGGCCGCCCCTGGTGGGCGGCCTGGACTAGGGAGGCCGCCCCTGGTGGTCGGCCTGGCGCGGGGAGGCCGCCCATGGTGGGCATCCTGGAGCAGGGAGGCCGCCCCTGGTGGGCGGCCTGGCACAGGGAGGCCGCCCCTGGTGGGCGGCCTGGCAAGGAGGCCACCCCTGGTGGGCGGCCTGAAGCAGGGAGGCCGCCCTTGGTGGTCGGCCTGTCACAGGGAGGGCGCTCCTGGTGGGCAGCCTGGCAAGGAGGCCGCCCCTGGTGGGCGGCCTGGGCAGGGAGGCCGCCCCTGGTGGGCGGCCTGGCATAGGGAGGGCACCCCTGGTGGGCGGCCTGACAAGGAGGTCGACCCTGATGGGCGTCCTGGCAAGGAGGCCGCCCCTGGTGGGTGGCCAGCAAGGGAGGCGGCCCGGGCACTGGCGGCCGCCAAAGGGCCAGCAAGGGAGGCGGCCTGGGAAGCAGGCGGCCCCCTAGGGCTGCTGAGGGGGCAGCCTGAGGAGCAGGACGCCCCTGGGTGGAGGCCTGAGGAGCAGGCCGCCACTGGGCAGGCATAAGAGGCGGCTTGAGGAGCAGGCCGCCCCTGTATGGGAGGAAACCCTCTGATGGCGAGCCGGAGCGTGAGTCCGCCGAGCCCGCGGTAGTTGAATTGGTCCAGGGTTGACGCTGGTTGGGCGACCTGGCGGACTGAAGGGATAGATCGCATAGATCGCCCTCTGTTTGCTTTGGATTGCCTCCTGTAAGGAAAAATGTTGCGCGGTTAGCGGGCCTAACCGCGTGGCCTGCGAGGTTGAGCTATGGGAATAGCCCGCCGTCCCGCAGGGCACGCGGTTGCTACGCGACCTGGGCGGACAGAGAAATCTGTCCGCCTACACTATGGACTTGTCGCGAACTCCAGAGAGAATCTGAAGGTCGCGAATAGCCAGCTGACTACCTTGGGAAAGATCGCCGATTTCTGGGTTAACAATGATAGATTGACTATTTATTTACTAAAGAATGATTACAAAATGAGCAGTGCTGATTGTACTTTATTTGTTAAACATATCAATGATGATCTTATCGTTTTACAAATATATGTTGATGATATTATTTTTGGATCCACAAATAAAAAATTATGTGATAGTGTTATTGAAATTATGAAGAATGAATTTGAAATGCGCATGGTAGGCGAACTCACTTATTTTCTTGGTTTTCAAATTATTCAAAAGCATGATGGAATTTTTATTTGTCAATCTAAATATATTCATGATGTTTTAAAAAGATTTGGGTTTGAAAATCAAAAACAAGCAAATACCCCCATGAGTGTCTCATTAAAGTTAGGAAAAGATGAAAGTGGAATATCCATAATCCATAGATCAAACACTTTACAGAGGAATGATAGGATCACTATTGTATTTGACTGCCTCTAGGTCTGACATTATGTTCGCAGTATGTTTATGTGCTAGATTTCAAGCTAATCCCAAAGAGTCTCATTTAAAAGCAGTTAAACACATTTTAGATATCTTATAGGCACATCTAAATTAGGTTTGTGGTATCCTCATAACGATACATTTATATTACATGACTTTTCTGATTCTGATTATGCTGGTTGTTCCTTAGATCGTAAAAGCACCAGTGACACTTGTCACTTTCTTGGCCCTTCACTTATCTCATGGTCGAGTAGGAAACAAAATTTTGTTGCCCTATCCACCACTGAGGCCGAGTACATGACGCTAGGTAGTTGTTGTGCACAAGCTTTATGGATGAAGCAAACTTTAGAAAATTTTGGAATAGTTCATGAAACAATTGAATTGAAGTGTGATAATAAAAGTGCAATTGACTTAACATATAATCCAGTTCATCATTCTAGGTCCAAACACACAGTGGCGGATCCAGGAATTTAGAAAAGGAGGTGCACAAAAAAAAATTTTAATAGCATAATATAGAAAATAAAAAATTTCTGATATTATAAAGTCATACACCATTACATATAAATGTCTTAATTGAAAATTACCAAATACCAGAAGAAATTACAGTTGTCCGCGACGAGTCTTCATTTTTTGAAAACGATCAATAACATCATCATCTGAAACTTTCAAAAATGCGTCTCTTTCAATGAATGTAACCAAACAGTCATTCAATGTCTGATCGCCCAAACTATTGCGTAATCTGTTCTTGACATAATTCATGCATGAAAAGACTCTTTCAACACTTGCAGTGGCCACATGAAGAATTAGTACGAACTTCAATAGCTTGTATAATTGTTAATAAGCAATATGTTTCCCGGTTTCAACAAGTTTCATAGAGAGATGACCAAGGTCGTTCAAGTCAAAAAACCTCTCGTCGTTTTTCATATCCACAATGAAATTGTCTAGCTGAAATTCAAGATTAAACAACTCCAAACTTGAAAAATCACTAGGATAAAACTCTGCAAGTCTGAGTATTTTTTGCTTGTCAAAACAGCCAAAGGAGTTAATGGGATTCAAACAAGCCATACAATGGAGCAACTTCATACTCACCTCATCAAACCTGTTATTAAGCTTATGCAATTGTAAATCAACCACCTTTAAGAAAATTGACACCCGATAATGATGCAAATATGTGTAGTCTTCAACAAATCGTCTTGATCTTTCGCGCGGAACATACAGATCATCCATTTTAGAAATATGAATACTAAATTTATCACAAAAAAGTAAGACCTTGTTGAATAGAGTGTCCCAACCATCATCACGCAAATTTTGCAATTGTCTTTTCGTCAAACTTACAAAAGACATAGCATTAATAATATCCTGATCTTTTCTTTGCAAAGCAAGATTTAATTCATGTGTATAACCAAATATAGTTGTCATCACATGAATCATCAAAACAAAGTCAAACGATTCTAATGCAAACAGTACACCCTGTGCCTTCACCCGGTCATTTGCCTTACTCTTACCAATCTTCAAAAGTGTAGCAACCATATCAGGATATAAAGAAATAATATGAATTAATGTCTTGTGATGTGAGCCCCAACGAATATCAGCCGGCCGACCCAAAGAAAGTGTCTGATTTAAACCCGACCCCGTTTGTAGTTCACCATCTTCTAGTGCCTGAGCAACCTTTTGCACTTGACTTTCTCTACGCATCTCATTTCGCTTGCAAGAAACTCCAACCACATTTAATAGCGTCGAAATTGCTTCAAAAAACCATTGACAATCATCATTTATTTTAGCAACTGCAACTACGGTTAACTGAAGCTGATGAGCAAAACAGTGAATGTAATAAGCTGATGGATTTTCTTTCAAAATTAGACTCTTGAGTCCATTTATTTCACCACTCATATTACTTGCACCATCATATCCTTGACCACGAATTTTAGACAAATTCAAGGAATGGTCAATTAACAATGATTCAATTGCAGTTTTAAGAGACATGGCAGTAGTATCGTGAACATGCACAATGCCGAGAAAACGCTCTATTAATCTTTTGTTCCCATCAACATAACGCAAACAAAGGGCCAATTGTTCTCTGTGTGAAACGTCACTAGATTCATCAACTAAAATTGAGAAGTAGTCATCTCCAAGCTCTTGCATTATAATTTTTGTAGTTTCTTTGGCACAAGCTGTAACATCCCATTTCCAACTAGACCCCTAAGAGTGGTTTTGGCCATGACTAGGTCATGACAAAACCCTGGGAAGCCAGAAATGGGCCAAGAGATAGGAGGCCTAGGTAGGGATCACCATGGTCTGCAGATAGTAGAATTCTGAACAATAGTTTAGGATGACAATGGGGCTTCACCATGACCCCAAGACCCTACCACAACACTCCCAAACATTTTGGGAGACCCATTAGAGCCAAAAGGACCCATTAGGGCCAACCCAAGAGGCCCAGTTGACCAAGGTCAACCCTAGCCCTAAATAGGTCAACCTAGCCCACTTAGGGCCAATAGACCCACTCCTAGTCTAGAGGACCCCACCTATGCCCTCCTAACCCTAAAGTGAGGTCAATGGGTCACTAAGGACACATTGGGGTCAGCCCTAGAGGCCAGGTTGACCCAAGTCAACTCAAGCCCTAATCTGGTCAAAGTACCCTTACTAAGGGTATGTGACCTCCAAAGTGCAGGGTAACCCCACATAACCCTACCTAGACCCTAAGGGAAGTCAATGGGTCACCAAGGATCCATAGGGGTGGACCCTAATGGTCATGTTGACCCAAGTCAACTCTAGCTCTAAATGGTCAAAGTGACCTTACCAAGGGTCAAGTGACCTTTAAGGTGCCAAGTCAACCCTACCCAACCCTACATAGACCTTAGGGGAGGCCAATGAATCACCCAGGACCCAATGGGGTCAACCTAGATGGTCAAATTGGCCAAGTCAACCCTCATTGAGGGTCAAGTCAACTTAGCCCAAAAAAGGGCTAACCCAAGCTCAAGCCACTTCTCCCTTAGGCTAAACCCATTCCCATGATCATCATAATCCAGTGGGCTGCCTTTAGCTTGTGGGGTTGACTAGTCAACCAGAGGTGACTAGGAGAGAGAAGGAGCTCCTCTCCATGATAATGGAGGAGAGAGAAATGAGGAAGGAGAAGGGGGAAGTGAGAGGCCGGCCAGGGAGACTAACAGCCACCCATTATGGCTGCAATCAACTCCTCTAGGAGAGAGGAGTTGATTCCAGCCGTTTCCCGGCCACCAAGGGGTGGGTTCAGCCCCCCTCCACACAACCCGAGCCACTCCATTAATGGAGATAATGGCCATTGAAGAACCAGCCTCTCCCCTCCCCCAATTGCCATTTAAACACCATCAGGGAGCCGAGGGGATCATTTTGGAGCACTTACCTGGAGGAGACGAGCCCTTCCACGTGCAGTTGCAGAAGCCGAGCGCCGCCGCCGTCGCCAATGGCATCCCGCCGCTCCTCTCGCATCCAGGCCGCCAGGAAGGTCCTCCTCCTCTCCTTAACTCGCGGGTAGATCCTAGGAATCCATAGGCTTGAGTTTCGGGCTCAATTGAGCCCGATCGAATCCGGGATTTCTCCTGGTTTAGGCAAGAAAAATTCTTGCTTAATCCGCCGGAAAACGCCTCTCCGGCGGCGGAGCCGCCGTCTGACGATAGCCACCACCTCGACGGAGGTGTTGGTGGCGGTGGCCGGCCGGGGAAGGGCTGGACTGCCGGCGGCAGAGCTTGGAAATCGCTCCAGGCAGAACCAATCCCAGCCGTTGGCTCAGTGGGGACGATGACCAGATGCCGTCGATCTGCGCCAAGATTCGTGCGGCATCAGATCAAATACTATAGGAATTAAATAAAATTTATTTCATTTCTGTCACACTGGATGTATTTAATGTAATTAATTTTTAAAAATACTTAGGGACCCTGAATGGAAATTTGCCCAACATGAACATTGTAGCTTAGGGTGTCTAGTTTGCAGCAAAAATTGTTTGGACCCTTTTGGGACAATGGATAGACCAGGGCACCCATTTTGGTGGGACATACCCTTAGGCTAGGCAGTCACTAAATGAGTGCCCACTCTTCACCCCAAGCCCAAATTGGCTGAAATTTTGGCAGAGAGTCTATCCTAGACATACCCAGGGCCTGCCAAAACATGGGAATTTTTGGGGAAAAATATTTCTATAGTTTTGGTAAAAATTTAATAATCATTAGATAAATTAAATAGGTGCCCTAAACACATCCAAACCCTCCCAAATTTTGGTGAGTGGTTCCTGGGCTCCAATTAGGTCCCTGTATAAAATTTCATTTAGATTGGATGAGTTTTGAATAGGTTTTGACCCAACCCTATTAATACCCTATGAAGGGCATTTTGGTCAAAAGTTGCACTTTTGGTTTTGAGTGACCAAATCACCTCAACAGAGGCTGAAATTTTGGCCACAGATATAATTTGACTTTTTACACTCACTTATGGAGTTTGGAGTGGATTGGACTAGGGTAGCCCTAGAATGTTAGGGTAGGCCCTTTAGGGTAAATTTCTAGGGTTTGAAGAAATTGGGGTCAAAAGACCTTGGATGGACTTGAAACTTGGGAATGATGTCCATAGGGTTACTTTGGTCCTGTGGTTAAAATTTTATGGCATTTGGAAGACTTAAGACCCTTAAATCCATAACCCTAGTTTAGGGCACTAGCTTTGAAACCATAAGAACTAATACCAAAACTATCTGAAAAGGCCTGAGATTTTGAATGGTAGTTTCTTAGGGCATACATGTCTCTGGAAATTTTATAATAAATTTTGGATGAATATTTTTGGTACTTTATTCACAAAGTTATATTTTATAATTTCCACTTAAGAATTTTTTCAGAGAACTATACTTGTTTAAACTTGATAAAACTTAGCAAAGGGGCTTATAATCATGATACCCATCTCTGTAAATTTCTATGAAATTTTTGAATAATGATATTTAGTAGTTGCTTCTTTAACTATTTAATTCCATGGAACCTTGGGAAATTTAATAATGACTTTTAGATTGTCTGAAAAATTCTAATTTCTTCATCATGATGTTTTTAGTTCCCTATGAAGCCCTAGTAATTTTTACATAATTATTGGAGACATATATGTGGCACTTCCTTCATTATATTTGATTTTAGGAATTATTTTAATAAATCCTTTAGAGGTCAAGAATTATCTGGAAAATTATGAAAATTGGCAACCAATGATATTTCTCTGTTATTTAGTGAATACAAATTTTAGGAGGCCATTACCTGAGAAAATCTTATGGTTCATGTTCAAATTGACTATGGCCTAGTTTTTGAGGAAAATTCAATAAATAGTAAATTAATTGGGAAAAATATGATTTTCTGAATTTAGTCTATATTTATCATAATAGACCTCTGATAATTATCATGAGGGTACTGGATGAGTATTTCATGTACTTCCCTTTTTACGGGTCACGTAGCTTAAGTGGTCTGCATATAGCAAAACTGCAGGATTTCATTTGGATTGAATTAGGGCACGTATGATGGGTCTTGATGGTTTGCTGTAAGGACAAGTGGAAAGGGCTGCATCTTTGGAAGATGAGTGAGTAGGGTGTGGATTTGTCTAGGGTTTAAAGGCGTTCGGGTCCGACGAAAGATCGTCCTACCCAAGGAGAGTTGGAGTCAAATCACCCTAGGATTAGCGTATCGAAACATGAGAAAATAATGAGTAAGGGGATCAACCAATAATAAAATAAGTACCTTGCGAAAGGGAACGCTGGGCGTAATCCCAACACAGTTCCTAGTGCCCCTTGAGAGCCCTTCACAGGGAATACCGGGGGCAGTCCTGGGTTAACGTAAACTGTTTAACAAGCTGAAAAGAGTAACTTAGTAATTAGGGTTGCACATTTCACAGACACTGATGGCACGGGATGTTAGCTGGGAGCTTCGGCTCGAATGTTTGTGACGGACGAGTTGGTCCGGGGAGCTTCGGCTCGGGTTTTGATCACGCTAAATTTGCATGTGCATAAAAGGAAAGTAAATTAAGGTGGTGGGTCTTCGGTATTGGAGGGTCGATGCACCGACGCCAATACGTTGACTCGGCAAGTGTGGTTAACACTTCGCCAACAGAAGTCCGGTGCGCCAGCCGGCAAGAGTACGCAGGAGTCCGCTTCGTGCACCAAGCGTTGAGGCATACGATATGTCTGACCGGTAGTGCTTTACTGGTTTAGAGGTGGGCGAGGCCCAACCCACCGCTTCCGTCTGCCACTACGGAGGTATCCTGGGAGTTTACGGCTCCAAAAAGGGGGAACTAAAGGTCTGTGTGCACAGAGTCGGGTGTGTGCGTTGCACTTGCATGTCCATCATACCCACTTGCATGTCATAGCATAATCGATTCATTTAACCCCTGACACCTAATGTATAAGTGGAATGGGACGCTTATACATTAGGACCTGCAAAACGACCCCTTAGTCTATAAGCTTGTGTGGGCAAGTTTATAAATTAAGGTTAATTTTGATATACTTAGTTACTGCTGTTTGACCACCGACACCCCAGCGTATAAATCGGTATGTGACTTTTTATACGATGGGAGCCTTGCAAAAGACCCCTTGGCTTATGTGTTTTTCACATAAGCGAAGGTTACATTTCACATTACATTTTATTGTCTTTATATGCTATAGAACTTGCTAGAATGGGACCGCTGTCATCTGCTTTGATATTCTCCACCTTCAAGTCCTCCCCTTTCTTCCTCTCCGCTCGGTGCCTAGGAGCCGTGGGGGAAGGGGTGGGGGATGATAGGACTTAGTCTTTTAGACTAACGGTTTTTCGAACCGCATCATTTAGGGGATCGTGGAGACCAGCATGGAGGAGCAGCCCCAGAGACCGGTGCGCTTGGAGGGGGGCAGTCTAGCTCCGAGTTCATACAGCCGGGACTGTGAGTCTCGACCCTGAGTAGTTTTTCAGCTTTTGCTTCCGCATGAGTGATTTTGTAGTGAGGATATGTTGTACCGGGCATAAGCCCGTATTTGCTACTCTGATGTTATCTACTGTGGACACTCCCTTCGTGGAGTTATATTATATATGTCATGTGATTCTCTGTGGACAGATAGTTCCATTTACTTATTTATGCTACTTTTATGTGATCGAATTGGCCGGCAGA
This sequence comes from Platanthera guangdongensis, assembly GCA_039583875.1. Classification (NCBI taxonomy): domain Eukaryota; kingdom Viridiplantae; phylum Streptophyta; class Magnoliopsida; order Asparagales; family Orchidaceae; genus Platanthera; species Platanthera guangdongensis. The sequence continues at coordinate 149,576,269 of CM077159.1, read as the reverse complement.
ATCGGCGCTTTGTGGTGATGACCCTTCAGGGCGTGAAGGAGTCACCGCAAAACGGCGGTTCTGGGCCTAAGACCCCGATGTCCGAAAAAAAAAAAGGGGGGGTCTTACAAGTGGTATCAGAGCAAACCTCGATCGAAAAGTAGCAGTCCACAACCCTGGGTCACCCCCGCACGAGTTTAGTTTGGGGACAAACTAAGCAGCGGAAGCAGTGGTGTGCCCATAAGGGAAATCTCATTTAAAAGTCCACTTTATCTTGTCCATTCTTTCCATTTGTACGCTATCTAAAAATTGGAATCCTTCTTTGTAGCCTGCGGCAAACCCTGCCCCTAGCAGGGAGCACTTTAGGCTGCGAAGATCTCATCTTATAATTCTTTAGTCAATGAGTTAGACTCAACCTACTAGGAGACACGACTAACCATGATAACTTATAGTATGTCCTAGTCTGAAATATACTTTGGGTATGAACTTGGTTAAGCTAAGGAGATACCTAAAGAGAATAAAGGAGGAGTATAACACGAGAATGGCTACCTAATCCATAAACTCAGGTAGCCCTACGGTCCATATCAAGGATTACTCAAATCGGAAGGACTGCTTTAAGGAGAATTAAGACCAATAATCCATTAGCAGAATGGTAGAAGACAAATAGTCTCAACCCTTATGCCAGTAACAAGATTACCTGGAGACCACCATCACAACAAACACCGAAGGAGTTGGCGGAGTTTCGGACACAATTGCAGGAGCTGGTGGAGGCAGGATTTGTTAGGCCAAGTTCCTCATCATGGGGAGCTCCTGTCCTATTCGTGAAGAAGAAGGACGGTACTTTACGCCTGTGCATCGACTATCGAGCACTAAACAGGCTGACCGTCCGAAATACCTATCCGCTCCCCAGGATAGACGAATTGTTCGATCAGCTGGAGGGAGCCCATTATTTTTCGAAGCTGGACCTGAGGTCAGGCTATTACCAGCTGCGGATCCAGGAGGAGGATATTCCGAAGACGGCCTTTAGTAGCCGATATGGATTGTATGAGTTCATCGTGATGCCCTTCGGGCTCACGAATGCTCCGTCAGCGTTTATGAGCCTCATGAACCGGGTCTTCGAGGCTTATTTGGATGTGTTCGTCATAGTGTTCATAGACGACATCCTTATCTATTCTAAGACGGAGGAGGAGCACACACGACATCTAGCATTGACCCTGGAGAGACTGAGCGGGAGCATCACCTTTATGCGAAGTTCAGTAAGTGTCAGTTCTGGCTGAAGGAGGTGGCTTTCTTAGGTCACATTATCAGCGGAGCCGGGCTGGCAGTGGACCCGGCAAAGATTCGAGCTATTTCGGAGTGGCCGCAGCTGAAAACAGCCACTGACGTACGGAGTTTTCTAGGACTTGCCGGTTATTACCGGAAGTTCGTAGAGGGATTCTCTCGAATCGCCCTCCCGCTCACATGCTTGACAAAGAAGGAGGCACCGTTCGTGTGGACCCCGCAGTGCCAGACAGCTTTCCAGGAGCTGAAGGATCGGCTGACCTCGGCTCCTATTCTCACTCTCCCTCGGGAAGGGAGGGATTTCAGGTCTACACCGACGCATCATATCAGGGATGGGAGCGGTGCTGATGCAGAACGGACACGTCATAGCTTATGCTTCCCGCCAGCTGAAGACCCATGAGAAGAACTACCCAGTGCACGACCTGGAGATGGGAGCAGTCGTATTCGCACTAAAGATATGGCGGCACTACCTATATGGAGTCCACTGTGACATATACTCCGATCATAAGAACCTTAAGTACGTGGACACGCAGAAGGAACTAAACATCAGGCAGAGGCGGTGGGTGGAATTCCTTTCTGACTATCAGTATGAGATGCATTACCACCCGGGAAAGGCGAACGTGGTAGCGGATGCACTGAGTAGGAGAGCTGCCACAGCAGGAGCAGAGCCTCAGTTGATGTCTATGGAGCTGCTGCAGAGACTAGAGGACATGCACATTACCCTGGTATCGTCCGATAATCCTGAGCTCTATGAGGAGTACTTGGCCGCGATAGGCGTTACCGATGACATCAGAGACCGGGTCAGAGAGGGACAGAGGCAGGATGCCAAGTTGGAACCCATCTTCCAAGCTCTGAAGGCAGGCACTGCAGGAGATTACACATTGAGGGACGATCTGGTGTGCTTCAGAGGACGGGTGTATATACCGGAGGGAGGCCAGATCCGGGAGGATATTATGATGGAGGCGCACTGCAGCCGGTATTCTGTACACCCGGGGATCACAAAGATGACGGCTGATTTGAAGAAGACGATGTACTGGCCGGGCATGAAGAAGGACGTCTCACACTTCGTGACCCATTGTGAGGCATGTCAGCTAGTGAAGGCAGAGTGCAGGAACCCCGCAGGATTATTGCAGCCACTCCCGGTGCCGGAGTGGAAGTTTGATGACATAGCCATGGACTTCATACATGGGCTTCCCGGTCTCGGACAGGGAATGACTCGGTCTGGGTAATCGTCGATCGGTTGACCAAGGTGGCTCGATTCATACCGATCAGGAAGGATGATTCAGTAGGAGTACTGGTGCGGAAGTTTGTGGAGCAGTTCATTCGTTATCATGGTGTGCCCAGGACGATAGTGTCGGATCGGGGATGGCAGGTTCACCTCCAGGGAGTGGAGGTCCGTGCAAGCTTACTTAGGCACGCGATTGACTTTCAGCACTGCATTCCACCCCCAGACAGACGGGCAGACAGAACGCACCAACCGGACGCTGGAGGACCTTTTGAGGCTATGCATCTTAGATCGCGGGGAACCGTGGGAGAAACTCTTACCCCTTGTCGAGTTCTCCTATAACAACAGCCACCAGTCCAGCATCAGGATGGCGCCTTACGAAGCCTTGTACGGGAGGAGATGCCGAACCCCGCTCTCATGGGTGCAGAACGAAGATCCGAAGGTATTGGGGTCAGAGTTTGTTGAAGACACCGAGGCACAAGTGAGGCTGATCAGAGACAGGATGCTCGAGGCGCAGAGTAGACAGGCCAAGTATTATGACGCACGACATCGGCAGGTGGAGTTCCAGGTGGGGGACCGGGTGTTTCTGAAGATCCGGCCCATGCATGGAGTTTCACGGGTGCGTGGTCGGAGGAAGAAGCTCAGCCCTAGGTACATGGGCCCTTACAGGATCCTGGAGCGGATCGGACCCCTAGCCTACCGGCTGGAGTTACCACCAGAGCTAGAAGCGCTGCACGACGTCTTCCACATTTCTTCTTTGAGGAGGGCTCTACTACGCCCGGAGCAGCAGATTCTGACCACCGAAGGGCCGGTAGCTTCAGACCGGTCGGTTCATTTGGAGCCTGTGAGAATCGACGACCGAGGAGTGCGGGTCTTGCGACGCAAGAAGGTCCCTCTAGTCAAGGTCCTGTGGAGGAACCACGGCCAGGAGGAGCATACCTGGGAGCCACAGGACCTGATGCGACAAAGATACCCGAGCTATTCAGTCAGGTATACCTCTCAGACCCCTCAAGATGTTAATTTATTTTTCCTGCTTTAAGTACACTAAGGGCTGCTCTAGGTAGATAGGGGCTTATCTTTGTTTATTGGGGGCTTAACTTTGTTTATTGGGATTTTGGTTCGCCATTTGGGCGAAAGGGGTCTTAGATCTAAGTTTTCCCTTAAATCAAATTTAACAAACAAGGCGTCGTAATGGGATGTTACAAGACTCTTTCCTTCGGTAATAAGACCCGTAGGTCCAACCTTGATTTCGGGGACGAAATCTTTGTTTTGTTTATTGGGATTTGTAACATCCCATTTCCAACTAGACCCTAAGAGTGGTTTTGGCCATGACTAGGTCATGACAAAACCCTGGGAAGCCAGAAATGGGCCAAGAGATAGGAGGCCAAGGTAGGGATCACCATGGTCTGCAGATAGTAGAATTCTGAACAATAGTTTAGGATGACAATGGGGCTTCACCATGACCCCAAGACCCTACCACAACACTCCCAAACATTTTGGGAGACCCATTAGAGCCAAAAGGACCCATTAGGGCCAACCCAAGAGGCCCAGTTGACCAAGGTCAACCCTAGCCCTAAATAGGTCAACCTAGCCCACTTAGGGCCAATAGACCCACTCCTAGTCTAGAGGACCCCACCTATGCCCTCCTAACCCTAAAGTGAGGTCAATGGGTCACTAAGGACACATTGGGGTCAGCCCTAGAGGCCAGGTTGACCCAAGTCAACTCAAGCCCTAATCTGGTCAAAGTACCCTTACTAAGGGTATGTGACCTCCAAAGTGCAGGGTAACCCCACATAACCCTACCTAGACCCTAAGGGAAGTCAATGGGTCACCAAGGATCCATAGGGGTGGACCCTAATGGTCATGTTGACCCAAGTCAACTCTAGCTTTAAATGGTCAAAGTGACCTTACCAAGGGTCAAGTGACCTTTAAGGTGCCAAGTCAACCCTACCCAACCCTACATAGACCTTAGGGGAGGCCAATGAATCACCCAGGACCCAATGGGGTCAACCTAGATGGTCAAATTGGCCAAGTCAACCCTCATTGAGGGTCAAGTCAACTTAGCCCAAAAAGGGCTAACCCAAGCTCAAGCCACTTCTCCCTTAGGCTAAACCCATTCCCATGATCATCATAATCCAGTGGGCTGCCTTTAGCTTGTGGGGTTGACTAGTCAACCAGAGGTGACTAGGAGAGAGAAGGAGCTCCTCTCCATGATAATGGAGGAGAGAGAAATGAGGAAGGAGAAGGGGGAAGTGAGAGGCCGGCCAAGGGAGACTAACAGCCACCCATTATGGCTGCAATCAACTCCTCTAGGAGAGAGGAGTTGATTCCAGCCGTTTCCCGGCCACCAAGGGGTGGGTTCAGCCCCCCTCCACACAACCCGAGCCACTCCATTAATGGAGATAATGGCCATTGAAGAACCAGCCTCTCCCCTCCCCCAATTGCCATTTAAACACCATCAGGGAGCCGAGGGGAATCATTTTGGAGCACTTACCTGGAGGAGACGAGCCCTTCCACCGTGCAGTTGCAGAAGCCGAGCGCCGCCGCCGTCGCCAATGGCATCCCGCCGCTCCTCTCGCATCCAGGCCGCCAGGAAGGTCCTCCTCCTCTCCTTAACTCGCGGGTAGATCCTAGGAATCCATAGGCTTGAGTTTCGGGCTCAATTGAGCCCGATCGAATCCGGGATTTCTCCTGGTTTCGGCAAGAAAAATTCTTGCTTAATCCGCCGGAAAACGCCTCTCCGGCGGCGGAGCCGCCGTCTGACGATAGCCACCACCTCGACGGAGGTGTTGGTGGCGGTGGCCGGCCGGGGAAGGGGCTGGACTGCCGGCGGCAGAGCTTGGAAATCGCTCCAGGCAGAACCAATCCCAGCCGTTGGCTCAGTGGGGACGATGACCAGATGCCGTCGATCTGCGCCAAGATTCGTGCGGCATCAGATCAAATACTATAGGAATTAAATAAAATTTATTTCATTTCTGTCACACTGGATGTATTTAATGTAATTAATTTTAAAAATACTTAGGGACCCTGAATGGAAATTTGCCCAACATGAACATTGTAGCTTAGGGTGTCTAGTTTGCAGCAAAAATTGTTTGGACCCTTTTGGGACACTGGATAGACCAGGGCACCCATTTTGGTGGGACATACCCTTAGGGCTAGGCAGTCACTAAATTGAGTGCCCACTCTTCACCCCAAGCCCAAATTGGCTGAAATTTTGGCAAAGAGTCTATCCTAGACATACCCAGGGCCTGCCAAAAAATGGGAATTTTTGGGGAAAATATTTCTATAGTTTTGGTAAAAATTTAATAATCATTAGATAAATTAAATAGGTGCCCTAAACACATCCAAACCCTCCCAAATTTTGGTGAGTGGTTCCTGGGCTCCAATTAGGTCCCTGTATAAAATTTCATTTAGATTGGATGCGTTTTGAATAGGTTTTGACCCAACCCTATTAATACCCTATGAAGGGCATTTTGGTCAAAAGTTGCACTTTTGGTTTTGAGTGACCAAATCACCTCAACAGAGGCTGAAATTTTGGCCACAGATATAATTTGACTTTTTACACTCACTTATGGAGTTTGGAGTGGATTGGACTAGGGTAGCCCTAGAATGTTAGGGTAGGCCCTTTAGGGTAAATTTCTAGGGTTTGAAGAATTGGGGTCAAAAGACCTTGGATGGACTTGAAACTTGGGAATGATGTCCATAGGGTTACTTTGGTCCTGTGGTTAAAATTTTAGGGCATTTGGAAGACTTAAGACCCCTTAAATCCATAACCCTAGTTTAGGGCACTAGCTTTGAAACCATAAGAACTAATACCAAAACTATCTGAAAAGGCCTGAGATTTTGAATGGGTAGTTTCTTAGGGCATACATGTCTCTGGAAATTTTATAATAAATTTTGGATGAATAGTTTTGGTACTTTATTCACAAAGTTATATTTTATAATTTCCACTTAAGAATTTTTGCAGAGAACTATACTTGTTTAAACTTGATAAAACTTAGCAAAGGGGCTTATAATCATGATACCCATCTCTGTAAATTTTTATGAAATTTTTGAAGAATGATATTTAGTAGTTGCTTCTTTAACTATTTAATTCCATGGAACCTTGGGAAATTTAATAATGACTTTTAGGTTGTCTGAAAAATTCTAATTTCTTCATCATGATGTTTTTAGTTCCCTATGAAGCCCTAGTAATTTTTACATAATTATTGGAGACATATATGTGGCACTTCCTTCATTATATTTGATTTTAGGAATTATTTTAATAAATCCTTTAGAGGTCAAGAATTATCTGGAAAATTATGAAAATTGGCAACCAATGATATTTCTCTGTTATTTAGTGAATACAAATTTTAGGAGGCCATTACCTGAGAAAATCTTATGGTTCATGTTCAAATTGACTATGGCCTAGTTTTTGAGGAAAATTCAATAAATAGTAGATTAATTGGGAAAAATATGATTTTCTGAATTTAGTCTATATTTATCATAATAGACCTCTGATAATTATCATGAGGGTACTGGATGAGTATTTCATGTACTTCCCTTTTTACGGGTCACGTAGCTTAAGTGGTCTGCATATAGCAAAACTGCAGGATTTCATTTGGATTGAATTAGGGCACGTATGATGGGTCTTGATGGTTTGCTGTAAGGACAAGTGGAAAGGGCTGCATCTTTGGAAGATGAGTGAGTAGGGTGTGGATTTGTCTAGGGTTTAAAGGCGTTCGGGTCCGACGAAAGATCGTCCTACCCAAGGAGAGTTGGAGTCAAATCACCCTAGGATTAGCGTATCGAAACATGAGAAAATAATGGGTAAGGGGATCAACCAATAATAAAATAAGTACCTTGCGAAAGGGAACGCTGGGCGTAATCCCAACACAGTTCCTAGTGCCCCTTGAGAGCCCTTCACAGGGAATACCGGGGGCAGTCCTGGGTTAACGTAAACTGTTTAACAAGCTGAAAAGAGTAACTTAGTAATTAGGGTTGCACATTTCACAGACACTGATGGCACGGGATGTTAGCTGGGAGCTTCGGCTCGAATGTTTGTGACGACGAGTTGGTCCGGGGAGCTTCGGCTCGGGTTTTGATCACGCTAAATTTGCATGTGCATAAAAGGAAAGTAAATTAAGGTGGTGGGTCTTCGGTATTGGAGGGTCGATGCACGACGCCAATACGTTGACTCGGCAAGTGTGGTTAACACTTCGCCAACAGAAGTCCGGTGCGCCAGCCGGCAAGAGTACGCAGGAGTCCGCTTCGTGCACCAAGCGTTGAGGCGTACGATAGGTCTGACCGGTAGTGCTTTACTGGTTTAGAGGTGGGCGAGGCCCAACCCACCGCTTCCGTCTGCCACTACGGAGGTATCCTGGGAGGTTACGGCTCCAAAAAGGGGGAACTAAAGGTCTGTGTGCACAGAGTCGGGTGTGTGCGTTGCACTTGCATGTCCATCATACCCACTTGCATGTCATAGCATAATCGATTCATTTAACCCCTGACACCTAATGTATAAGTGGAATGGGACGCTTATACATTAGGACCTGCAAAACGACCCCTTAGTCTATAAGCTTGTGTGGGCAAGTTTATAAATTAAGGTTAATTTTGATATACTTAGTTACTGCTGTTTGACCACCGACACCCCAGCGTATAAATCGGTATGGGACTTTTTATACGATGGGAGCCTTGCAAAAGACCCCTTGGCTTATGTGTTTTTCACATAAGCGAAGGTTACATTTCACATTACATTTTATTGTCTTTATATGCTATAGAACTTGCTAGAATTGGGACCGCTGTCATCTGCTTTTGATATTCTCCACCTTCAAGTCCTCCCCTTTCTTCCTCTCCGCTCGGTGCCTAGGAGCCGTGGGGAAGGGGTGGGGGATGATAGGACTTAGTCTTTTAGACTAACGGTTTTCGAACCGCATCATTTAGGGGATCGTGGAGACCAGCATGGAGGAGCAGCCCCAGAGACCGGTGCGCTTGGAGGTGGGGCAGTCTAGCTCCGGAGTTCATACAGCCGGGACTGTGAGTCTCGACCCTGAGTAGTTTTTCAGCTTTTGCTTCCGCATGAGTGATTTTGTAGTGAGGATATGCTGTACCGGGCATAAGCCCGTATTTTGCTACTCTGATGTTATCTACTGTGGACACTCCCTTCGTGGAGTTATATTTATATATGTCATGTGATTCTCTGTGGACAGATAGTTCCATTTACTTATTTATGCTACTTTTATGTGATCGAATTGGCCGGCAGAATCGGCGCTTTGTGGTGATGACCCTTCAGGGCGTGAAGGAGTCACCGCAAAACGGCGGTTCTGGGCCTAAGACCCCGATGTCCGAAAAAAAAAAAAGGGGGGGGGGGTCTTACACAAGCATTAATGATATCTTTCTGAATTGAAGGCGCAGTCAGTTGATTGTTTCCCGGGGCATTTTTCAGCACATACTTACCAACTTCTTCATCTATATCGGCAAGCCACTGCAAAAGCTCGAGAAAATTTCCCCTATTAAGTGAATGGTGACTCTCATCATGCCCACGTAGGGATAATCCCTGTCGCAAGAGAAATCTCAAGCATTTCAAAGAAGCTTGTAATCGTGATTTGTTTTCAAACTTTGTTTTATCTGATTGTTTATTAAGAGAAACAATGATAGACTTTTGGGGGTTTTTTAAACCTTCAAATTTCTGGAGTGCTAAATGATGAGAACTATTAATCTTGCCAACATGTTTTGTAAATCCGTCAGGTTTATTCCATGACCTATATCCTCCTCCACTGACAAAAGCATCTCCCCTGACAGCAGTACTTGCGGTTTCATTCTTGAATAAGTAACAAACTAAACAAAACGCAGCGTCCTTTTCAACACTATATTCTAGCCACTCAAACAAATCATACCATGTGACTACAAACCTACGTTCTCGGTCACCTATCTTTCTTTGAGGAAATGGATGTAATTTTGGTTGGCATGGACCTCTTAGTAAATAAGCCTTTCTCACTGCATCTTGCTCATTTAAAGGATAGGCTGATATATTTTTTCTCATTCCTGGATCCTGTGGAAGCATCTCCACATCATATAAAGCGCCCATTACAACGTCTTGAGCATCAGGAGATGGCAAATGCGACGCATTCTCGATAGCTTCAGAAGCACTCATGGATAACTCTTCATTTTGACTTGGAGGTTTAGATCTTGAAGTCTCTTGAGATTTTAATTTCTTTTGAAACATAGATGATATGAGACTGGACTTCTTTTTTTGACTCTCCATATCACAATATTGTTCAATTCTATTTCTATATGAATGCCAGAAAAAACAAAATATTAACAAAAAACCATATTAATTAAATGCAAAGTATTTAAATATCTATCTACTCCGCTTGACCCTCTACCGGCCAATACTACGAAGTATCCCTAGGGATAAACATTCAACACAGAGACTATGTGTTTTGCTTAATCACTACCTGACTAATACCTCAAAACACCCCTAAAAATAAAAATACATGAAAATAAAATGTGATAGGGTATATGGAAGCAAAACCTTGGCCACAATCTGTAGCTAGAGAAGAACGTATTTCTCCTTCTTTTGTTATCACTTATCACGTGACTCGCGTACTCGGTACTAGTCCTCACGAATGTTGGCCACAATCTGTAACAGTATATGAAGAAGCACTTCAATGAAAATAATGTCATACATAATTTCATAACTCATAAGTAACATAGCAAGAGAGGGATACCAACAACAGGTATGAAAATGCAGGAAATAAGTAGAGAATCAATCAGTTTATACAACAAAATAACTGGTAAGAAACATGTCACTCCAAGTCTCCAAGCAATCCGACTGCAGAAAATACGGCACAAGCTAGGGATACCAACAACAGGGCTCCTGGGAATGTTAGAGATCACATTGATTTCTTCAGCGAGGAGGGTAAAGGTGATGGACTAGCTAATCTTAACAGCAACGTCAAGCAATCCAAACGAAATTTACAATCCAGAAAATTTTTGGAGAAAAACACAGAAAGAAAACCAGTACCTGTTGTCGTTGGACGATGCCTCTCAGTGTAGCAAGTGCAGAGATCGAGATTGGAGGAGGAGGAGGAGGAGATGCAGAGAGAGCGGAGCGCGAGAGCTATTCGCGAGTTGCAGCTCCAAAAGGAGATGAGGCGCGGGATGTTTTATTTTAGGGCTGGAATCATGGAATAGACTACGGTTTATATATTAACCGCAGTGTATTCTGCGTTGTTCATGGAATAGACTACGGTTAATATATTAACCGCAGTCTATTCCATGAATAGACTGCGGTTTATATATTAACCGCAGTGTATTCTGCGTTGTTCATGGAATAGACCGCGGTTAATATATAAACCGCAGTCTATTCATGTAATAGACTGCGGTTAATATAAAAACCGCAGTCTATTCATGGAATAGACTGCGGTTTATATATTAACCGCAGTCTATTCATGGAATAGACTGCGGTTTTTATATTAACCGTAGTCTATTCTGCGTTGTTCATGGAATAGACTGCGGTTAATATATAAACCGCAGTCTATTCCCATTTTTTTTATAAAAAAAGGGGGTGCCAGTGTCCCTTTGCCCCCCCCCTTTAAATCCGCCCCTGCAAACACATTGATGTACGTCACCATTTCAGAAGAGACCACATAAAATAAAATACGATCAAAGTCAATTTTATAAGCACTGATTCACAGCTTGCGGATATTTTCACAAAACCACTTCCAGATTCCTGTTTTTCATTATTACGATTAGAACTAGGAATTCTAGACCTTTCAAATTAATAGATTACCATTGCAAGCCAAAAAAACAATAACATAATTAAATTGTTAGCATCATGAACAATAAGCCAAATTAAAAATTGCATAATCCATAAATGGAAACACCACATACCGAGTCTTATATTATTACAGAAGCACAATATCACATCTAAGTCCCACATAACATTACAGCTTAAATAATTACTGAAATTGAAGAAAATTCACTGTCGCCGACGACAGTGACTATCGCCGGGCGATAGCGGCAAAATTTTCAGCCATCCTGAAATCTTCAAAAATTTCTGCGGTCACCCGCACAGGTCTCTACTTGGTCATCTGCCGAACTGTGCTCGCTGCTCCGCGTCTGACGTGCTCGGCGGGTAGATGTACGAGGCGGTTCCATGAACAGATCTTCCCATTCTGCCTCCTCTGCTGGAGTGGGCTTCAACTTCAAACTTTTTGTCAGAAATTTAAAAAATTTCTGAATTCCCAAGAAGTTTTTCTTCACATCCCTCTTGTGTTCTTCGAACGACTCTCGCAAGTCGTCCAACCCTTCTCGCAATAATCCACCTCTAAGAATTGACGGGTTTCGGATAGTGGACACCGGTTCACCCCTCCTTGATGACCCTCCTCGTGTTGATCGGCCAATCGAAGGTGTTCCACTCGTCGAATATATAGATGGTATACAATCATTGAAGTACAAATCTGGGTCAATCCAAGTATATTTCTTATATAAAATATAAGAAATAGTGTGTTCCACTCGTTGGATGACGGCTCCAAGTGATAGTGTGTTCAGTTTCTTCCAATTAGGACTCTTCAATCCAAATGCATAGCGTACTATCGAAAGGACAAAATCTGTCATGTGAAACGGCTCCCGCTCCAAAACCATGTACGTAACATAACTCAATTGAGCCGTTATTTTTCGTGTATCTCCGGATTTCAGTAGGACAGTATGCCTCGATATATCTTGCACTAGTCGTGCATCCTCCGTAAGCGTGGTCGAAGATTGAATTAGTGTTTTGATGGAATTTCCATGCAAAACCAAATTCAATAATGTCCAATCCCTTTTCTTCTAATAGTTCTCTACTACATCTAAAGTGTTTTCATGCTCGATTAACCCAAACTCATCTCGAAGGTCATAGTGGGTTATTTCTACCGGCTGTCCCTGTATTTTCGATCGGACTCCGCCATTCAATTCCGTGAACCGCGGATCTTTGAGATAGTTATAAAATTCTCTAATCAGTATGGAGGAGAATGTATATGGAATAATAATCGACATTATTTCAGCCATTGCTAACAAATCATGGATATGAGCATGACGGGCCGGGTCGAATTCGATCACCCGTCTGATTCCTATGTTAGCGTTTTCTATTCCCGGAAATGTTTGATAAGACGAATATGAGTCACTCCCTGTGCTTCTTCGTGCTTTGGAACTGGAAGCCATTCCTGCATATCAATATTTTTTTTTTCAGAAACAATTTTTTTTTTTATATCGCCATCCGACAAAACCCACTGTCGCCGCCATCCGGCGACGCCCACTGTCGCCGCCATCCGGCGACGCCCACTGTCACCTCCATCCGGCGATGCCCACTGTCGCCTGGCGATAGCCGAAAATGGTTTTCCTCCATTTCCAACTTCAGATCTGGTTTCCCCCTCATCCCAAACACCAGATCTGCAAGTTCCTTTTTCTCCAAATCCTCTTACTCTTAGATCCAAGAATCTATGCACATTCTTTCACTTAAACAAACATAGTTTCTTATGATCCACAAACAAAATTTATGCAGTTTAAAACGTGGAAATTTCTACTATAGTGTTCTATGCTACACTATCCTAACCATAAGATCCATAAAAATCCAAAGATTTAAAGCAAAAATTCAAGTTCCATACCTAGGTTTTAGGTTTTCGCCGACTTCTGCTCCGCCTTCCGCGACCTGGCTTCAGGAAAAATGTTTGGTTTGCTGTTTTTGACTGACTGAGCCCGTTTTTGTCCTTTTTAAGCTATCGCCGACCGGCGATACCCGGTATCGCCCGGCGATAGTGACTTTTTGCTATTTATTCAAATTGTCTTCCTGACTCATATTTAGGCCAGGTGTAATGTTTTTTTGGGTGTTCTAATAACTTGGTTCTCTAGTTCACCATTCTTATATCTATTCTACATACTTAGTTACTAGTGTTTTTTAAACTCGTGAAATTGTTTTTGCATGCCTCTAAGTATGAGAAATATTTTAGTTATGATAATGTTATTTCACTCACGGTTGTGTAAATGTTCGTATGCATCCATCTTACAACATATAAATTAAGAATGTTCTACCATAACCGCTAGTGTTGCATGTTTTCTGCTCCTGCTTTATCCGAGTTTGGTACAGTGCACCCTAATATTAAATTATTATGTATGCTCTCACAAGTGAATTCAGACTCCTTTGTTCAGCCAACGAAAAAAAACAAAAAAAAACATGTGATTAACCAAAGTGTATAATCCCAAAAGTGCAACCTTTTGGTGATATGTTTCACACAAAAAAAAAATCAAACAATAAAGGGCTGACAAGGAACCTCCACCAAGCACTACTTACTCTCCTGATAAGTCTTCATAAGCATTGTGAGGTTGAGCACCCTGTCAAGAATTGTAAAGTGTCTTGTGCAAATCTTTACATGGATAATTTCCTTATTATGTGCTCTGAACTCTTGGGTAAGAGTATAGCTCCGCATATCCAACTCTATGTTATGTTGTTTTTTAGCATTCTCGTGTTCATGTATTTGTAAGACTATGCATAAGTATTTCCGCCACCTCATCACATGTTCACAATATTATCCTCTCTAAACGTTCTTCTTATGAGAATTGGACTGAAAACTTTTTCCCAAAATTATTCACTAGTGTATGTGTTTGTGATATAGTTAGCTGAACGTTGCCAAAGTTAGTGTTTACTCATTTCTTTCTTTATTCTACATTGTTCACATGTCCTCTATGAGTCTCTCTTTTGTGTTTTTTCTTCTTTTGCGTCTGCCACACTCTTCGCTCTCTTTTGACAATTCCAAAAGGAGAGAAAATTTTCAAAGGAAATCATTCCCCGAAGCCTTTCTCATATACATATGACAACATGGAAAAATTAAATTTCACATATTTCATTCAAATTTAATAATTTCCCTATGCTTCCATTTAGGGGGAGATCACATGTAGGGGGAGTGTTTCATCCAGGAGCAATTTGTGCACATACAGATGCTTCGTCTTGATACTCAAAATGGGTGGACCTTTTTTAACATTCATGATTTCTTTCTTAATGGATTTGTTATTATCAAAAGTGGGAGATTGTTGGAGCATGCATTTCACGCTTCCTGGTTTACTAATAACAAATCTTGTTTGTATTTGATATTTGGATGTTTTTGGTGTGCAGATAACACAAGTCTTTATCTAATATCTTTTTGGTGCTGAATCGGGTCAGAATTGAACACGGGAGATATCGCCAGGCGATATTGAGTATCGCTGATCGGCGATAGCCCCACTCGACGCATTTCTGCTCGACGCTCGACGAAAATGTGGCTTCTATTATTTTACTATCGCCCAAAGGCGATATCCGGTATCGCTCGGTGATAGTGCACGATTCGACGCTCAATGTTTGTGCGATGCGAAAATGAGGAGTACGTGGGACATGTGGCAGCAGTTACCGATATCGCCAGGTGGTGATACCAGTATCGCCCGGCTATAGCGCCAAAATATAAAAACCTTTCATTTTTTGAGGAAATCAGGAATTTCCTTACCTAGAGTGTATTTCCCTGCATAGATGTTTCAGAGAGCTCCAGAACTCAGAGATACTCCATACTCTTAAGAAGGCCAAAAGCGCGAAAGATTAACGCCATGTGCGAAGCATTTGAAGCATCTCTAACAAGGATTCGTCGACATCTTCAGCGCATTGTTTAAAGGGAGTGTCTAGCCTAAAGTGTTCAAGTTGTTTTTGTTCTTTCTTTTACTTTCTCATTGTAATCGGTAGACAAATCGCCGCCTTGTGCGTGGAGTCTAAGTCCTTGTGTGGCTTAGGAGAGAATCGCCGCCTTGTGAGTGGAGTCAAAGTCCTTGTGTGGCTTGGGGAGGAATTGTTGCCTTGTGTGCAACGTCTAGATCAGGGTTAGATCTAGGGGAGGCTAGTAGCAAGATCTAGGAAGAGATACGCTTTAGCCTGCCGTTTCTTGGTAGAAGAACCGACGAAAACACTAACAAATTATTTATTTCATGAGCCTTTATCTCTAGCTCTATAGAGACACTTTGTATTCAATTTATCTCTTTTGAAATATATCATTATTATTTTTAGCATGTATACATTTGCACCCTTCAATTATATTGTTGTTATTCATCTCGTAAAGTTTGTTTATTTTTTGAGAAAATTAAAAGAACCCTTATTCACCCCCCCCCCCTCTAAGGGCGCCGCAAGATCCAACAAATATCGCGCGGCATTAGCCAATTAATTGGTCGACCTCTCGGGAAGTGATCGCTCAGCTGTAGGGATATCGCCAGCGGTAGCTTGGGCGGTAGTTAATATCATTTGGAGGTAGCAGAATCGGTCGTGTTATCGTCGTCGCTAACTACCGTGAGGCGTTAACATCCTATCATACGGCGATAGCGAAGCTGTAATGGCGTGGCCACATGGCGGCATGTGGTTGGAGGGCCTGGGTGGTGGTAAGCGAATCAAGGCATTGATTAACGGTACCGCGTGAAGGTAGCTAGTTACCGCGTGGTGGTAGCTCGGTTTATAGTGTTGTTTTGACCGATTTCACTTCATTATTTTGGAGTTTGAGAAACTTGGGCTGGACGTTTGAAGGAGGAGAAGCAGCGCCAGAGAAAGGAGATCTCGCCGCCGTTTGAGATTCAGAACTCAGATTCACGAGGCGAGTTCGGATCTACGGAGGCAATGCCTAAGCGGTCATTTCCATCTGACTAGATTCTCTCCCATGGCGCTGAAGCAGACTTCTAGGGAAATGATCCTCTTCCTTGACATCCTTATTTTTGACATTTGATGGTAGACACTCCACGAATATGTGGAAGAGGTTCTCCCAACAGGTAGATCTGTGTATCCCCGTTAGTTTTGCATATAGATCTGAAATCGAAGTACTGAATAGGCATGTTGTGTGAAGCCCATCTGGACAGGTTGATCTGGATTGGTGATGTTTGTATGTTTTGTATGTCGGAGATGACTCTGTGGTTATCACGTGGGTTTCGGAGTCACGGGCATGCAGGTGGCTGCAGTGAGAGTACTAGAGGTAATCTCCATGAAAACACCCAATTTGGAGAAAGAATTGATAGTCTGTCCCACTAACGCGCAGCGGTAGCCCTACCGCCAGCGCTAGCTACCAATGAACGATGTATTGATTGAGAGGCCTGTTTCTCGGAAAACTTGTGGTCGTTTATTGAGGCCTATCTTGTGAGACCTGGGGGCCGCGTTGGCCTGTCTCTCGAAGACCTAGGGGCCAATTTGTGGAGTGTGAGCTTAATTTGCTCAGCTTTGGTAGCAATGAGTGCTAGATTAGGATACTAACGGTGTTATGGATATACGGAAAAGTGAAAGGGGATGTTGACCTGCGTCAGGCCTGCGAGCCAGACGATTTGAGTATGAGATGTGACTGAACTGTACCCTCCCCTATGTCATTCGACCTAGAGTGACTCAAAGTGTATATCACTGTCATTGGTCGTAGTCATAGGGCATTGTCTCTGTCTTTAGCCCTATGAGACTGAAAGCTCAAACATTGTTGACCATCACAGAGAATGATGGTGCGACCCTTGCGGTCTTGTTCACCAAGAATATGCCCTGAGAGTACAGGGCATTGGGCATTTGCGCCAACGTCTGCGGCGAATGGTGCTTAAGTTGCACGTTTCAATTCACAATATAAGATTATACTAATGCCTACAGGGAAGGAGCACCGACACCCCAAGTGGGGGGCGGGGTCGTTATAATTTGGTCAACTAATGCTGGTTGCTGCTTTGTTTTCCACAGTTGCGTGTAATGTCTCTTGTATGTGCAACAGAGCTAGTCGGGAAATAGGGGGCTGGAGCCCATAGCTGCTAAGCTAGCCCTTGAAGGCCAAAGCAATTTGCTCGTTTACTTTATCGTTTATGTGTGTTCGGCCTGCGTGCTGATGTTTACAAGACATTTTAATTTGAGTTGAACAATATAAGGCCTTAAGGCCAAGACTATTTGTGTATTTGGTTATTCATTCCTATTTTATGTTAGTGGACATTCATATGGTTGGATTCTAATTATAACCTTTAAACTACTTCCGCTAGAATGCACTCTATGTTAGGATGCGTGCGTTTGTATTATGGTTTCAATTAGTAACTCCTTTGACTGTACTTAGTATATGGCGTTGGGCCCCGACCATACCTTCTATTATATGTTATATGACGGATCAGGTGTTACAAAGTTGGTATCAGAGTCTGGTGTCGGTCTTCCTTATTCAAATTTGTGGGCAAATTATTTTAAGGGGTGGTGAGAACATGTATGTGTGTTACCGTTATAACATAAAAGAACCCATGAATGTCCACTTAGGAATGAAAATACACATGTTTGAGCAACCTGCATGTTCATATGATTGCTTTTTGGCAATTGTTTATCGCCTAATTGCCTGTTTTACGATTATAGGTGATTAGGAGTTGTGTAGAGTAGTCACAATGCCAGCACTCTGCGGAGAGTAGTGAGCACAATGACACGCCTGTGACCCCTCCTTCCGCTGAAATCATTCGAATGGTAACTGAAGCGGTGTTCGTTATGATCAATGCCCAACCAGGGAGGCAGGTGCAGCCTCTTACTCCTGGGTTAGGTCACATACCACCTGGCATGACGAAACCTATGGTGGCAGATCAAGTAGTGGCAGAGCCCATAGTGTAGAGGAGAGCAACTGAAAAATAGCTAAAGCACGTGAGGAGCTTTAATCCACTTGTGTTTTTGGGGACTAAGACCCCGACGCAAGCTGAGGACTAGCTTTCTAGGGTGAAGAGAGTCATGTCAACAATGGAGACTGAGGAGTGGAAGAAGGTCATAATAGCCACTTTCCTTCTAGATACTGAAGCAAGGTTATGGTGGGATGAGTTTGAGATGCATCACTTCACTGGGAGGCAACTCTCTGATATCTCGATGGAGGAGTTCTCGAGATTATTTCTTGTACGGTTCATCCCGTCAGCGCAGAAAATAACTATGGAGAATCAGTTCCAGAGACTGACTCAGGGTGATAGTAGCATGGATGACTACTTACATGAGTTCACGAGATTGGGACGTTATGCTGGCTCCACTTTTACTGATGAGGAGCGCAAGTCCAATCAGTTCTATGAAGGACTGTATGACGATCTGAGGTTGCTACTTTCAGGTCATATGATGCAGGGCTTTATAGTCTTGGTCAATACAACCCGATCTCTGGAGAAGGATCTGAAAAGAGTTCAAGGTAAGAAGGACTCAACGGTGAAGAGGTCAGACTTTAAAGTTCCAAGTTCGTCGAAGTCTGGGCATCAAAAGTGGTATAAGAAGCACAAAACTTCTACATCGACTACTTCATTGGTTACTACTAGAGCATCATCTGGGCAATGAGGCCCAAATATCTGTTATAACTGTGGTAACCCATGACATATAGCCCGTAACTGTTGGAGTGACAAATCAGAGAAGAAGGCATGAGCATCGTATGCTGAAATAGGGAAGGCAGTGGAGTCAACCGCATCCCATCAGGCTCCAGCCCAACCAAGAGTCTATAACTTTGGCCAACATGAGGCCATCAAGCAAGGCGAAGTGGTGATAGGCTTTGTCTTGGTTATGGACTATCCGGCTCGAGCACTGTTTGATACAGAAGCTTCAGACTCCTTTCTATCCGAGGATTTTGTATCTCGTATCGGAGTTCCTACTTCGGTGGCAAAGGATAGGTTGGATGTGCTGCTGCCAAACGGATGTTCGATGCACGCAGATAGAGTTTGTTGCGTTAAAGTATTGATAGGAAGTCAAGCTTTTGACTTGCAAGCGTCACTACTACCGATAGTAGAGTTTGACGTAATCTTTGGCATGGATTGGCTCTCGGAGCAATGTGTGTTCATCGATTGTAGTTCGAAGACTGTTAAATTGGGGTTGAACATGTAGCACCCCCTATCCGTCGCATAGCATATAGTAGTAGGTCCGGCCGGGGCCCGACGCCATATGCCACAGACAGACCGGGTGGTTACTCATGGAAACCATCCAACCAATCATAACGTCCTACACAGAGCATTCTAGCGGAAGCAGATTAATAAGTTGCAATAAAGAACCCAGCACTAAAACATGAATGTCCACTAAAACCAAATAGGAATGTTACAAATACACCAGTACAAGCCTTAAGGCCTTATAAAAATTGTTCACTTCATATTACATGTTTTACAAACCACGGCACGCAGGCCGGTCATACATGAAATAAAACAGTGAACACTTCCATTAGGCCTTCGAGTGCCGGCTTCGCAAAATGGGCTTTAGCCCGCTATTGACCGCTTGGTCCAGCAGCACCTGCAAGCAACAAACCACCGCACGGTGGCAAAACAAGGCAACGGTCAGCAATGCTGACCAAATTATAACGATCCCGCCCCCAGCTCGGGGCGGCGATGCTCCTTCCCTTCATTTCATTAGCATAAGCGAGCAATAAATCAATATTCATTACATCACAGGCGTAGGCTCGTACGGCCACACACCCCGTGCACTCAGGGCACATTCTCGGTGAACATAGTCTAAGTCTGCCGACTCACCACCATCCGTTTGGACGACCAATTAATGAGCAGTTTGTCTTCCCGGCATGGGTCACGGTAATTAAAACCATAGACCGCCGAAGACTCTCATCTATGCCAACGGCTCTAATCCGAACGACATAGAACGGGTACGGTTTGTAACGCCCCCGATTTTCCAGTGATTTATTTAATTTCTTATTTGACGTACTTTGACGTCAGGGCGTTATGTTAGCGCGTTTTGGTCGTGTGACGTTGTTAGAGCGCGCTCTAAGCTCTTTAGGTTCCCTATGTGGCTTGGTGATGCCTGGTAGCAAGATTCCCTAGCGAGCCGAAGTCTGTTTGTTGACTCGGTGGAGCCTCTTGGGGAATGCTTGTGTTTTGGCCTTAGGAGATATTTGCCCGAGTTTTGTTCGTCGGATTGTGTTACCGACTTTGTCGTAGCGCGTTTGCGTTCGTTAGGTTTGACCGGCCAAATTTTGGGATTTGCGTCGGGAGTGGAAAATTT
Source organism: Platanthera guangdongensis (assembly GCA_039583875.1). Taxonomy (NCBI): domain Eukaryota; kingdom Viridiplantae; phylum Streptophyta; class Magnoliopsida; order Asparagales; family Orchidaceae; genus Platanthera; species Platanthera guangdongensis. The sequence continues at coordinate 149,555,831 of CM077159.1, read as the reverse complement.
TATATTAGGAAATTATATCGGCTAATTTTAGACTTGCTCGTCAAGTTTCGTCGCGTTCCGAGCATTTTTGGAGCCTCGGCGCGCGATTGAAGTTTGTATGTTTTCGCGTACGCCGTTAACTTTAGAAATTATTATCTCGAAAACGGTGCGTCGCAAGTTCAACTCCTTTTGAGTGAAGACGTACTTCAAACTCTTATGATCTGTATAAATCTTGCACTGCGCGCCATACAACAAGTGTCTCCATAATTTCAATGCATAAATAACTGCTGCGAATTCCAAGTCATGCGTAGGGTAGTTCCTTTCATGAATCTTAAGCTGTCTTGACCCATACGCAATCACTTTTCCTTCTTGCATCAGCACACAACCAAGACCCACGTGGGATGCGTCCACGTAAACGGCATAGTCTAAACCTTCCGTAGGCAATGTCAATATCGGAGCAGTGCATAGTCTATTCTTTAGCTCTTGGAACGCTTCTTCGCACTTATCGCTCCATACAAATGCTGCATTCTTCTGCGTTAATTTGGTCAATGGCGCAGATAACGTAGAGAAACCCGCTACAAATCTTCTATAGTAGCCAGCCAACCCTAGGAAGCTTCTTATTTCTTTGGGTGTGGCAGGCCTCGTCCATTCCATAACTGCGGCTATCTTTTCTGGGTCAACAGAGATTCCGTCCTTGTTAACCACATGACCCAGGAAAGAAACCTGAGGCAACCAGAACTCGCATTTACTTAGCTTGGCGAATAACTTATGGTCCCTCAAGGCAGATAAAACTAGACGCAAATGTTGGTCATGCTCCTCAACATTGCGTGAATACACCAACACATCGTCTATAAATACGACCACAAACTTGTCCAGAAAGTCCTTGAAGACCCTGTTCATCATATCCTTGAAAGCAGAAGGTGCGTTGGTCAAACCGAACGACATCACCAAAAATTCAAAATGTCCATGTCGGGAACGGAAGGCAGTCCGCGGTATATCTGATTCACGGATCATTAACTGGTGGTAGCCCGAACGAAGGTCAATCTTAGAGAACACGGCGCTGCCTCGCAGTTGATCAAACAAATCATCTATCCTCGGCAACGGATACCTATTCTTGATCGTTACCTTATTTAGCTCTCTATAATCGATGCACAACCTCATCGATCCATCCTTTTTCTTGACGAACAAAACGGGAGCACCCCAAGGCGAAGAACTCGTCCTTATAAATCCGTTCTCAAGCAACTCGTCTAACTGGATACGCAACTCCTCCAGTTCGCGTGGGGCCATCCGGTAAGGCGCCTTGGCAATAGGACGCGTACCCGGCTCCAAATCTATAACAAACTCCACGTCTCGATCAGGCGGGAGACCAGGAAGATTAGCTGGAAAGACATCAGGATAATCACGAACCACCGGGATCTCCTCCAAACACGGCAAACTAACCTTGGTTTCTAAAACCGAAACCAAACAAGCAAAACATCCGGAATCTACAAGCTTCCGAGCACATACCGCCGATATAGTCGGAGAATCCTGGCGCGGATAACCGTAAACACTCCCGGGCTGACCGTTGTCCATCCTGAAGTCCAAGCGTTTACCCTTGCATTGGATCACAGCATCATATCTGGACAACCAGTCCATGCCTAGGATCACATCGAAGTCTTCCAGATCTAACAGCTTCAAATCAGCAAACGCGAGGAAATCGCCTAACAAAATTGGACAACTCTGAATACCCTGGTCCGAAACTACAGATTCGCCTGAAGGAAACTTGACACAGAACGCATCACCAACACGATCGAGATCCAACCGGTAACGCTCTACGAAGGCCACATACTCTAACCATCTGCGCCTGAAGTACGTTTTTTATTCATTTTAACTTATGATTTGAAGGATTAGAGTGTCGCCTGAGCGTCAGCAGTTATCCCCTGCTTGACGTGGCATCACAGCTCGTAGTTATCTCGTGCTCTGATTTATTTATTAATGAGAAAATGCGGGTTGTGACACGGTTCCATCTAACCCGTGCTCACAACGCAACGGTAATTTAAACCATATGCGCCCGCAACGGTAATTTAAACCATATGCGCAGGTCAAACTTCTCCTGAGTCCCGTTTCCATCACATTTCACATAATCCGGTTATGTTCAAGTTGGCTCTCAGACCACCAAGTTGGTAAGATCACGCATCCGCCCAGTTTTCCGGGTGCACCTTTGGGTTAATCCCCAAGGCTCCCTGTTGCAATCTACCGTGTAGAAAACCCGAAAAACAACCAATAACACGGAGTCTTCTCCAGCATTATGCAATGCAACATCACCGATCTAGACCAATATGTCAGAATAGGCTTCACACATCATGCCTATGTCCGTTCTCGCTTACGGACTCTAAACAACGGGGACTTCACATATCTACCCGAAGGAACGCCTCCAACTCACCGCAAACTCGCGAGAGAGGGCTTCCTATGCAAAGAAGGAGAGCTACTCATGCTCAAGAAGAGAATCGTTACCCTTGCATTCCTCTTTGGTGCCATGGAAAAGTAAGCGGATGAAAGGCACCGCAGTAGCTTTGCCTCCGTGGATCCGGAGTCGGCTCGCGATTTGGAGCTTCGAAGCTCCTCCAATGGCCGGATCTAGCTTCTTCTTCCTTCCTTGGCTCTCCTCTCTCTCTAAGATTTAGAAAGACAACCACTCATGAAAAGTGAGGGTTTCTAAGGCCCAATCCCGGGTATATCCCTTCAGGAACAACCCCCGGCCGTTGGATCATCAATTAAAGAAATGAACGGCTTTGATTCGGGACTGAAATGCCCAATCTGGACCGCACACGGCCTGGCACACGCCCGTGTCCAGGGCCTTGTGCCTCATTCGCCGTCAAAATCGGCTCGTCTGGAACAACACACGGGTATAGAACACGCCCGTGTTCGACCTGACACGCCCGTGTTTCACCAGACACGGCCGTGTGGCCGGCCGTGTACCCTTATCGTTTTTACCCGAAAACAACCCGAGCACTGCACGGGTTCTAGGACACGCCCGTGTCCTTGCCCGTGTCACGTCAACACGCCTGGGCTCCAGGCCGTGTATACGGTCTCGACACTCGACACTTCGTCGAGCGAAGATCGTCGACCTGACGACACGGCCTTGGACACGCCCGTGTCCTAGGCCGTATGCCTTGTCTCGACACACCGTCGAGCAAAATGTCGACTCCCCGGGACGAGTGTCGACACGGGTCGACACGCCCTGCGACACGCCCGTGTCGCAGGCCGTGTGCCATGTCTCGACACTTCGTTGAACGCAGAGTGTCGACTTCGCGGGCTAAGTGTCGACACGGGTCGACACGCCTTGCGACACGCCCGTATCGCAGGCCGTGTGCCCAGTATCGACACAATGTCGAGCTCAAAATGTCGACTTCCCGGCTGAGTGTCGACACAAGCTTGACACGCCCTGAGACACGCCCGTGTCCCAGGCCGTGTGCCTGCAGCCAGACCCCAAAACTGGCCAAAAACGTCCCCCGTCGCTCTTTTGAGTTTCGGGGCATTACAACTCTCCCCCTCTTAAAAGAATTTCGTCCACGAAATTATATAAAGGAAAGACATGTACAAAACCAAAATTTGTACCCGAGCGGAACAACTCCGGATACTCGTCAAGCATAATCTGCTCTCATTCCCAAGAGAGCTTCTCACGACCGCAATTGTCCCATCGGACCTTGACCATCCTGATCTCTTTATTGCGTAGCCGCTTGACCTCCGAGTCCTCAATCCGCACGGGCTTGACCTTTGTCATCAGCCCACTATCCACCGGCACTTAATCGACCGCGATCACTTGCGTAGGCTCTTGCACTGCCTTCTGAAGCACCGAAATATGGAATACATCATGTAAACCACTAAGCTCCACTAAAAGCTTCAACCGATAGACTGCTTCACCAACTCGCTCCAGAACCTCAAACGGCCCAAGGTACCTCGGGCTTAGCTTTTTCAATCACCACACCTGCGAGACACCCTTGAACGGCTTGATCTTTAAGTATACATAGTCGCCCACAGCGATATCCACGTTCCTGTGCTTGGCATTATAGTACTTCGCTTGCCGGTCCTGAGCGATAAGCAACCTCTCCCGAATGGTTCTCACCAAAGAAGTAGCATCCTCCACTTCTAATCGCTTATACAACTTTGACTCACCCGTTTCTAATCAATATAACGGCGTGCGACATTTTCTACCATATAGGGCCTCGAAGGGCGCCATTTGAATACTCGCTTGGTAGCTATTGTTGTATGCGAACTCTACCAAATAAAGGTGGTCTTCCCATTGCTTTCCAAAATCCAAGACACACATGCGGAGCATGTCTTCCATGATTCTATTGACCCTCTCGGTCTGCCCATCCGTTTGAGGATGGAAGGCTGTGCTAAATTTCAACTTTGTTCCCAACATTTGCTGCACTAGCCTCCAATCATTGGACGTGAACCGCCCATCTCGGTCACTCACAATGTTGTGGGGCACACCATGAAGCCGTACTATATTTCCCACATAAAGTTTTGCCAACTTCTCCACCGAATCATCCTTCCTATGCGGAATATAATGCGACACCTTCGTTAACCGATCAACAACCACCCAAATGGCGTCGTTCCCCTTTTGCGACCTTTGCAAACCGTGCACAAAGTTCATAGAGATGTCGTCAAATTTCCACTTCGGAATAGGCAAGGACTTAAGAAATCCTCCCGGCTTTTGGCACTCCGCCTTCACTAAGGCGCAAGTTTGGCACTTCGCTACGTATAGCGCCACATCCTTCTTCAAACCCGGCCACCAAAACAGTTTCTTCACATCACAGTACATCTTCGTGCTCCCCGGGTGAATTGAGTACTTGGTATGGTGTGCCTCGTACAACAACTCCACCCGCAAATTACCCACACTTGGGACGCACAGACGACTGTCTTTCCAAAGTAATCCGTCCTCCACGACAAATTGGGAATTTGACCCATCCAGAGCCTCTGCCATGAACTGCTTCATATGAGTATCCATATCCAAAGCCTGCTGAATACGATCATCCAGGTCATATTGGACTTCAGTCCAATTCAGAATTGCTTCAGCACTTGACTGCCTATCCACACAAACAATCTCCAATGCCTCCAACTCCCGCACCAACCGCTCATCATGCACCGATAGCCAATTGGCTTGAGCTGGGGCTCGGCGACTCAACGCATCCGCAACCGCATTCCCTTTACCAGGCACGTAGTGGATCTTGAATGTATAGAACCCCAGGAACTCCATCCATCTACGCTGCCGCATATTCAGATCTTTCTGATCAATCAGATATTTCAGGCTCTTATGATCGGTGTAGATATCAATCTTCACACCGTACAAATAGTGTCTCCACAGCTTCAAGGCAAAAATCACGGCCGCTAACTCCAAGTCATGGACCGGATAATTCCTCTCGTGCACTTTTAGCTGTCTCGAGCCATAAGCTATTACACTTCCGTGTTGCAGTAGCACGCAACCCAAACTGCTGCCCGAAGCATCACTATAAATCTCATAGCCTTCGGTCCCACATGGCGAACTCAGCACAGGTGTCGTGGTCAACCGACACTTCAACTCCTCAAAAGCTCGCGCGCACTCCGGCGTCCAAACGAACTTATGCTCCTTCCTCGTCAAAGTAGTGATAGGTAACGCTATCCGCGAGAAGTTCTCTACGAAGCGCCTATAATAGCCGGCAAGCCCCAGAAAGCTCCGGACTTCCGCTACCATGACAAGCTCAAGCCACTCCCGTATCGCAACGATCTTCGCCGGATCCACAGCAATACCATCTCTACTCACTATATGACCGAGGAATGCCACTGAGGATAGCCAAAACTCGCACTTCAAGAACTTGACATACAACTAATTTTTCCTTAGCGTCTCCAGAACCAAATGAAGATGCTTGAAGTGATCTTCCTCACTTTGCGAGTACACCAAAATATCGTCGATGAAGACAATCACGAAATGGTCCAAGTACTCCCTGAAAGTCCTGTTCATCAAATCCATGAACACTGACGGCGCATTAGTCAGCCCAAACGGCATGACCGTAAACTCATAATGCCCGTATCTCGTACTAAACGCTGTCATTGGGATATCACTCTCCCTTATTCGCAGCTGATAGTACCCAGCCTTGAGATCCAACTTCGAGTACACCGTCGACCCGACTAACTGATCAAAAAGATCATCAATCCGGGGGATCGGGTACTTGTTCTTCTTCGTCAACTTGTTGAGCTCCCGATAATCAATACATAGCCTCAAGCTTCCGTCCTTCTTCTTAACAAAGAGGACCGGTGCGCTCCAAGGCGAAGAACTCGGGCGCATATACCCTTGCTCCAACAGTTCTTGTAGTTGAACTTTCAGCTCTGTCATTTCCTTAGGCGCTAGCTGATAAGGAGATCGTGACACAGGCTTTGCACCTGGCACTAGCTCAATCGTAAAATTTATCTCCCGCTGAGGCGGGGCTCCAGGAAGATCTGCGGGGAACACATCAGGGTATTCCGATACCACTGAAATACAATCCAACGCGGGCTTCGGCTTTGCAACCTCCACTAGTGTAAAGAACAGTTCTACACCGGCACGAACCGCCTTCACCACCTGAAGAGCAGACATCAACGTCTTGCTGGACCCCTTTAAGCCTGTTGACTTGCTATAAATTAAACCGTACCTGTCACCACATCAGCCCGTTTGATGGCCTCCTGTTGGCCAAGATTATACACCCTTGGTTGGGCCGGCGTATAGTGGGACGCGGTCGACTCCACCGCCTTGCCCTTCTCTTCATAAGTCGCTCCCGGCCTCCTTTCGGACTTGGGACGTCCGCTCCGGCACTCACGGGCATAATGCCCCAACTTCCCACAGTTGTAACATGCGCCCGGGGTCCGACCCGTAGTCGCCCCAGAAGCACCAGCAGAGATGGCTAGACCCAAAGTCTTAGCTTTCTTGTTCCACTTTCGGAACACAGATTTTGAGGTGTTCGACCCTCTGAACTCCGACCTCTTCTCGCCCAAGCTTTTCTTTGCCTGCACATTCTTCATGTTCTTCTCCAAGGACCGGGCCGTGTTGACCAAGGTTAAGAAACCCTGCGTCATCGGCCCCGAGAGTAGTAATCTCAACTCATCTCTCAAGCCTTCGTAGAATCGATTCGTTTTGCGCTCCTCATCCGCGATGGTGGAGCTAGCATATCGACTCAAACGAGTAAACTCGTGGAGATATTCATCCACACTCTTCTCACCCTGAACCAACTTCAGAAATTCATTCTCCAACGTTATCCTCTGCGTCGAAGGAAGGTATCTAGCCAAGAACAATCTCGAGAACTCCTCCATCGAGACATCACCAAGTTGCCTACCTCCCAGTAAGTGCAGCTCCAATCCTTCCCACCACATTCTCGCTTCACCGTCCAAAAGGAACGTAGCGATGGCGGTCATTTGCCACTCCTCCGTCTCCATTGCTGTCATGACTCTCTTCACCCTGGAGAGCCAGTCTTCAGCCTGAGATGAGGTTCCCAACCCCGAGAATACCAGAGGGTTAAAGCTCATTACATGCTTAAGATGCCTCTCGGTTGCCCTCCTTGGCACCAACGGTTCCACTACCACTTGTTCCATTCTCCTCGACTCAGCCTCTTGCAGCGGTACCTGCTCCATCGCAGGAGCGGGCTGCTGCGTTTGCCTTACAGGTTGCGCATTAATCACGGCCAACACTGCTTTGGCCACCAATCGTATGTTCTCAGCCGATAGAGGTGTTGCAGGAGCAACATCTGGTGCACTGCTAGCCTCAGAAACTCGATGTTCCGACGACCCAACACCACTTTTGGTCACCTATAGTGGTACAAAACACTGTTAAGCGACCAAATAAAATTGCAAACAGCAATTATAGGAACACGCAGGTTCCTCAAACACGTGAATTTTCATTCCTAAGTGGACAATCATGGGTTCTTTTACTGTTATAACGATGACGCACACAATGTGCTCACCACCCCTAAAAAAAATCGCCCACGAATTCATCTTAAGCCCGACCAAAACCAGTAGTCTGATACCAAATTGTAACACCCCCTATCCGTCGCATAGCATATAGCAGTAGCTCCGGCCGGGGCCCGACGCCATATGCCACAGACAGACCGGGTAGTAACTCATGGAAACCATCCAACCAATCATAACGTTCTACACAGAGCATTCTAGCAGAAGAAGATTAATAAGTTGCAATAAAGAACCCAGCACTAAAGCATGAATGTCCACTAAAACCAAATAGGAATGTTACAAATACACCAGTACAAGCCTTAAGGCCTTACAAAAATTGTTCACTTCATATTACATGTTTTACAAACCACGGCACGCAGGCCGGTCATACATGAAATAAAACAGTGAACACTTCCATTAGGCCTTCGAGGGCCGGCTTCGCAAAATGGGCTTTAGCCCGCTATTGACCGCTTGGTCCAGCAGCACCTGCAAGCAACAAACCACCGCACGGTGGCAAAACAAGGCAACGGTTAGCAATGCTGACCAAATTATAACGATCCCGCCCCCAGCTCGGGGCGGCGATGCTCCTTCCGTGCATTTCATTAGCATAAGCGAGCAATAAATCAATATTCATTACATCACAGGCGTAGGCTCGTACGACCACACACCCCGTGCGCTCAGGGCACATTCTCAGTGAACACAGTCTAAGTCTGCCGACTCACCACCATCCGTTTGGACGACCAATTAATGAGGAGTTTTTCTTCCCGGCATGGGTCACGGTAATTAAAACCATAGACCGCCGAAGACTCTCATCTATGCCAACGGCTCTAATCCGAACGACATAGAACATGTACGGTTCCATCTAACCCATGCTCACAACACAACGGTAATTTAAACCATTTGCGCCCGCAACGGTAATTTAAACCATATGCGCAGGTCAAACTTCTCCCGAGTCCCGTTTCCATCACATTTCACATAATCTGGTTATGTTCAAGTTGGCTCTCAGGCCACCAAGTTGGCAAGATCACGCATCCGCCCAGTTTTCCGGGTGCACCTTTGGGTTAATCCCCAAGGCTCCCTGTTGCAATCTACCGTGTAGAAAACCCGAAAAACAACCAATAGCACGGAGTCTTCTCCGGCATTATGCAATGCAACATCACCGATCTAAAACAACATGTCCGGATAGACTTCACACATCATGCCTATGTCCGTTCTCGCTTACGGACTCTAAACAACGGGGACTTCACATATCTACCCGAAGGAACGCCTCCAACTCACCGCAAACTCGCGAGAGCGGGCTTCCTATGCAAAGAAGGAGAGCTACTCATGCTCAAGAAGAGAATCGTTACCCTTGCATTCCTCTTTGGTGTCATGGAAAAGTAAACGGATGAAAAGCACCGCACTAGCTTTGCCTCCGTGGATCCGGAGTCGGCTCGCGATTTGGAGCTTCGAAGCTCCTCCAATGGCCGGATCTAGCTTCTTCTTCCTTCCTTGGCTCTCCTCTCTCTCTAAGATTTAGAAAGACAACCACTCATGAAAAGCGAGGGTTTCTAAGGCCCAATCCCGGGTATATCCCTTCAGGAACAACCCCCAGCCGTTGGATTATCAATTAAAGAATTGAACGGCTTTGATTCGGGACTGAAATGCCCAATCTGGACCGCACACAGCCTGGCACACGCCCGTGTCTAGGGCCGTGTGCCTCATTCGCCATCAAAATCGGCTCGCCTGGAACAACACACGGGTATAGAACACGCCCGTGTTCGACTTGACACGCCCATGTTCCACCTGACACGGCCGTGTGGCCGGCCGTGTACCCCCATCATTTTTCCCCGAAAACAACCTGAGCACTGCACGGGTTCTAAGACACGCCCGTGTCACCTCAACATGCCCTGGCTCCAGGTCATGTACACGGTCTCGACACTCGACACTTCGTCGAGCGAAGATCGTCGACCTGACGACACGGCCTTGGACACGCCCGTGTCCTAGGTCGTGTGCCTTGTCTCGACACACCGTCGAGCAAAATGTCGACTCCCCGGGACGAGTGTCGACACGGGTCGACACGCCTTACGACACGCCCGTGTCGCAGGCCGTGTGTCATGTCTCGACACTTCGTCGAACGCAGAGTGTCGACTTCGCGGGCTAAGTGTCGACACGGGTCGACACGCCCCTGCGACACGCCCGTGTCGCAGGCCGTGTGCCCAGTCTCTACACAATGTCGAGCTCAAAATGTCGACTTCCCGGCTGAGTGTCGACACAAGCTTGACACGCCCTGGGACACGCCCGTGTCCCAGGCCGTGTGCCTGCAGCCAGACCCCAAAACTGGCCCAAAACATCCCCCGTCGCTCTTTTGAGTTTCGGGGGGTTACAGAACACTAGCCAAGAAACTACTTTCTTTGGTATGAAGGGATTGAGCAAGATGGTGATGTCTACTCTCCAAGTAGTTAAAGCAGTTCATAAGGGTGCTGAGTTATTCTTCAGTCTTTTAGAGGCAAAGAAGTCCAAGTCTAGCTTGGTCAGTATTCCAGTGGTGTCGGAGTTTGCCGACGTCTTTCCCGAAAATCTCCCTTGAGTTCCACCTTAGAGAATGATCGAGTTCACCATTGAGTTGGTGTCAGGTTCCAAGTCAGTGTCGCGGTCACCTTACCGCTTAGCACCGAGAGAGATGACTGAATTGAAGGAGCAGCTTCAAGAATTGATAGAGTAGGGGTTTGTGCATCCAAGTTTGTCACCTTGGAGAGCCCCAGTCCTCTTCGTGAAGAATAAGGATGGAAATCTGTGACAGTGTATTGATTATCGAGAATTGAATAAATTAACAAAGAAGAACAAGCACCCGATTTCGATGATCGATGATCGATTCGACCAGCTTGTTGGGTCGACTGTGTATTTAGAGCTCGACTTGAAATTTAGATATTATCAGCTGGTAAAGTGATATTCCCAAGACGACGTTCAGTACTCGATATGGGCATTACGAGTTCACGGTCATACCTTTTGGGCTGATGAATGTGTCATCCGTGTTTATGGACTTAATGAACATGACATTCAAGGAGTATTTGCATCGGTTCGTGATAGTGTTCATCGATGATATCCTGGTGTACTCCAAATTCAAGGATGATCATGTGGAGCACTTACATTTTTTTGGAGACCATGAGAAGTAATCAGTTGTACGCCAAGTTCTCTAAATGTGAGTTTTAGCTATCTTCGGTGGCATTCCTTAGTCATATTATTAGTGGTGAGAGTATCGCGGTGGATCCGGTAAAAGTTGCTGCAATACAGGAGTGACCAATGTTGTCTTCTGTGGCGGAAGTCCAAAGTTTTCTGGGACTTGTCGGCTACTATAAGCGCTTCATAGAGAACTTCTACTGGATAGATTTACCCCTCACGACCCTGACAAGGAAGAATTAGAATTTTATTTGGTCTCCATCGTGCACACAGACTTTTGAAGAATTGAAAATTCGTCTAGCCACGGTGCCTATTCTATGCTCACCATGTGGGGCAGAAGGATTTGAGATCTACATCAACGATTCAGGCAGCGGCTTAGGCAATGTTCTGCTACAACATGGGAATGTAACAGTGTATGGTTCCTGCCAGTTGAAGGTGCATGAGAGGAACTATCCGTTCCATGACTTGGAATTAGAGGCCGTGATATTCATGCTGAAACTCTGGAGGCACTATCTGTATGGAGTGAAGGTCGTTATTTACACAAACCATAAGAGCTTGAAGAATCTGTTGGATCAGAAGGACATAAATATGCACCAATGAAGGTGTATGAAGTTCCCTGGGGACTACACCTTCAAGACCCATTATATCCCTGACAAAAGGTAATGCAGTTGCGGATGCATTGAATCGCAGAGCTCCCGCGCAGGCCAATTGGTTATTGATGCATGATGAATGTCTCGTTCGAGATTTGGATGTCTTAAAAATCTCTTGCGTTGATAGGAGGTCTAGTGCTGAAGCACGACTGAATTGGGTAGAGTTACAGTATGACTTCGTCGATCGGATTCAGCAGGCTTTGGAGTTGGACGACAACATGAAACGCTACATGGCTGAGTCTTTGCAAGGGTCAAATGCCCAGTTTACGGTTGATAATGGGATGTTGTCGAAGAACAGTCGTTTGTGCGTCCCCAAAGTGGGTAAAATATAGGAATAATTAATGTACGAGACTCATTATACCAAGTACTCGGTTCACCCAGGGAGCGCGAAAATGTAAAAAGATATGAAAAAGCTGTACTGCTGGCCAGGACTGAAAAAGGACATATCGATGTATGTAGCAAAGTGTCAGACTTGTGCCTTGGTGAAGACTGAATGTCAGAAGCCCAGTGGATTTTTGAAGTCTTTGCCTATACCGGAATGGAAGTTAGACGATATAACCATGATTTCGAGCACAAGTTGCCGAGATCGCAGAAAGGAAACGATGCTATCTGGGTGATCGTTGATCATTTGACGAAAGTGTCGCACTTCATCCCAAATAGGAAGGACGATTCCGTAGAGAAACTGGCAAAATTGTATGTGGATAATATTGTTCGATTGCACAGTGTGCCCCGTAGCATCGTGAGTGATCGTGATGGGCGCTTCTCGTCTAATGATTGGAGACTGGTGCATCAACTGTTTAGTACCAAACTAAAGTTCAGTACGGTCTTTCATCCGCAAAAGGATGGTCATACCAAAAGGGTAAATAGGACGATAGAGGACATGCTTCGTATGTGCGCCCTAGATTTCGGTAAAAAGTGGGGAGATCACTTGTATATGATCGAATTCGCTTACAACAATAGCTACCAGGAAAGTATTCAAATGACGTCCTTCAAGGACCTATATGGTAGAAAGTGTCATACTTCGTTGTCATGGTTGGAGATGGGCGAGTCAAAGTTGTATAAGCGGAAGGAAGTTGAGGATGCAACTTCTATTGTTCGGACAATCGGGGAGCGATTGTTGATTGCACAGGATAGACAGGCTAAATATTACATCGCCAATCACAGAAATGTTGAGTTCGCCATAGGCGATTGGGTCTACCTAAAGATCAAACCGTTCAAGGGCGTGTCAAGGATACGATGATTGAAAAAGTTAAATCTGAGATACCTTGGGTCATTTGAGGTGTTGGAGCGCGTTGGTGAAGCTGCATATCGATTGAAGCTTTCAACAGAGCTTAGTGGTTTGCATGATGTATTCCACATATCTGTGTTGCGGAAGGCGGTGCGAGAACCTATGCTGGTGGTTGTGGCGGATCAGGTACCGATTGATGGTGGGTTGATAACGAAGGTGAAGCCCATTCGTATTGAAGACTCAGAAATCAAGAAACTTCGCAATAAATCTATCATGATGGTCAAGGTTCGTTGTGACAACTGTGGCCGAGAGGAGCTGTCATGGGAGCGGGAATAAACCATGAAGGCCGAGTTCCCCGAGCTTTTCGGTTGAGGTACACTTTCGTAGTATTGATACTCTTTCGTTTTCCATCAATATGTAATTTCTGTATGAAATTCTTTAAGTGGGGGAGATTTGTAATGCCCCAAGTTTCTGTAGGCAGGAAAAGCAGTTACTAGGCGGCGGTAGGTTTATACCGCGGGGCGGTAGTGTCAGGTGTCGAGAGCGTCGGGAGTGTCGAGGCGTCGAGAGCATCGAGAGCATCGAGAGCTTTGAGTTGACTCAACGCTTAGTCTATCGCGTGGCGGTAGGTTGTTATCGCGCAGCATTAACCAATTAATTGGCCGAGCTCTCGGGAAGTTATCGCTCAGCGGTATGGATACTGGTGGCGGTAGCTTTGGAGGTAGTTAATATTGCGTCGCAGTAGCAGAAGCGGTCGTGTTGTAACCATCGCCAGTTACCACAAGTCATTAGTGTCCTATCGCACGACAATATCAAAGCTGTAACGGCGTGGCCACATGTCGGCCTATGGTTGGAGGGCCTTGACGGTGGCACATAAATCGAGGCATTGATTAATGGTACCACGCAGTATTAGCTAGTTACCATGCGACAATAGCTCAGTTTATAATGTTGGTTTGGCTAGTTTCACTTCATTATTTTGGAGTTTGAGAAACTTGGGATGGATGTTTTGAGGAGGAGAAGCAGGGCCGGAGAAAGGAGATCACACCGCCGTTTGAGATTCGAAACTCGAATTCATGAGGCAAGTTTGGATCTACGGAGACAAAGCCAAAGCGGTCGTTTCCATCTGACTAGATTCTCTCCTATGGCGCCAAAGCAGACTTCTAAGGTAACAATCCTCTTCCTTAGACATGTGAAGTCCTTCTTTTTGGCATTTAAGGGAAGGCACTCCATGAACACGTGGAAGTGGTTCTCCCTACGGGTAGATCCGTGTATCCCCGTTAGTTTTGCATATGGATCTGGAATCGAAGTACGAAATAGGCATGTTGTGTGAAGCTCATCCGGACATGTTGGTATGGATTTGTGATGTTTATATGTTTTGTATGTCGGAGAATACTCTGTGGTTATCGCGTAGGTTTCGGAATCACAGGTGTGAAGGTGGCTGTAGTGAGAGTACTAGAGGTAGTATCCAGGAAAACACCTGATTTGGGGGAAGAATTGATAGTCTGTCCCCCTTCTGCACGGCAGTAGCGCTACCGCCAACGCTAACTCCCAGTGAGCGTTGTATTGATTGAGAGGCCTGTTTCTTGGAAACCTTGTGGCCATTTGCTGAGGCCTGTCTTGTGAGACCTGGGGGCCATGATGGCATGGCTCTCGAAGACCTAGGGGACAATTTGTGGAGCGTGAGCTTAATTTGCTTAGCTTATATAGCCATGAGTGCTAGCCTAGGATCCTAACGGTATTATGGATCATACAGAAAAGAGAAAGGGGATGATGACCCACGTCAGGCCTGCAAGCCGGATGATTTAAGCACGGGATGTGGCTGAACTGTACCCTCCCCTATGTCGTTCGACCTGGAGTGAGTCAAAGTGTATATCATTGTCATTGGTCGTAGTCATAGGGGCATTGCCTCTGGCTTTAGCCCTGTGAGATTGAAAGCTCAAACATTGTTGACAATCACAGAGAACGGTGGTGCGACCCTTGCGGTCCTGTGCACCAAGAATGTTCCCTGAGAGCACGAGGGATTTGGGTATTTGGGCCAACGTCTGTGACGAATGGTGCTTAAGTTGCACGTTTTGGTTGCCAATATATGATTATACTAATGCATGCAGGGAAGGAGCACCGCCATCTCGAGTGAGGGGTGGAGTCATTATAATTTGGTCAGCTAATGCTGACCGTTGCTTTGTTTTCCACCATTGTGGTGGAATGTCTCTTGAGGTGCAGCTGAGCCAGTCATGAAATAGCGGGTTGGAGCTTATAGTTGCTAAGCTGGCCCTTGAAGGCCAAAGCTATTTGCTTGTTTACTTTATCGTTCATGTGTAGTCGGCCCTCATGTCGAGGTATGCAAGACATTTTAATTTGAGTTGAACAATGTAAGGCCTTAAGGCCAAGACTATTTGTGTATTTGGTTATTCATTCTTGTTTTATGTTAGGGGACATTCATATGGTTATGTTCTAATTATAACCATTAAACTACTTCCGCTAGAATGCACTATGTGTTAGGATGCGTGTATTTGGATTATGTTTTCAATTAGTAACTCCTTTGACTGTCCTTAGTATATGGCGTTGGGCCCCGACCGGACCTTCTGTTATATGGTATATGATGGATGGGGGAGTTACACCGTGCACTCCTATGCGCGCACACCTGCCCGCACGGTCTGGTGCACGCACGCTCGCCCGCACACCCGCGCGCGCAGGTGCGCCGGCTACCTTCTCTAGGCGCATTCGTTGCCTATCCTTCTCCTCCACAGAATATTCTAACATTTTTACCTGAGCTTGCAGGGCGCCGCCATCCGTCGTCTCCGGCCTTTCACTGTTTGCATCTTCTCCACCATGAAGAAGAGAGAGATCCCTGCACTTTCTCTTGTACCAATATCCAGCAGCACGGAATCTCGGGAGCAAATGATGGGGATAAGATCCCTTTTAAAGAGAGTAGGGGTGCATATAGACACACCCAGCATGATCTCCACCCAAAAGTAGTGGGGTCATGAGTTTGACCGCACGCGCGATCACCGCGCTCGATCCGCCAGTGCACTGATCCCATCACACATAATGAACGAACCGCCACGGACACTGCATTGCCATCGTCGGGAGGCCGGCCTCATCCACGGCCACCGACCGCCCCCTCCTCTCTCCGCGTCGGCCTCTCCTCCTCGGCTGCTGGCATGCGGCCAAGGGGGCGGCCCCGGCAGCCACTCTCCCTCAGCCGCCGGCCGCAGCCCAGCGAGCGGCCTCAAGGGCCGATCCCCCTCGGCCACCGGCGGTGGCCTATAAAGCGGCCGTACGGGACGCTCTCCCTCGCCCTCCGGCCGTGGCCGAGAGAGCGGCCGTGCGGGCTGCTCTCCCTCGGTCTCCGGCTGCGGCCAAGAGAGCGGCCGTGCAGGCCACTCTCCCTCTGCCGCCGGCTGCGGCTGAGGAAGTGGTCGCCCGGGCCGCTCTTTCCCTCGGCCGCCGGCCGCGGCCGAGCGGGCGGCCTCATCGGCCGCGGCCGAGAGAGCAGCAGCACGGGCTGCTCAACCTCGGCCGCCGGCGCGTGGCCGAGGAAGCAGCCATGCTGGTCGCTCCTCCTCGGTCGCCGGCACGCGGCCGTGGGAGCGGCCGAGCCGGCCGTCCCTCCTCGGCCATCACTGACGGTCCCCCCTCGGCGGCGAGATCGACGACATCCCGTGGAAGTCCGTCCCTGCCGTCCAATGATTTGAGCCATACGATTTGTGCGTAACCACTCACTAACCACCGGGTTAGTGGGGGAATTTTGTTGATAATTTAATAATTTATTTAGGGTTCAAAATAGCGGGATTAATTATCATAAATGCGTACCCCTAAACTATATCAAAAATATTAATTTCGCGTGGTTATGGTGTGCAGATAGCCGCATAATCCCCATAACCACCCTCTGAAGGTTATAAAAGGAGCCCCAGGCCTTTTCATTTCTCACCTTTTTTCTACAAGTCTTCTTCTTCCTCAAGTTGAAGCTCTGCCGAATTTTTCCTACGAGCAGCATTCGAGCTGCACTTAAGACGCACCTGAGCCACGTTCGAGCTTCCTGACGAAGCTCGATCTCTCAGTTTCCAAGAGACCTCCGCAACACAAATTCAAGTCCTTCACTTCCACGTTCAGAATTAGTTGGACGCTCATCGAAGCCCATCGACGCAAAGTGTAATTTGTAACAAACTCCCGGCGCGACGACCTGTCGTCAGCCATGTGCTAAGTGTTTTCTCAGTCCAAAATTGTAACGAGAGGTGGCTTGTCACCCTCGATTCCACAAACAATTTGGAACAGCCGTGAAATAGTGGAATTTGACCAGCAAGAATCTGGTCACGTGTTTTTTTACCTGGTTGAGTGATTTTTCCACGTTAAAACTTAGTGTGTATGATCATTCTTCTTCATTGACTGTGTGCGCGCTCGACCGTCCCGAGAGCTAAGGCGGTCCAAGTTATTCTGGTCTGATCAGGATGTCGAATTAGACCGCAACAGTACTATTGCGCACGCACAGTCACTGAATATGCAGAAGCACACAAGATAATTTTAACGTGGAAAAATCTCTTAAATCGTCAAAAAACCACGTGACCGGTACAGTGTCGGTCAAACTTCACTATTGGCGGTTGTTTACAGATTGTGCGGAGAACTGAGGGCGACAGACCGCTCCTCGTTACAACAGTATGATGAGAGATTAAGAGTGCTCAGTGAGCGACATACCGACTAACACAAAACTGGTATTTCTCTATGCTCTGATGGGTCATTTCTGGATGCTGCTCGACAAACTTCACGGCGGAGCGCACAGAGATGCGATGGTGACGACTTGGGAAGCGCTGAACACGTAAGAGGCTTTGTAGAATGTCGCACTGAACGTCTTCTTCTTGAGAGCGTCGTGGACTTAGATGGATTTTCGGCGGCCCGACTGGTGGAGGAGGCTCATGGGAGGTTTTCAGTAGAGCTCCGACCTGAGGAAGAAGAACACTGGGAGAGGAAAAGTTAGAAATGAAGGGGGTCATGTGGCCTTTTTATAGGCTCCAGAAGGTGGTTATGGTGGTTACGCGGTTATCCGCACACCGTAACCACCCATAATTACTATTCGTAGACCACACTTAATATAGTTCTAGGCGGATATGTCGTGCATACTATTTACTAATTGTAGGCCATTTTTAATTAATGACAACCCCCCCCCCCCCCCACACACACACACAAATTATGATGGTTAGTGAGTGGCTATTTACGAAATGGATGATGATGATTGTGGCGAAATTATCGAACGACTGGGAAAGTTTGCTATGATAGAGCGGCCACTCACCGGCAGACGACCGCCGGTGAGGGGAGAGGTGGAGTTGTGGTTGGTGGGACGGCCGACCGCGGTGGTAGAATCCGCGTGACGGGGCAGCCAGGAGCGGTCGCCCCTTGCGGGCGGCGACCCGCTGCCGCTGGTGGTGACTGCCGAACTCGGCAACCCCCTTGGGGATAGCGCCCCGCGGCCGCGGGAGGCGACCACGGGGGGGCGGACGTGGGGAGGGGTGACCGGGTACGGTCGCCCCATTGTGGGTGGCGCCCCGCGGCCGCAGGTGGGGGCGTCGTGAGGAGGGGGAGCCGGGAAGCAACGCCCGGCGACCGCGGGAGGCGGCCACGGGGAGGGGAGGTCGGGCGCAGCCATCCCTTGCGAGCAGCATCCTGCGGAAGCGAGAGGTGGTTGCGGGGAGGGGCAACCGGGCACGACCGACCCTTGTGGGTGGCGCCTCGCGGCCACGAGAGGTGGTCGTGGGGAGGGTAGATTGCGGTGTGGCCCCAGCCAGTGGCGGATCCAGGAATTTAGAAAAGGGGGTGCACAAAAAAAATTTAATAGCATAATATAGAAAATAAAAAATTTCTGATATTATAAAGTCATACACCATTACATATAAATGTCTTAATTGAAAATTACCAAATACCAGAAGAAATTACAGTTGTCCGCGACGAGTCTTCATTTTTTGAAAACGATCAATAACATCATCATCTGAAACTTTCAAAATGCGTCTCTTTCAATGAATGTAACCAAACAGTCATTCAATGTCTGATCGCCCAAACTATTGTGTAATCTGTTCTTGACATAATTCATGCCTGAAAAGACTCTTTCAACACTTGCAGTGGCCACAGAAAGAATTAGTACGAACTTCAATAGCTTGTATAATTGTTGATAAGCAATATGTTTCCAGGTTTCAACAAGTTTCATAGAGAGATGACCAAGGTCGTTCAAGTCAAAAAACCTCTCGTCGTTTTTCATATCCACAATGAAATTGTCTAGCTGAAATTCAAGATCAAACAACTCCAAACTTGAAAAATCACTAGGATAAAACTCTGCAAGTCTGAGTATTTTTTGCTTGTCAAAACAGCCAAAGAAGTTAATGAGATTCAAACAAGCCATACAATGGAGCAACTCCATACTCACCTCGTCAAACCTGTTATTAAGCTCATGCAATTGTAAATCAACCACCTTTAAGAAAATTGACACCCGATAATGATGCAAATATGTGTAGTCTTCAACAAATCATCTTGATCTTCCGCGCGGAACATACAGATCATCCATTTTAGGAATATGAATACTAAATTTATCACAAAAAAGTAAGACCTTGTTGAACAGAGTGTCCCAACCATCATCACGCAAATTTTGCAATTGTCTTTTCGTCAAACTTACAAAAGACATAGCATTAATAATATCCTGATCTTTTCTTTACAAAGCAAGATTTAATTCATGTGTATAACCAAATATAGTTGTCATCACATGAATCATCAAAACAAAGTCAAACGATTCTAATGCAAACAGTACACCCTGTGCCTTCACCCGGTCATTTGCCTTACTCTTACCAATCTTCAAAAGTGTAGCAACCATATCAGGATATAAAGAAATAATATGAATTAATGTCTTGTGATGTGAGCCCCAACGAGTATCACCCGGCCGACCCAAAGAAAGTGTCTGATTTAAACCCGACCCCGTTTGTAGTTCACCATCTTCTAGTGCCTGAGCAACCTTTTGCACTTGACTTTCTCTAAGCATCTCATTTCGCTTGCAAGAAACTCCAACCACATTTAATAGCATCGAAATTGCTTTAAAAAACCATTGACAATCATCATTTATTTTAGCAACTGCAACTACAGTTAACTGAAGCTGATGAGCAAAACAGTGAATGTAATAAGCTGATGGATTTTCTTTCAAAATTAGACTCTTGAGTCCATTTATTTCACCACTCATATTACTTGCACGATCATATCCTTGACCACGAATTTTAGACAAATTCAAGGAATGGTCAATTAACAATGATTCAATTGCAGTTTTAAGAGACATGGCAGTAGTATCGTGAACATGCACAATGCCGAGAAAACACTCTATTAATCTTCCGTTCCCATCAACATAACGCAAACAAAGGGCCAATTGTTCTCTGTGTGACACGTCACTAGATTCATCAACTAAAATTGAGAAGTAGTCATCTCCAAGCTCTTGCATTATAATTTTTGTAGTTTCTTTGGCACAAGCATTAATGATATCTTTCTGAATTGAAGGCGCAGTCAGTTGATTATTTCTCGGGGCATTTTTCAGCACATACTTACCAACTTCTTCATCTATATCGGCTAGCCACTGCAAAAGCTCGAGAAAATTTCCCCTATTAAGTGAATGGTGACTCTCATCATGCCCACGTAGGGATAATCCCTGTCGCAAGAGAAATCTCAAGCATTTCAAAGAAGCTTGTAATCGTGATTTGTTTTCAAACTTTATTTTATCTGATTGTTTATTAAGAGAAACAATGATAGACTTTTGGGGGTTTTTTAAACCTTCAAATTTCTGGAGTGCTAAATGATGAGAACTATTAATCTTGCCAACATGTTTTGTAAATCCGTCAGGTTTATTCCATGACCTATATCCTCCTCCACTGACAAAAGCATCTCCCCTGGCAGCAGTACTTGCGGTTTCATTCTTGAATAAGTAACAAACTAAACAAAACGCAGCGTCCTTTTCAACACTATATTCTAGCCACTCAAACATATCATACCATGTGACAACAAACCTACGTTCTCGGTCACCTATCTTTCTTTGAGGAAATGGATGTAATTTTGGTTGGCATGGACCTCTTAGTATATAAGCCTTTCTCACTGCATCTTGCTCATTTAAAGGATAGGCTGATATATTTTTTCTCATTCCCGGATCCTGTGGAAGCATCTCCACATCATATAAAGCGCCCATTACAACGTCTTGAGCATCAGGAGATGGCAAATGCGACGCATTCTCGATAGCTTCAGAAGCACTCAGGGATAACTCTTCATTTTGACTTGGAGGTTTAGATCTTGAAGTCTCTTGAGATTTTAATTTCTTTTGAAACATAGATGATATGAGACTGGACTTCTTTTTTTGACTCTCCATATCACAATATTGTTCAATTCTATTTCTATATGAATGCCAGAAAAAACAAAATATTAACAAAAAACCATATTAATTAAATGCAAAGTATTTAAATATCTATCTACTCTGCTTGACCCTCTACCGGCCAATACTACGAAGTATCCCTAGGGATAAACATTCAACACAGAGACTATGTGTTTTGCTTAATCACTACCTGACTAATACCTCAAAACACCCCTAAAAATAAAAATACATGAAAATAAAATGTGATAGGGTATATGGAAGCAAAACCTTGGCCACAATCTGTAGCCAAAGAAGAACGTATTTCTCCATCTTTTGTTATCACTTATCACGTGACTCGCGTACTCGGTACTAGTCCTCACGAATGTTGGCCACAATCTGTAACAGTATATGAAGAAGCACTTCAATGAAAATAATGCCATACATAATTTCATAACTCATAAGTAACATAACAAGAGAGGGATACCAACAACAGGTATGAAAATGCAGGCAATAAGTAGAGAATCAATCAGTTTATACAACAAAATAACTGGTAAGAAACATGTCACTCCAAGTCTCCAAGCAATCCGACTGCAGAAAATACGGCACAAGCTAGGGATACCAACAACAGGGCTCCTGGGAATGTTAGAGATCACATTGATTTCTTCAGCGAGGAGGGTAAAGGAGATGGACTAGCTAATCTTAACAGCAACGCCAAGCAATCCAAATGAAATTTACAATCCAGAAAATTTTTGGAGAAAAACACAGAAAGAAAACCAGTACCTGTTGTCGTTGGACGATGTCTCTCAGTGTAGCAAGTGCAGAGATCGAGATTGGAGGAGGAGGAGGAGGAGATGCAGAGAGAGCGGAGCGCGAGAGCTATCCGCGAGTTGCAGCTCCAAAAGGAGATGAGGCGCGGGATGTTTTATTTTAGGGCTGGAATCATGGAATAGACTGCGGTTTATATATTAACCGCAGTGTATTCTGCGTTGTTCATGGAATAGACTGCGGTTAATATATTAACCGTAGTCTATTCCATGAATAGACTGCGGTTTATATATTAACCGCAGTCTATTCTGCGTTGTTCATGGAATAGACTGCGGTTAATATATAAACCGCAGTCTATTCATGGAATAGACTGCGGTTAATATAAAAATTGCAGTCTATTCATGGAATAGACTGTGGTTAATATAAAAACCGCAGTCTATTCATGGAATAGACTGCGGTTTATATATTAACCGCAGTCTATTCATGGAATAGACTGCGGTTTTTATATTAACCGCAGTCTATTCTACGTTGTTCATGGAATAGACTGCGGTTAATATATAAACCGCAGTCTATTCCCATTTTTTTTATAAAAAAGGGGGTGCCAGTGTCCCTTTGGCCCCCCTTTAAATCCGCCCCTGGCCCCAGCATGGTCGACCGACCATGGGATTCCTGGCGCCAGTGATGGCGGAGCGAGCGACCGGTTGTAGTAGTGGATCGAACGATGCACACGGTTCAGGTATGGTGATCGCGTGTGTGCCGATCACACCCCTGATCCTACCAAGTTCGTGGGCTTTCATGGCGAAGAGAGGAAAGTCTGCTACGATTGAGAGGCCGCCTCACTGGCGGACTGCCGACAGCATGGGGGAGAGGAGCTAGTCGCGGTCAGTGGGACAACCGACCACGGCGAGAGAACCCGCGGGAAGGGGGGTTTGGCACGGCGTCCCCTTGCGGGCGGTTCCCCTGGCCGCGGGAGGTGCCTGAATGGTGGAGTGGCCGGACTCGGCCACCCCCTTACGGGCGGCGCCTCGCGGCCACGGTAGGAGGCTGCAGGGAGGGGTAGTCGGGAACGACCTCCCCCTTGCGGGTGGTGCTCCTCGGCCACGCGAGGTGGCCATGGGGAGTATTGGTTGTGGTGTGGCCCCAGCATGACCGACCGACCATGACCCGCCCGACATCGGTGATGGCGGTGCGGGCAGCCGGTCGTGGTGGTGGATCGAATGATGCACGTGGATCTTGTGTTGCGATCGTATGTGTGGCGGTAAAACCCATGATCCCACCAAGTTAGTGGAGGATAATGGGGAATAGGCTATATGTACCCTAAATTTTCTATAAATTTAGTGATGACCTCATCATATGCCGAAGTGTGAGAAGATTGAGGATTTTTTGTTTCTTCTTCCCCGATGACCTTGGTGGTAAGCAATGGAGAGGTGTCTACGGGAGCAGTTGGCGATGGTGTGTCTGCCAAGGTACGTCATGGATTGTTTGGGACGAGCTGATGTGCTCTGTGGTGAAGAAGCGCAGATGCGAATAAGAGCAAAGGCGAAGATGCGCAAGGGAGGAGGTGCAAAGGCGAAAATGTGAAGGCGAAGGTGCGAGCACGCATGGTCGTGGAGCTGGGTGGTGTGCGCTCATCCGCATGCTATCGAGCGTGTGAGGTGTTGTGTCCGCCTCAGCACGTGAACCTGGGTTAGTGAACCTGCACGCTCACCTGATCGCGCATGACAGCGATCGTGCATGTATGCGCAAGCACCTTGGTGCGCTCGCCCGTGCGCTCACCTGGGAGTGCACGATGGTGTGCGCGCACCCACACGCTCTCCTGCACGTGCACCTAGGTCTGGCGATGCACGCATCTGTGTGTGGTGGTGTACACACTTGGGCGCGCGCAGCTGTGCACGTGTGCACATGGGCGCGAGCATGTTTGTGTGTGTGCGTACTTGGACATGCAATTTTCCCCTATCCAGTGCGTGCACTCATATGTTGTCGGATGTGTCTTCTTGCGTGTGCTTTTTGGACTACATGTGCTCATAAGCGGGGGGGGGGGGGGGGGGGTGGGGGGTGCTTTTGAGCGCCCCATGCGCGATTGCCTCACCATTGGACTGGAGTTGTCATTGTTGTGTAATTTTTCATAATTCTCATTTGCTTCGATTTTTAGGTCTCGAAGCATAGTGCGCATGCTTGCCCGATGTGATTGCACTCCACACTTACCAGTGTGCAAGTTGTAATTCGGAGAAAAAGATACGGGTTACCTGCCGATCTTGAAGTAAGGATTCCCCATGCTGAGGAAAGATTTCAGAACCCATCAAAGGGTTGGCTAACGGTATGTGAGAAGATATTATGATCTGGAATCCAACTTCTGTCATGCAAAGAGGTGATTGATATCTTGATGTTTTGTGGAGTCCCTATGTCGCAATTTACTCCTCTTGAGATGGCATGCATCATGTGGCTGGTTGTGTTCTTCAGAGCGCATGACTCGAAGTTCTCCTTAGAGTTGTTTAGAGATTGGTGTGAGGACTGTGTTGACGACGGTGGCCGTGTTGAGATTTACATCAACAAGAGTTGGCTTGATTTTGAGAGTCGGACAGATTACTGCTACAGGAACACCATGTTTGGCTATGTTCGAAATTCCTGGGACCTGCCAGAGCTTTGGAATTCTTTGCCTGACCGTTAATGTCATCAAAAGGGATGAGAGTGGGACTTCTTTCTCGTACTAAGATGTGAGAGTCTTGGGAGCTGGAGAATCGTTTTTTTAGCATCTCTCTATGGAGGAGAAATACTTGCGGTTATGCAGACTTTCGGCTTACTCTGAGTACGTTGCGGAGGTGCCACCGACTTGTGTTTAGAAGAGGATGCTTGCCTCAATGGATACTAGCGGAGGGGATGCGGTGCCTCGACCTTCGTTGGGGCAGAAGGATTATCGGACTGAGAAGATTCCTCGAGATGAGGTTGCATCGGCTGATCTTGATGTCAAAGTATTGGAGTCTTCTACCTCCCCCCCCCCCTGTGTTCCTTCTTCACGAACGTCCGCCCCCCGGGAGCCCTACCTGGAAGTTTTTACGCCCTCCCCCCCCCCCCCCCGAGTGTCTTTCTCTTTGAAGACGATGAGTGATGCGGTAAGCGAGCTCTCTTGTTTTTGGCTCTTGGTTTGACTACTTTATTCAACTCTGATCTTCTCTTTTTTAGTTGTAGATGGAAGCTCAGGACCACATAACATTCACGTAGAATTATTATTATGTGAGTTTGAAGTGTACAAGCCCGTGTTCGCCGAGTAGGCCTGCCAAGCCAGACGACTGGACCAAGGCACCCTACCCGCACCAGAACAGCATGCGGGCAAGCACCGGGTGGCCAGCTCGCTCTCGCCAAAGACAGACGGGCGAGCCGTGATAGCTGGCCGCTCCCCTCGCACTCGCCTTGAGTTCGTCGAGCAGAGTTTGGGCTCGACATTCGTTGAGGAGACGACGGAGCTCGGAGATAGTCGAACGGAGCTCGACATACTTCGAACTAATATTCGGGGTTGAGCTCGACGAGCCCAGATCAGCGAGCCCCCTCTGGAGCTCCCGTAGCGACAGTCTGAGACCAGCCAGCCCGCTCTCCTATAAGCAACCTGGATGCCAACTTGCCTTGGAGCGAGCATTGGCGGGTCGCGCAGTCCTGGCTCGCGCTCGCCCAAGGAGAGAAGGCGAGTCGCGGGAGCCAGGTCGCACCTGTAACATCCCATGTTACTTCTATACCCCTTAACTTAGATTGGGTTGGGCATGGGGTGGGTGTTATGGAAATTAGCTAGGTTTGACCCTAGGTAGTGAGTTGTAGCCATGTGGGGCCCACTATAGGGCCAAGTCAAACTAGCCTAAATATGAACCCTAGCCACACCATGACCCCTACCACATTGCCCTAACCCTAAAATAATCTAAGTGGACTCTAGGACATGTCATTAGGTCAACTCTTTGACCCTAGTTGACCAAAGTCATCCATGACCATAATTTGGTCAAACTTATACTTATATGCCCAATTATCCCAAGTAGGGCACCAAATTGACCCAACCCAAGTTGGGTGGTGCCATTAGACCCATGACCACCAAGTGGGGTCAACCCACTCATCATGGTTGACCAAGTCAACTCAAGTCAACCTAGTCAACATAATTGACCTAAGGAAGAAAATGAGGGCTAAGCCCACTCTCCTTGGGCCAAGCCCACCCAACATGGCCCATTATCAGCCCAAGGTGTCAAAGACCAGCCCTACCCCTCTGGTTTTGGAGAGAGAGTGCATGCATGGGGGAATTTTGAAGAATTTACCCAAAAGAGGAGAGAGAGAAGATGAGATTAAGAGGAGGAGGCCACTTGGCCTTGGCTCCTTCTGCCCCAAAAGGTGCTGGATGGCCTCCTCAGAAAATCCAGCAGGTTTTGCCAACATGGTGGCCACCTGGAACCATAGGTGAAGCCTCCAAAGCCCCAAACCGAGCTCACCTTGGTTGTATCTCCATATACAGTCATTTTCAGCTCAAACCGACCACACCATCAACTTCAGTGAGTGGAAACGAGTGGAGAACGAGTCCTGGAGCAGAGCTTTTGGTGAAGAAATGGGATTTTGAGCAGGAGATCGCCGGAGCAGCTCCACCATGGCCAACCACCGCCGCACTCGCCGCCAAGGCCTGATTCAGGTCTGTTTCGCCGCCTCTCTACCCGTGCTAGCTTTTTAGATCCTTTAGGAGAGACATCGGGATCAATTGAGCCCGATACCATGTGAGGAAATGGAGATTTTTCCGAGCTTTTCTTCTTGCTCGGGTTCGCCGGAGGAGCCAATTCTGGCGGCCTCATCGCCGGGAATCGCTAGCCACCACCTCAGTGAAGGTGGTGGTGACATCCGCCGGCGGCGGTGGTGGCTCAGCTGGCCGGAAATAGCCGGGCAAGTCGGCCCAGCGGAAATCGATCTGGGCCGTTGGTTGACTGGGGACGACGACTAGATCCCGTCCGTTCTTGCGTCAAGATTCGTGCAACCCGATTTTTATTAAATTAAATAAACTATAGTATATATATACATTCTGTCACACTTATACAGTGATATTGCATGGCTATTTTAGGCCCGTTAGAGGCACCTTTAGATCTGGTGATTAAGATGAAAGTTGTAGCCCTTCCTCTTAACTTCAATTTTCCATCTTAATCATATAATTTGGTGCAGTCTACTGTCCTGCAGGGTTGTTTTTCTAGGACTGGTCCTTGACTAGGGCAGAATTTCAAATTGATGTCCAAGCCAAACCAATAATCCAAATGACCCAAACGTTTGGGTGCATGAATGATTAGGGCATATTTAGCCCCTGCCAAAAATTGAGAATTTTTGGGAATACATTTTCTATAGTTTTTGCTTAAATATCAAAAAGTAAATAAATGAAATAATTGGAGTGTTATGACTCCAAATGACCCCAAATTTTGGTGGCATGTCCTTGGGGACTATACATGTGCATGGTAAAACATTGCAGCATATTTGAACCACTGCATGTTGGCTAAACTCACTTGCATGTGTTGGTTATGTATAGGTTTGGGGTGCAAATAGCCAAATTTGAAATGTTGTGTATTAGACCTATTTGGAACATCCAAAAATCATGGTATTGATTTCAGAGGCTCATTAGGGCGAATTATACCCCACATTGTAATAATTGGATTTTTGGAAGCAAAAATCCCATTATTTGGAACTTTTGAAATAATAGGACTTTTGAAAAATAAATGTAAAAATAGGCTCATCATTGAGATAAAATCCCTAATTTTTGTCAAGGTCAATATAATTTTAAGTTTAACTCCTGAAAATTTGTATGTCTCTTTTTGAAGAAATTTGATAGGAGTTATGTGGAAATTACCTTTTTACCATTATTATACTTAATTAGAATATTGATGAAAATATTAAGTAGAAAATTTTGGAAAATTTCTTGGTGATATATCTGAGTATGCATAACCTTGTATAATTATCTCAATATTTTTGGATGAGTTAGTAATTTTTAAAACCTCATAGTGGCATTTTGGTAATATAATTAGAAATGAAATTTTGTAGCCCTTGTACCATGGAAGTTCATGACATTCTGTCTTTAGTATTATTTTACCAATATATGAATGTTGTAATGTTTTTGGAATTTTTAGTAATGAACTCCTTACACTTCATTTGGAAAATGACAATTATGTGAGATTACTATTAATTAAGGAATAAATGGAAATATTTCAGGGAAAATTATGAATTTTGGTAGACAGAAATATGTTACCAATATATAACTCAGGAAAAATTCCTTAGGTCAGTGGATTATAATTTATGATACTTCATGTATTAAATGATTTAATTAGAGGCCTTAATGACTTAAGAAAATTATGAAAATCAATATGCTCACTTCATTAGTCCATACCATCCTAGTATAATTAGTTAGGGGAAGGTGGCCCAAGGAATTGGAAGTTCTATTTCGGGGTTGTATTAGGTCATGGGTTGCGCATAGTGTAAGTATGTTATACTATAAGGACCACCGGGGGATAGATCGACGGACGAGCTAGAGATTACAATTGGAGAATAACCTTGGTGGGTAGAGTTGTCTTAGTGACGAGAGTAAAAGTGCAAGCCCTTGGATAACAACTGGAGTGGAGGCCGGCGGAAGACCGTCGCCCTTCTGAGGACATCTTAAGTCATTAGGATCACTCAAGAGTAATAACGAGAGCTGGGGGTAAATTTTGGGTAGTCATCAACTAAAGTAAATATCCTCGAGAAAGGGAGCTTTGGGCGTAATCCCATCGTAGTTCCTAGTGCCCCCGAGAGCCCTTCACCGGGTATACCCTGGGCAGTCCTGGGTGTAAAAAGTAGCGAACAAGCAAGAACAAACGGATAGACTTTTGAATAATTGAAATTTTATTATCCAAAAAAAGATATCATTTACAAAGGTATGACCTCCCTTATATAGAATGGAGGAGATAGAAGAGAGTATAAACAAACAATGTGGGACTAAACATGTACAGGGCTGAGCGGCTAGAAATAAAAGAGACCGAACAGGCCGCGCAGTTAGACAGATGGGTTAACCGCATGGCAACTCCAGCAGGATGAGAACAAGCCGCAATGTGAGTCTGATAGACCGCCCAGTCTCCAAGCTCCAGAGGAGACCGCCAGACCGCTCGGTCAACAAACCGCCAGACAAGACCGCAAGGCCGCCCGGTCTAATACTTCAACACTCCCCCTCAAGCTGGAGCATATATATCAATCATGCACAGCTTGTCACAAATGTGGAAGAAGGAAGTAGAGACCGGCTTGGTGAAGATATCTGCCAATTCCTTGTCAGAGGTGACAAACGGAGTATAAATCTGTTTCTTCAAAATCTCTTCCCGAATGAAGTGACAGTCAACCTCTATATGCTTTTTTCTCTCATGGAAGACCGGATTTCTGGATATGTATATAGCGACCTTGTTGTCACAGAACATAGGAAGAGGATAGTCACATACCTCGCCCAGGTCAAGCATGAGAGCCCGCAACCACTTTAACTCACACGTGGTTGACGCCATACTCCGGTATTCGGCTTCTGCACTGGATCTGGAGACAACAGACTGTTTCTTGCTCTTCCAACTCACAAGATTTCCTCCAACAAAGGTACAAAAACCTTATGTGGATTTGCGATCGCCTTTGTCATCTGCGTAACTAGAATCTGAGTAGGCCTCAACTCTCAGATGACCATTCTTCTAAAAGATTAGCCCTTTGTCGGGTGCTGCTTTGATGTACTCTAAAATCTTCAGGACAGACTGAAGATGGCACTCCCTGGGAGCTTGCATAAACTGACTGACCTTGCCTACAGCATAGGCGATGTCGGGTCTAATCACCGTGAGATATATGAGTTTGCCTACCAAACGTCTGTACCTTGTGATATCAGATAGAAGAGGCGAGTCATCCGTCCATGTTTTGTCTTCTCCAATAGCCATGGGAAACCGAGCCGGTTTGGCACCTGTCAATCCTGCTTCTTGTAGAAGATCAAGGGCATACTTCCGTTGGGAGAGAACCAACGAGTCAAGTTTCCGAGAGATTTCTATCCCCAAAAAGTATTTCGGGGAGCCCATATCCTTCGTGACCAAGTGTTGACGGAGGTGCTTCTTCATCAAGTCCACCCCATCGCGGTCATCGCCAGTAAGAAGAATATCATCCACGTATACTGCCAAAACCACCAGTCCCGAGAACGTTTTGCGAATGAATAAGGAGTGATCGGCCGAACTCCTTGTAAAGCCGATGGTAGCCACAATGCCACTGAATTTGTCGAACCACGTCTGAGGGCTCTGCTTTAGGCCATAAATGGCCTTCTTCAAATGGCATACGCGGGTCTCCCCCTGAGCAACATACCCAAGAGGTTGCTCCATGTAGACGTCCTCCTGAAGATCACAATAGAGAAAGGCATTCTTCACAACAAGCTGGGAAATAGCCCAATCCCGGTTAACAGCCACAGAGAGAAGAACCCGGATGGTGCTGAGGCGAGAAACCGGAGAAAAAGTATCAAAGTAATCAATGTCGTAAGTCTGAGTGAAGCCCTTGGCCACCAATCGGGTCTTGTAGCGATCCACAATACCGTCGGGGCGAAATTTCACAACGAAGACCCAGCGACAGCCAACCACATCAGTGCCCACGAGAGGAGGAACAAGGGTCCAGGTACCCCTTTTAGTAAGAGTAGCCATCTCCTCATCCATGGCAGACTTCCAATGAGGGAGAGCAAGAGCCTCCTGGTAGGTGCGGGGAGTAGAAGTAGCGGAGAGAGCCAAGGCAAAACACCTGCAAGAAGGAGAAAGCTGATCATAGGAAACAACTGCCGCAAGCGGGTGTTGAGTACACGCCCGCACCCCTTTGCGAAGAGCAATGGGAAGATCCAGGTCGACAGGTGCGTCAGCGACCGGAGCGTCCGTGGTGGAGAAGGCTGGCCCGGGACTAGAGAGAGACGGCGGCGGAGAGGAGGGTGGAGGGGTGGGTGGGGAGACGGACTGGGAAGGAGACGGTGGAGGAGGAGACGGAGGTGGGAAGACGTCGAGAGGCGTGGAGGGAACGGAGAGATCGGAAGGAAGAGAGGAGGTAGGAGAGAAGTAGGAAGCATTTCGAAAAATGTCACATCCGCGGAGACAAACTGCTTGCGGAGAAGGGGGGTCAAAACAACAATAGCCTTTTTGAGTGGTAGAGTACCCCAAAAAGACGCACTTGGTGGAACGGGGGGAAAGCTTGTCGCGGGTAGCAGAGGGAGCGTGAACAAAGGCCGTACAGCCAAAGACACAGAGAGGGAGAGGAAAAGGTTCCTTGTGGGGGTAGAGAATGGAGAAGGGGGTCTGGCCATGGAGAACTGTGGAGGGAAGGTGATTGATGAGATAGCAGGCAAGAAGAACAGCGTAGCCCCAGTAGGAGCGAGGGACATGCATCTGCGTCATGAGAGTACGAGCAACATCAAGAAGGTGACGGTTTTTACGCTCCGCCACCCCATTCTGCTGGGAGGTGTAAACACAAGTAGTTTGATGAAGAAGACCATGTTGGTGAAAGAAAGAGGAGAACTCATGATTAAGATATTCCTTGGCATTATCAGAACGTAAAACTTTAATAGAAATGTCAAACTGATTCTGAATCATAAAATAAAATGATTGCCAAATAGAAAAGAGTTCAGAGCGATCGTTTAATAGATACACCCAGGTACATCGTGAAAAATCATCTATAAAAGTGACAAAATAGGAACTACCCCGACCAATAGTGAGGGTAGGAGCAGGACCCCATACATCAGAATGAATAAGATCAAACGGGCGAGTGGAGCCACGACCTTGCTTCGGTGGAAAGGAAGAGCGATGATGTTTGCCAAGCTGACACGCATCACAGTTGAGCGGAGAACTGGTAGGAGGTAAGTGGGGCAGAAGCTGTCGAAGAATCCGAGGAGGAGGATGTCCAAGGCGAAGATGCCATTGAAGGAGATCTGTAGAGGAGGAGTAGGCGGACAGAGCAGAAACATCATCGAGGAAGTAGAGGCCGCCGCTCTCAGTCCCAGTAGCAATCGTCCGCTAGGTCCTCGGGTCCTGAAAAGAACAAGCAGTTGGAGTGAATAAGACAGAGCACTGAAGTTGCCGGCATAAAGTAGTAACAGATAATAAAGTGCACGGGAACTTCGGGACATAGAGAGTGTCCTCCAAGCAAAGCGATGGGGTGAGTTGAACCATGTCTGTCCTATGAACCGGGGACGGTGAACCATCTGCCACACGAACCGGGGGCAAGCGGTCATGTGTCTCAAGACGGGAGAAGCAATGAGGGTTGCCAGTCATATGATTTGTAGCACCGGAGTCAATCAGCCATTTACCTTGTGTAACGACGTGGGCACTACCTGACATCGTGGCCATAGAGGCAGACGACCGAGAAGAGGCGGAGGCCGAAGGAGCATCACCGGAAGGGCGAAGATGAGGATGTTTCTGCCAGCAGCGGTCAACAGAATGGCCGGTACGACCACAGTGAGAGCAGAGGAACCGGGACGAACCCCGTCCGCCGGAGTGGCCGCGGCCACTAGGTCCCCCCCTCTGAGCTTGGTGAGCAAAGGAGTCTTGGGAGGGTGGGGAGGCCAACAGAGGCCGCTGGAGCAGCGAAGTAACAGCGGCAATGCGAGTCGCGGTGGCATCCAAAGTAGGAGATTCCGCCTCACCCAGGATTTGCTGGCGGATCAGATCATAGGAATCGGGAAGACGGAGAAGATAACAAACAACCAGGAGTTCCTGGAAGTGTTTGTGCTGTTCGGCCAAGTCCGCGGAGAAGGGGCGATTCTGGAGAATTTCAGCACCAAGAGCCTGAACCTGCCGATAAGCCGCAGCAGGAGACATGGAAGGGCGGGCGAAGAGGTCCGCATAGAGAGTATAAATGCGGGATGTCTGTCCCCCCCTTCGAATAGAGAGCAGCGAGGTGAAGCTAGGTGGCCTTGACCGTTTCATCATGGCAAATGACGGGAAGGCACTCATTAGAAAGGCTGTTGGCTAGCCATGTGCGGACAAGAGGATCGCTCGCATCCTAGTCATCAAACTCAGGAGAGTTACGAGGAGGAGGGTCATCGGTGAGGTGATGACGCTTGCGCTGAGAGCGAAGAAGAAAGGTGAAAGAAACGCTCCAATCAGGATAGTTGGAGCCAACAAGCTTAGAAAGAGTGTCAAGGTTGCCCGAAGGAGGAGGTGGAGAAGGAGCTGCAGGAGTGGTGGAGATAACGGGGGTGGTGAGACCGGAAGTAGTCCTAGAACATAGCAAGAAACCGCGCAAGAAGAGGCGAAGCCGCAGCGGATAAAAAGGAAGAAGCCGCGCAAACACAAGCGGCTAGGAAGCAGTCAAAGGCACAGAGGGGAAGAGGTCGCGCGGACTGAAAAGGCCGAGCGAACAGAAGAGGAGAGGAAGCAAGAAGCAGCGACAACAACAAGTCGCAAGCCGGGCGAACAGAAACAGGCCGCAACGACTAGGAAGCCGGAGTGGCAAGGAGGAACCAGGAGCGCGGCGACAACAAAACAGGTCGCGGCGACGAATAGCAGCAGGAGAAGAGAACCAAGAAAAAACAAGCCGCGCGAACAGGGCAGCGGACAGAAGAGAAGTCAAGCCGCAAAGAAAGGTCGCGTAAGCAGAAAACAAGCCGCGAGAATCAGAGAGCGCACACAATCAGGAGGAAAATACCGTGTGCTCTGATACCATGTGTTAGGTACATTGGTTCTAATGTACCTGATTTGAAGAAGCCTCACCCTACTCAATGATATACATCAAAATGTATTTGATGTATGTTGAGTTTACTTGTGCAGGTTAAGTATTTGCAGGGAAGATGAAAAAGTTTCTAAGTCCATGTGTCGACACCCAGAGGGAAAGTGTCGACACTTAAGAAGACTTGTGTCGACACCCAGGCAAGCAGTGTCGACACTTGGAGTCATTGTGTTGACACCAGGGATGCAGAGTCGACACCAGACAGAAAGTGTCGACACAAGGAGCTGTGTCGACACTCAATGAAGAAAAGTCCAGTGAAGCTGTGTCGACACTTAGCAGTTGTGTCGACACCCAGTGAAACTGTGTCTACATCAGAAAGTGTCGACACTTGGAGGCTGTGTCGACACTCAGCAAAAGTTAGCAGAGTCTAAGTATAAGTGTCGACACCCAGAACAATGTGTCGACACACAGCAGAAGAGTCAACACTTGAAGAAAGTGTTGACACAAGAAAGAATGTGTCGACACTCAACTGAAGACTCAACACTTGAAGAAAGTGTCGACACAAGGAGCTGTGTCGACACTTAGTAAATTTCAAGAATATTCTAAGTACAAGTGTCGACACTAAGGTGATGTGTCGACACTCATCCAAAGTCTCAACAGAAGAAGAATGTGTCGACACAAGGAGCAGTGTCGACACTCAACAAGTATCAACACTGAAGGCTTGTGTCGACACCAAGAAGAAGTGTCGACACTTAACAAGTTCAACACATGAAGATGTGTCGACATAAATAAGATGTGTCGACACTTACAAGAATTCAGCAATATACTGAAGTACAAGTACTTATGTCGACACACATTATCAGTGTCGACACATGAAGAAGAAGCTGTGTCGAGAAGTGCATTCTACAACACAAGGAGTTGTGTCGACACCTTGTAGGCTAGTGTCGATACTTAGTCAACTTGTGTCGACACTTAGTCTATAAGTGTCGACACTTAAAGACAGACAGTCTCGACACTTTCAGACAGTTACAGATTTTTCAAGAATTGACTGGATGACTTGACAGCTGTCATTCCAGCCGGTCTACTGCACCTGTCAGAGTTGTCAGAAATCAGTTATGAACCGGACCAGCCGGTTACCATGACGAAGGCCTATATATAGGCTTATACTGTCTACAGAAAGAAGTGATCATTCAAAAGATCAACACATCAAGTTATACAAAGAATATCTAGCTATTCATTGAAGAATCTAGTGAAGATCTAAGTAGTTGGAGAGAGAGAGAGCTCCATCCAAGAAAGACAGCCGTTGGAACCAGGCTGAGAAGAAGGGTTCAGATTTTGTTCTGAATCTTAAGTAGCAGAGATCAAGGATCAACTGCAGAGGAGATCAATCTTATTGTGTTCTACATTCAAGAAGCTTTGAAGAAAGCCAAGTCAGTTTGATCTCAGCTGAGTTCTTCCAAGAACTCATCAAGAAACTCACAACTCTTCTCTCTTTTCTCTGAGTTGTAGGGTTTACTTTTTGTATTCATATTATCTTGTAGGATCCTTAGGGATCTGAGTTTGTAAGCCTGTAATTATAAAGGCTGAGTGTAGGGCATGTGTGCCTGAGTGTAGGAAATTTGTATCTCTGAGTGTATGCCTGTTGTGGCTGAGTGTAGGCCTTGGTGGCTGAGTGTAGGCTTTGTGAAGAAGCTGAGTGTAGGCTTTGTGAAGAAGCTGAGTTGTAGGGCCTTGGGCCTGAGCTGTAGGAACCTGATTCAGGTTCTTAGTGTAAGATCTGAGGATCTGAGATAGTGGAGAAGTTTGGCCAAATCTAGTACACTGCTAGATAGACGAAGGGGGAAAGTGGATGTACCCAAATCTTGGGGAACCACTATAAATTTGTGTGTTCACTGTGTGCTGGATTGATTGCTGTAATTGCTGGTTAATTACTGTGTTATAATTCTGTGATACACTCTGTATTCTGCCTAAAAAGTTAAAAAGATTTAAGTCACCTATTCACCCCCCCCCCCCTCTAGGTGATTAGGTACACTATCTTTCACCATGTAAAAAGTAGCGAACAAGCAAGAACAAACGGATAGACTTTTGAATAATTGAAATTTTATTATCCAAAAAAGATATCATTTACAAAGGTATGACCTCTCTTATATAGAATGGAGGAGATAGAAGAGAGTATAAACAAACAATGTGGGACTAAACATGTACAGGGCTGAGCGGCTAGAAATAAAAGAGACCGAACAGGCCGCGCGGTTAGACAAATGGGTTAACCGCACGGCAACTCCAGCAGGATGAGAACAAGCCGCAATGTGAGTCCGATAGACCGCCCGATCTCCAAGCTCCAGAGGAGACCGCCAGACCGCTCGGTCAACAAACCGCCAGACAAGACCACAAGGCCGCCCGGTCTAATACTTCAACATTGGGATTAACCTTAAATCACTAAGTATAATAACCCGTAGACAAGAGTAGTCTAATAGGTTAAGACATTGTGGTTCATTCTTGCCCGTGATGGGTTTGAGGGATTTTGAATAAAGGTACTATTGTGCGTTCTCACCCGCTATGGGTTGGAGGGATATATGTTGCAGGATCGCCCGTGATGGGTTTGAGGGATTTTGAATAAAGGCACTATTGTGCGTTCTCACCCGCTATTGGTTTGAGGGATATATATTGCAGGCTCATCCGTGAAGGGTTTGAGGGAATCAGGACAGGTTGGTCCCACAACCTGAAGGCTCGAGATGAAATACTTGCATGTGTATAAATTTAGTGGCGGGTCATGCGGTACTGGCCGATCGTCACACCGATGGCAGTACGGTGAACCAGGAGGGTGTGAGGGTTTGAGGGGCCAGTGGGTTATTTTACACTGCGGTCTGGAGGACGATCCCCGATAACACACACCCGACCCGACAAGACTGACGGGTTGTCATCAAAGTACGTACGCATAGACTCTAGAGTGCACCTTGGACGTGTACAGAGGCGTATGAGAGGGGTCTAAGGTTTGGTAGTGTGCATACCTGCATAGAAGTGGAGATGCCCGCTCTGCTGCTGCCGTAGCCACAACGGTGGTACCCGAGAGTGAAGCTAGCTCTCAAAAAGTGGGAACTAAAGGTCTGTGATCACAGAGTCATTGTGTGTGAGTTGCACTTGCATGTTGCATAAATTGCATCATAAACATTCATTCATATTAGGTCATACGCTTCATAGATACTTATCATATAAATTAGTATGGGCTCTTTTATATGATAAGTTAAATTTCCTGGAAACCTTAACTTATAAATTTGTATGGACATTTTTATAAGTTAAGGTACGTTTGTGATGGTAGTGTAGTGGTAGCATGGTTTTACTTTCCTGCTCTTACTTTCAGTTCTTTACTTACTTGTACTGTACATGCTTTTACTTTGTGTTATATACATAGAACTGCTAGTGTAGATTTACTGCTCACACTCTTACTTGGTAGCCTAGTTTCCCTTGTCACCTGCTTCCTTTTGTTACCCCTTGATTGTCCTCCACTTCGTCCTCCCGCATGGTGCCTAAGAGTTGCGGGTTGAGGTGCGGAGGAAACGACTTAGTCTTTTTGACTAATGGTCGGTGACCAAATTATTTTTAGGAGCTCGAGAAGATGGAGCACCAGCACGACCAGCAGGACGAGGTGACAGGGCGTGAGGAGTTGATACCACCTACTACTACTACAACACTACCTCAGGTGGGATGAGTACGAGATTAGTTGATTAGCTTCCGCTATTTTGATATTTTGAGAGGAGAGTTTATTCATATGATGTACTGGGCATAAGCCCTTATTACTCTACATATTTTTATTCTCATTGTGGACTGTGTACACTTTCATTCATATATATATGAGTTGTATTGTGACTGTGGACTAGCTGTGTTATACTCTGACATGTATTACTTCTACTTCTCATATTGGCCTACAGGTTATGATCGTGCTAGCCAGCAGAATCGGCGTGTTGCGGTGTCGACTAACCCGTGTGTTAGTGCCACCGTAAGACGGCGGTTCTGGACATAAGACCGGGAGCCTCCTTGGTAAGGGGAGGGGTCTTACAGCACCCACGCCGTGGAGGTAGAGAGCATTGGCGAGCCGACCTCCCGATTCTTGGGACCGGAACAGTAGGACCCAGAGGCAAAATTACCTGGATGCCCCTCCCATGGGTGTGAATAGCTTGTTAGAACAATGGAGTTACTCTGTTGGCAGACCTAGTTGGGCTGCACATGGCGGTTCAAAACAGCGGAGGTTGGCTATTTGCAGGCCATTTTCAGAAAAACTATAAATAAGACCCAAGGGGTACCTCAGAAGGCACGCTTATCAATATTCAGACCTTTTTGTGCTTTCTGAGACATCCTTAGCTCGGTCTTTGGCTAAGGAGGGGAAGCGCTCTAAGATCTTCCGGGTGTGTGGTGGGTCCTCCCGTCGAGCCCTTGGGTCGGTTCCCATCTCTCTTGTTGTTTGGTTTGCAGGAGAGAAGTAGGTGTGTGATCACCCCTTCCCCAAGGGTGAACTCCACAAGGAACCGAGTTTTCGGTTTCAACATGAAGGACAGACACTTGACTCTTTAGGAGAAGCTTCGGGTGGCAAAGTGTTCACTTGCCGTCTTGAAGGAGGAGCATGATCGAGATATATCTTGACTTCGGCGGATTAGTTTGGAGCTGAAGTCAGAGCTTAAGGAATCTAGAGCGGTGTTGCTAACAGAGAATTCTTTAGTGGAGAACTCTGCACAGTTGTTGAAGATTGCTTAGGAGAAGGCTTCTTGTTTGGAGACAGAGCTTGGTGCTTCGAAGGTTGTGGTGTAGCAACTTTCCTCAGAGGATCGAGTGGTGGAGCTGAAGGCCATCGGGCTTGCTGAGTACATGGACTCCTTGGACTATATGCATGATTATTTCCTGATTGGAGAAGAGGTCTATGAGGAAGTATGGACCAGAGAGATAGAACCCCAGATAGAGGATATTTGCGAGGTTTCCCTGAAGTGCGGAGTGTCGAAGGCGCTTCAGATGGTGGCTCGGAGACTTGAGTGTGACGTCTCAGGCCTTGACTTTGATGATCTTTCTGATGATGACGACTCAGGTTTTGATTCTGATGTGGACGTAGCTGGCAAGTAGTAGTCTTTCCTTTGCATGTTTGCTTTATCATTTGAGTCTATATGATGTCATCTCTTTGTGATGGCTTTGTATTCACCTTTGCACTTCTATTCTTGTACTTTTGCATCATCCTTTGATGATATACATATGCTGCTTTGGAGTGCTTCTGTGAATTGCATTTGCAATTTTTCTTGTAGCGTTGAGCTTAGCTTGTATGATGGTTTCAGACGTATTGACGTTGTTGACTAGTTGACTGTTGAACGACGAGGCCCGATAACATCTTAATTTGCTGACCAAGCAAAAATTAAGATATTCGGACCAGGGGGTATTGCTGATTGTAGTTGTAACATCCCTACTTTTATTGGGCCACCAGAACCCTAGTGGGTGCAATAAAAATGACCTGAACCTCTACCCGTGGCCCATACCAAGGTAGGTGGTAACCCTAGTCAGGGGTTTGGAGCTAGAAAACTCCAATTTGAGTTTTGTCAGATCCTGTGGCCTCGTATAGTCGAAACAAGTGCGTTGGAACTCGTTCCGTTGAATTTCGAGATCATATGGTGGATATGGTTGTTCCTTGTAAAATGTCGTGAAAACGAGATTTTGAATATCAAGTAAAAGAACTCTGATCTGAGTTCTGTCAGTTCATATGGCTTTGTATAGTCAATACAAATGAATTGGAACTCGTTGCATTACAATCCAAGTTTAACAATGAATATGA
The DNA here is from genome assembly GCA_039583875.1 of Platanthera guangdongensis. Classification (NCBI taxonomy): domain Eukaryota; kingdom Viridiplantae; phylum Streptophyta; class Magnoliopsida; order Asparagales; family Orchidaceae; genus Platanthera; species Platanthera guangdongensis. Next base: position 149,516,286 of record CM077159.1, on the reverse strand, counting down.
GCATTTTGACCGTTTCAGTGCACCGCGACGCACAAATTTTGAATACTTAGAAAACGAACTCTAATTCAACCTCTGTCAGTGGCATTGGATTCGTTTGGTCAATACAAAGTCAACGGTAGTCATCCCAGTCAGTTTTGATGATGGGTAATCAATCTGTAGTCAAATCAAGCTCAGTCATGTACCGAAAAGCATGCGCACACTAATTGTGACACGACATCCTAACTTTGACCCGAACCCCGATAACTTGGACCTATTTTGGCTTGAACAACAATGGGGGACCCACCCTAGGGTCTAAAAGTCCATTTTTTGGAATATTTTCTCACAGAGGATCCCACCTCCTCTTCATGGCTTGAGTTGGGATTTGCTTCCCTTCACTCTTTGGCCATCAAGTCAGCAAGCAAGATGGGATATAGGCCATGGGCTAAGGTAAGGCCCAACTCCCCTTTCTCTTCCTCCTTTCTCACTCCCAAGCCCAAGCCCAATCCATTCCCCTACCCTCTATGGTGCTTCCACCTAGTTGTACTACCCTCCTCTGATGGTGCCATCTGGCCGGAGATAATGAAGTGGATGAGAGGAGGAATTACTACTCTTGGGTTAATCCCACACCGGGGAGGGAGGAGCAAGGGGACTCCTCGACTATATATAAACCATGTCTACCCCCCTCTTCTCCTCACCAGCTCAGGAGAGCCCAAAGCCCCCCTTGCCTGAACCATAGGTCGTCGGAAAACCCGAATCCAAAACATGTCACCTCCTTCCTCCACCACCTTTAATGACGGCTACGTCGTGACCTTCCTAATCTCCTCCAGCCTAGGTGAAAAGCTTCTACCTCCTCCTTCCCTACTTCCCCAACGTGCTGCATGGGCTTCCCGACGGCCGGAGTGCTGCCAGAGCCACCCGAGCCATGCTCCAGGTCGGGTGGTGGTCGTAGGTGGAAAACTCTACCCTAGCATCGGTGGTGGAGCTGGGATGGTATCCCACCACTGAGGAGGTTTATCCCCGACAATGGATGGTTGTGGTGGCACCGAAATTCCTCGCTCTGGCGGCACTCGACATAGCAATAATCTACTCTGTTTTAGTTCCTGCGGAGGCGGCTAGCAGCGCCAGGACACCAGACCACTGCCGGAGAGGAGGCTGGCCCCCGGCATGCCGGTCGGGGGTGGTTCTATGGTCGCTGAGCCACTAGAGAGGCGGGCGGCGCGGGATCGCTGGGAGCAGAGCATGTCACACCCCTGCTCTTTGGTTGGAGAAATCTGGCTGTGGCTGGCAGCGCTGGGCCATCGGACCACCGCCCAGGTGTTCGCCCACCCCTGGTGAGTCGACCAGAGGCGGCATTGGCACCTCTCAGTCGCCATCTGGTGGTGGAAGAAGCTTTAACTTCTACACTGTCGGCGACTCACAGTTGACGTCTGATCTAAAGATGATGATCGGACGGCAGCTGTTGCATTAAATTACACGCCTGCATGGATTTCTGGATCCCTATAGCGGATCCATGCCTGATCCGATGTGGGGACAGAAGATCCAATCCACTGTCTGGCTCTTTCTCAACCGAGCGATCATGTTTGATCTGGCTAATTGCAGACCAATTTTTAAATAAAATCTTGGTGATATTTTTAAGAGAAATCTAAGCTCATAGAGAAAAGTTTTGAACATAAAAGTTGTTTCTCTTGATGAGGTCAATGTCCATAATATTTTAGGAATTTTTAGAATTAATTTGGTATTTGTAAAAGCCTAAATAAGAATTAATTTGCTGAATTAAAGGCCAAAAATTGCTCGAAAAATTTTGAGAAAATTTCTAAGCTTTTTTTAGACCCTCTTAAAGATTGTATTAAAATTTGGGAACCTTAAGATAAAAATTGAAGATTTTTCGATTTCTAGGAGTCTAGGGTCGCGTTAAGAAATTGAGATGCTCAAATTCTTCGAAAGTGAAAATTGAAGCGCTCGGCCACTTTCTATATTGAATATTAAGTTCAAATGATAAATCAGCGAGAGTTATCGAGGTGAGATTTCCAGCTCTGAGTGTTTCAAGTTTTTTGCAAAACCATCGAGCGTCTCGCTTTTAAAATAACTCTCGGGCATTTTGGGTGAACTCGAGAGATAAAACTGCGAGCTTCGAGTAAAATAATCTGCAACCTCGTTTTGGATGAAAAATTTCCCTCATGTGTTGGAAACAATTTTTGAGGTTGAAATTCAAGAAAGAATGTGCCCTCTAACGAGATTCTCAGATTCGATCTGACGCAAGCAATTGAGTTGATCTTTATTCTTGAATGAATAATAAAGTTGTAACTCCTAATAAACCTCCCAATATGATTAAGTAGTGACTGAAAGGCGTAACTGAATTGTTATCGGATCTTAATAATGGACGAAACTCAAAGAAGCCTCCTAAAACTGAATTGGAACTGAACATGCCTCTTGAGAACAAAGATGTAACTGAACTTGCCTCCTAAGAACAGAGATGAGACTGAACTTGCCTCCTATGAACGGAGATGGAATGGAAGCCTGCTGAATGAAGTGATTGCACTACTAATCATTTTCTTTATGATTTATTTCAATCTCGTACTGGTCCAGTTCCTTTATTTATTTCAGTTCAGTACTTTCTTTTCAATAATCCAATCTCGTACTGGTCCTACTTATTTATTTTCAGTTCAGTTCATTTCTTTTAAGTACTATTCTAGTCTTGTACTTGTCCAGTTCCTTTCAAAACCTACTTTCAGCTCTTTCAGTTCAGTACTACTTCAGTTTTGTACTGCTCCTACTTCATTACAATATTTCAATTCTGCAGGTTATATTCTCAGCAGCTTTTATTACTGCACTTTTATTCTTACAATTTAAAATTTTAAGTACAGGTCCTACTCTGACGAGCAGTCTTCTATTAGGTTGAGCCATAGTTGGAGATTATAGGAGTTGAGGTATTCCTCCAGGATTAACCCCAAATAAAGAGCTCACATGCTCTGTGTTGGAAGTCGAGCCAAGTGTCGCTTGCCTGAATTATTTGAAGCATAGTATGGCAGGCCGCTGCAGACCCGGTGCAAGCCTGCAAAATTTGATAAATTTAATTGCTTATAAATTTCTTGTGGTAAATCGTGGAGGGTCAGTCACTTTCGCAGACCATTTGTACCGGTATGGGGGGTTCGATCACTCAAGATGACAGGGTGATGAGTATCACAGGTGACCGACCGTTATGATTTTTCCCCATTAAGTTTCCTCCGTTGGTCGACCAAAATGTTGAAGCGCTAGATGTCGCTCATATCCAAAAATACATAAGGTTTTACGTTGGGTCCTGGGCTATGTGGAATGATCACCCCTAGAAGTGGCAGAACTGGCCACGATCACTGACGACCATATCGATGAGGCTCGCGGGGCTCTCTACCCTGCTTGAATAGAAGCGGTCCATACTATGTCGACATAGGGTGTGTGCGCGGCTTTGAATGCCTACAGCATATTGGCAGGTTTGAATACATGTGGTGTGAATATAGGTTGTGAATACCTGCTGTGCTGATAGCTAGTGTAGCTTTTGTTATAACTGATGTATAATGATGTTGTTATTCTAAATGTACTATGTTGCACCTTCTTTTAATGGTTGCTCCTAGGTTATGTATGAAATATTGCACTAACCCTCTTATGCTTCGACTATTTACTTTTGTTGGGTGCATGAGCTCGTCCCCATGATATGGATTCGGGGAGGAGATGTGTTTCAACTTAGCTCTGTGACTAACGGTTATGTTTATAACAAATCACATGAGGCAGAGCACCGTGATGACCAACTGTCGCAGGACGATATGCCTGCTGATAGGAATGCATAGGCAGAGGCACCTCTCCTCTCCAGAGTTTCAAGACGTGAGTACTAGCGAGCAGGATTGAGAGCTTGATGAGTTTGTAGTAGTAGTACTTTTATAGCCTACGGGTTTCATGTATAAATAGTGGTTGCAGCCTTGCGTACTCTTATATATATATATATATATATATATATATATATATATATATGCGCACACATATATATTTATTGTGGCTTCTTGTTAATGCTTCCACAATACTCTGTGATGAGATGTGAATGTTGTGATTCAAGTCTAGCAAGGCGGCCAACTAGAGCTTAATGGTGTGGTTTGATACCACTTAAGAAGCGATGGGTGGATGTCTTGGTCAAGTAAGATCCCCTACAGCACGACACGTATAACACCCCAAATCCCAATTTGGGTTTAGGTTGAGTGACAAGGCCTGGGACACGGGTATGTCCCAAGGCGTGTGCTGCTCGGGTTGAGCAGTCTGGAGCGTGGTCGACGAAATTCATTCGACGAAGTTTCGGGAGGGAACATGCCCAGCGACACGGGCGTGTCAGAGGGCATGTGCTCCTCGGGTTCGATGATTTCCACTCGAGTAAGTTGGTCGACGATCATCGAGTGAAGACACGGCCTATGACACGGGCGTGTCACATGGCGTGTACTTCACTCGAGTAGGTCGCGAGTAATTGTCTCGAGTGGGTCTTTTATGTCTCGAGTACGGGTGTGACACGGGCGTGTCATCCATTGGACACAGGCGTGTCTTGTCCAACTACTCGAGTAGTTGTCTCGAGTAGGTCTCGAGAGGGTCTCGAGAGCCAGACACGGGTGTGTCCGTCATGTGACACGGGCGTGTCAGCCACGTGATACGGGCGTGTCACATGGTCGTGTCGTGTTCTGGATAAGGCAGTTCGTACACCGCCTAAGGTACATGGCCTGTGACACGGGCATGTCACAGGGTGTGTCAGGCCGTATGCAGCCTATTTCTGGGCAAATCAAGGTCATTCGTTTCCTTCATCCTAGATCCAAGGGTCCAGACCCTTCCTTGTTGATATAAGAGATTAGAAGCCTCATCTTCCATTCATTTCTCCTTCTTCTCAAAGAGCTAGAGAGAGAAAGAGAGAGGGAGCAAGGGAGGAAATGGAGAAGGGAGAAGGCTGCCGGAGAAGCTTCAACGGGCTGATTCGTGGGGCGAGTGCGGATTCGTGAAGGCAATGCCATGGCGGTGATTTCCATCTGGCTAGATCATGGCTCCAAAGCGATCGTCAAGGGTAACGATCTCCTTCTTGGACAATCGAAGTCCTTTCTTTGTGCATCTGCATGGAATCCTCCACCAAGAGATGGAAAGCGTAACTGATTTCAAGTTGAGTCTGCATCTAGAGCCGTAAATGTGTAGTACGGCGTAGGCATGCAGTGTGAAGCCCACCCGGGCCGTTAGTCTGTATTGGTGATGGTTATGTTGTGAACCGAAGAAGACTCCGTGTATTATGTGATGCTATGACTTGTGAATATCGGCTCTTTATGTTGTGTGTTGATCTTGGATGCTTTGCAAAAGCTCCTTGTGGTGTGAGCGTGGTGAGCGCTATTTGCTCTGAGAGAGCGAAAAGCTGCGACTAATCAGGTGGGAAAGCCAACCCGCATCATGTACTGCGCTACTGACGGATTGGGCACGGGAAAAGGCTGACCTGCCCCTGGTTGTTTTGGGAGATCGATGGGTGGCAATGCTTGGGGGACATGAGACAGACCCGGCTTGCTGCACCACAGTGATGGGTCGATCTGAAATGCTCAAGTTTGTCGTGAGGTTCTCACCTCTGAGGGGTTTGGGCGGAATGTCGCTAGCATATGTGTTAGTGGACTAGGACTGGCCAACTAATAAGTTAATAACCTCTAATCGGTGGTGTTGCCACGGAGTCCGATACACCGTAAGGTGCCCTGAGTGCACGGAGCGTCTGGCGGAAGCCGGCGTTTGTGATACTGTTGTGATGTTTGTGATGATAGCTAGATTTTTGGCAATGCATACAGGGATGGAACCACTGCCCCGGGTAAGGGATAGGGTCGTTATAATTGGCCAGTTAATGCTGACCATTGCTTTGTTTACCGCTCTTGGGTGGATGTTAAATTGCAGGTGCTGATGGGTTAAATTGAATTGAGCGGAATGAAGACTTGTTGTGTAAAGGCCCTTGAAGGCCATGCGAAGAATTCTTGGATTTCATGTGTGGCCGGCCTGTGTGCCGATGAATGAAGTTGTATATTTGTAAAGAGCAACTTGTAAGGCCTTAAGGGCATGAGCGTGTGTGTGTTGTATACATTCCTGGTTTATATATAAATGTGGAGTTTATATATTTAGTGTACATTCATATGGTTGAGTTCTTACAACTTAAAATGCTGCGCTAGAATGCTCTGAGTTAGGATTTGAGTAGAACGTGATTTGATATTCACACGTAATTCTGTCGTTTTTCTGTGCAATATGGCGTGGGGCCCCGGCCGGACCCATCGTTATATTCCACGTGACAAATGGGGGCGTTACAAAGTGGTATCAGAGCCAGGTTTGAGATTTTTGGGAGGGAGAACAGAATTGAACTCAAGAATGTCCATTAGGAATGGAATACCTGCACGTGAGGAGCATGCGCGTGTAATCAATGTATGTTTGTCGATATGGACTGGACGTAATTGGTGTTTTGTACATTGATAGTTGACGAGAAGTGGTGCTGGTCAGACTGAGCCCCAGTGTTCTGATGAGAGTGTGGCACCTCCCTCGGCGGATACCATACGTGTGGTTACTGAGACGGTGCTCGTGGTGCTCGCGGCGTTACATGCACAGCCTACTGGGCAGGCAAGGCCTGCAGGGGTTCCAGTACATCCTGGTGCAAGGCAAGAGCATGTTGAGGCTGTGGTGGACGAGCAAGCTATGGCATTTCATCCACCTACGCTTGGTGGAACGGGTTCCCCAATGTCGGTGGAAGATTGGCTTGCAAGAGTAAAGAGAATCATGTTAGCAATCCGGACTGCGGAGGCGCAGGAAGTTACTACTTCATCGAGGGCAACCTATGGACAAAAACGTGTTGAAACATGCACATGTATTAAGTGCGGAAAGCAAGGACATTTAGCCAATCATTGTTGGAGTGACTCTCCAAGGGGTGAGAAAAGGACATGTGTGTCTTATGAAGAAAAGGGTAAAGCAGTGGCCGAGTCATCTGTATCCCGGTCGCAACCTCGACTTATGAAAGAGGCTATCAAACGACTTATGAAAGAGTATGCGGGTGAGCAGAAGTAAGAATGGAAGAGTGAATTGTATTAGCTTGGTGATGTGACTAAATGTTGTATATACGGAATGAATAATGAGATGTTTGTGTACACCTTTGATCTTGGTGATCGGTTTATCAGGGTGGAATAAAGGAATGGTTCTGGAGAAAAGAGATGAATATCATGGATATATGTCTGTGATGTTTGTTATGGATGTATGTATGTGTTTGTTTTCTGCGATGTCATGGGGCGAGATAAGTTGCGGCCTCTGAGCTCTAACCCAGATCGTTTTGCGATGGAATGGCATGGTTTTATTGATGTCTGGTTGCTCTAAATTTCGTGATGAAATTCTCTTGAAGGAGGGGAGGGTTGTAACACCCAAAATCCCAATTTATGTTCAGGTTGAGTGACACGGCCTAGGACACGGGCGTGTCCTAGGGCATGTGCTTCTCGGGTTGAGCAGTCTGGCGCGTGGTCGACGAAATTCATTCGACAAAGTTTCGGGAGGGAACACGCCCAGCGACACGGGTATGTCAGAGGGTGCGTCCTCCTCGGGTTCGACGATTTCCACTCGAGTAAGTTGGTTGACGATCATCGAGTGAAGACACGGCCTATGACACGGGCGTGTTACATGGGACACGGGCGTGTCACATGGCGTGTACTTCACTCGAGTAGGTCACGAGTAATTGTCTCGAGTATGTCTCGAGTACGGGTGTGACACGGGTGTGTTATCCATTGGACACGGGCGTGTCCTGTCCAACTACTCGAGTAGTTATCTCGAGTAGGTCTCGAGAGGGTCTTGAGAGCCAGACACGGGTGTGTCGTCATGTGACACAGGCGTGTCAGCTACATGACACAGGCGTGTCACATGGTCGTGTCGTGTTCTGGATAAAGCGGTTAGTACACCGCCTAAGGTACATGGCTTGTGACACGGGCGTGTCACAGGGCGTGTCCGGCCGTGTGCAGCCTATTTTTGGGCAAATCAAGGTCATTTGTTTCCTCATCATGGATCCAAGGGTCCAAACCATTCCCTGCTGATATAAGAGATTGGAACCCTCATCTTCGATTCATTTCTCCTTCTTCTCAAAGAGCTAGAGAGAGAAAGAGAGAGGGAGCAAGGGAGGAAAGGGCGAAGGGAGAAGGCTGCCGGAGAAGCTTCAGCGGGCTGATTCATGGGCCGAGTGCGGATTCGTGAAGGCAAAGCCGTTGTGGTGATTTCCATCCGGTTATATCATGGCTCCAAAGCGATTGTCAAGGGTAACAATCTCCTTCTTGGACAATCGAAGTCCTTTCTTTATGCATCTGCGTGGAATCCTCCACCAAGAGGTGGAAAGCGTAAGTGATTTCAAGTTGAGTCTGCATCTAGAGCCAGAAATGTGTAGTACAACGTAGGCATGCTGTGTGAAGCCCACCCGGACCGTTAGTCTGGATTGGTGATGGTTATGTTGTGAACCGGAGAAGACTCTGTGTCTTATGTGATGTTATGACTTGTGAATGTCAGCTCTTTATGTTGTGTGTTGATCTTGGATGCTTTGCGAAAGCTCCTTGTGGTGTGAGCGCGGTGAGCGCTATTTGCTCTGAGAGAGCGAAAAGATGCGACTAATCAGGAGGGAAAGCCGACCCGCGTCATGTACTGCGCTACTGATGGATTGGGCACGGGAAAAGGCTGACCTGCCCCTGGTTATTTTGGGAGATCGATGAGTGGCAATGCTTGGGGGACGCGAGACAGACCCGGCTTGCTGCACCATAGTGGTGGGTCGATCTGAAATGCTCAAGTTTGCCATGAGGTTCTCACCTCTGAGTGGTTTGGGAGGAATGTCGCTAGCATGCGTGTTAGTGGACTAGAACAGGCTAGCCAATAAGTTAATAACCTCTAATTGGTGGTGTTGTAACGGAGTCCGGTACACCATAAGGTGCCCTGAGTGCACCGAGCGTCTGACGGAAGCCGGCGTTTGTGATACTGTTGTGATGTTTGTGATGATAGCTAGATTTTTGGCAATTCATACAGGGAAGGAACCACTGCCCCGGGTAAGGGGTAGGGTCGTTATAATTGGTCAGCTAATGCTGACCGTTGCTTTGTTTACCACTCTTGGGTGGATGTTAAATTGCAGGTGCTGATGGGTTAAATTGAATTGAGTGGAATGAAGACTTGCTGCGTAAAGGCCCTTGAAGGCCGTGCGAAGAATTCTTGGATTTCATGTGTGGCCGGCATGCGTGCCGATATATGAAATTGTATATTTGTAAAGAGCAACTTGTAAGGCCTTAAGGCCATGAGCGTGTGTGTGTTGTATACATTCCTGTTTTATATATAAATGTGGATTTTATATATTTAGTGGACATTCATGTGGTTGAGTTCTTACAACTTAAAATGCTGCGCTAGAATGTTCTGAGTTTGGATTTGAGTAGAACATGATTTGATATTCACACGTAATTCCGTCGTTTGTCTGTGCAATATGGCGTGGGGCCCCGGCTGGACCCACCATTATATTCCACATGACGAATGGGGGCGTTACAACCCGGGCTAAGGTTTGGGAAGGCGATCCTACAGTAGTGACCTGCCGCGGGGGAGAAAGGCGCATCTTTAATTCGGGCAGTGTGAGTTCAGTTGAAAACGATAAAGGGTAGCCCCTGCCAGCCGTTCAGAGAGGTCGAAGTCTCCTTTTAGCAGAGCCAAACACTCTGTAAGGGGAGAGGTCGGAGTCCCTTATTGGGAGCACCGAACACTCTGTAAAGGGAGAGGCCGGAGTCCCTTGTTGGGAACACCGAACACTCTGTAAGGGGAGAGATCGGGGTCCCTTGTTGGGAATACCGAACACTCTATAAGGGGAGAGGCCAGAGTCCCATGTTGGGAGCACTGAACACTCTCTAAGTGGAGAGGTTGGAGTCCCTTGTTGGGAGCACTGAACATTATGTAAGGGGAGAGGCCGGAGTCGTTTGTTGGGAGCACCTAACACTATGTAAGGGGAGAGATCGGAGTCCCTTGTTGGGAGCACTGAACACTCTGTAAGGGGTGAGGTCGGAGTCCCTTGACGGGCGGTCCAAACACTCTGTTACCAACAAGCAGCGAAATTGAAAAAGACACTTGTTGTTTGTGCATATGATGAGAAACTATAATTAGTTTACATATATATGAAATCATGAGATACAAGTGAAGATGTTGGATGTCCTGGACATGTTCTTCTTCAGGACGATCGTCCTGGGGATTGCATGTAACGCCCCCAAAAATTTGATAATTAATTTCAATCTACTAATTAGCGTAATATTTAGCATAAGGACGTTACGTTAGCATGGTGTTTAGCAAAGCGTCGCCGTTGGTGCGTTTTCGTGTCCATTTGGTCAAGACGACCAGAATACAAGCTTATCCGAATTGAGTTTAAAAATTAAATTTATAATAATCGTAATTCCTTAGTCTTAATTAAAACAAACTTAATTAATGGAGATTTCTTTTTGCTAATCTCGGGTCAATTTAGTTAAAGTCAACCTTGGAAATGACCAAATAAATTAAAAACATTCATAGGAAGTGATCACTTCATTAATTAAAAGAGGAAGTCAGCTGTAGTTTTATTTTTCCTAGGCTTTTTCTTCTCCCTCAAACCATCCTGATCCAGAGAAGAGAGAGAGAGAGAGAGAGAGAGAGAGAGAGAGAGAGAGAGAGAGAGAGAGGCGGAGAGTTTTGTGTTTCCTAAGCTTTCCATATACCCCAATCAAAAATTTTGGTGCTCGTTTTTCTCGACGGAGCCTAGATTTGGAGGGATCTCGTCGAGCTCTTCGCATGCATGATAAGTATTTTTTTCCTTTTCGTGAAGTTTTAGTGTCCCTAACCATCGTTTTTGCCAGATCTTTGTAATTTTTCTTGTCGATCCCGAGTGTGAGTCGATCCTTGTTGTGGAGGGCTTGGAAGGCCAATGGCTTGGTCGAAAGGTTCTGGCAAGTGGTGGTTTGTTTCCCCTTTGCATGTCCTTCTTTGAACCTTTATTTTTCCTATAAATCTACTTGTAGAAATTTTGTTTAGACTTAATTATGTGAAAGAAATTCCATGGGCAGTGTTTTTTGTTAAATCCCTTCTTAATTGTTTTCATTATTAGTTTTATTGTTTCATATACTATCAAATTTATGTTTTTCCTTCATAATAGTTAGCAATGTATGGAAATGCTATGTATTTGTTATCACTTAGATGTCCTCTATGTTTAATGCCTTCTGCTCAAATTCTGCATAGTTCATATTTTGGCTAAGTCCAAATTCGTCAACATCGATTGCAGGGGTCAAAATCTGTCTAAGTACAAATTCGACTACAATGGCTGTATGAATCAAAATCTTCACAAGTACATATTCAACTGCATCAACTACATGAGTCAAAATCTGTCGAAGTCCAAATACGACTGCATCGACTACATGAGTCAAAATCTGCCTAAGTCCAAATTTGTCTATATCGACTGCATGGGTCAAAATTTGTCTAAGTTCAAATTCGACTACATCGACTGCATGGGTCAAAATCTGCGTAAGTCCAAATTTGACTGTATGAGTCAAACTCTACATAAGTCCAAATTCGACAGCATCGACTGCATGGGTCAAAATCTGACTAAGTCCAAATTCGACTACATCGATTGCATGTGTCAAAATCTGCTTAAGTCCAAATTCAACTGCATTGACCGCATGGGTCAAAATCTGTCTAAGTCCATATTCAACTACATCAACTACATGGTTCAAAATCTATCTAAGTACAAATTTGACTACTTCGACTGCATGGGTCAAAATCTGCCTAAGTACAAATTTGACTGGATCTCTTTCAACTATAAGTCACTCTATTTTACGAACTATAAAACTCTTTTTCTACATATACTAAATTTAGAAATTTCTACATCATTAACATGATCGTTGGGTCCTCATGCTCATATAGGATAAAATGAAGTAAACTATGTATTTATTTCCACTGCGAATATATTTTCTTATTTGTGGACTAGTTAATCCACTGAACCAAGAGACACGGTTCCTTATGGTCTAAATTTAAAACTATGTTTTTTTAATTTAAATCATATGTTTTATACTAAATAGATGAGAATGTTGTTTTTACCTGAGCATCTATAGTGGTCCCCTATATGGTGTGATATCACGTCGTGTATTTTCTCTTACTCTGATAAAATGCAAATGTTGAGAAAATACGGGCTGTGATAGTTGGTATCAGAGCTATGTTAGGTTAGAATTGGTGGAGTGGAATTTTCTTGAAACAACCATTAAAAAACAAATTCTATTTTATTTTTATCTCATTTCATTTGCATACACATATCTATGTATCATTAATATGTCTTGGCAGAAGCATAAACACCACACTCATAAGCATGGCGGAAGTATACAGGGCATATTATGTAATATGAGATGCATACTATGTGTTTGTATATGGATCCTTATAGGGATATCAACATGTGACTGTTAAGTTGAAATGAGCGACTTAACATTATCACATGGATGCTTATTTAATTTTATGTTTTTTGTTACATATGATATTATATAGTATGAGATGCATAATATTTCATGTGTATGGTGTTGGAGCATGCGTTCCACACTCTTTGGTTTGAAAATAACAAATCTCGAATATATTTGATTATAGTGTGTTTGTGATCTGCAGATATAACAAGTACTACACTCAGATAATTTTGGATGGACGACGTATAACACTTTTTACAAAGTTGAGATTTCGCGGACGACATTTACTACCGCCTCGTGTTAGCGTGATGACGTCAGTCGTGTCGTATGCCATGATTCCAAATGGTTACCACGATGCGCATTATCGGAGATACTGTCAGGCGATATCGTGCTATCACAGTGTGATAGTCCTACGAACGTACACGATTTCCAACATCTAAGCGCGGTTATTACAAAGTGGGACACGTGGCATCCATTGGAGATATCGCAGATGATATTGCGCATAGCCGCGCGATGATGAAAAAACTATAAAAGGCCTGAAATTCTGGAATTTGATGTTACACACCTCCAAGAGCCTTGATCACATGCATATCCAGGTAGATAACTCCATGGAACCAAAAAAACTCCAAAGTGTTCGTGAAATCTCAAGAACGTAGAAGGGACTGTTCGTGCTTCTCATCTCCGGTGATCTTTACAAGGATTTTCCGGTCTCTTCAGTGCTCGAGACCTGAGGGAGTTTTTAATCTTATTTTCCTTTTTCTTTTTCATTCACTTTGTAATCGGTAGAGAATTCGCCACCTTGTGAGTGACGACTAGGCCCGTGTGTGGTTTAGGGGAAAATCGTCGACGTGTGTACAGTGACTAGGTCGTGGTGAGATCTAGGGGGAGTCTAGTTGATGTATCTAGGGAGAGATAGTCTTTAACCGGTCGGTTTTCAAGAGAAGGACCGGTAAATTCAAAAGGGAATTTTTTCATCACAGCCTCGGCTTCAAGCTTTATTGAAATCTATTATTTATAATTTTTATAACTTAAGAAATAAATATTCATTTTAATTTTCTTATAAATTTTTAAGTGTTTATTATGAATATTTGGTTGTTAATAAGTGTACTTGATTTTAGTAAAAATTCAACTAAGTAATTTATTAGAAGAAAAATTACAACTTTATTGACTCAAAAGTCCTTGGAAAGACTTTCTCCAACGGAGATTTGGTAAAAAAAGATTTTAAGATCACTTCCCCCGAAGTTTAATCTGAAGGTGACCGTCATCTCAGAATCACGTGATCTTAAAACTCTTTAAATTAAGAGTCTCATCAGAAATCTGAAAACACATGAAGTAGAATTGAAAATTCAACAATAAGAGTACAACTTGGAGCCAAAGAAGAAGGCGTTGGCGTTGAAGTCTAAGAAAAAAGTGGAGAGTGAAACAAATGAAGATGATGATGTGGATAATGAGAGCTTATTTGTAAGGAAATTTAAGAGGTTTATGAGGAATCTAGAGAGGAGAAATTCATTCAAGAAATACTTTAACAAAAAGGAGAGTGGAGTTAAGAAAAATAGAGGAAAAGTTGATGTTGAGGAAGATGAAGAGCGTCCGCCACCCGAGTGCTATCATTGTAGAAGGATTGATCATATTAGAAGCAAGTACCCAAAGTATCTGAAAGATAAAAAAGAGAAGAGGCGTGATAAAAAGAACAAAAAATGGTTTTGAAGGCAGAAACTTAGGATAATTCATCATCTGAAGGTTCAAGTGGTTCAGGTTTAGAAGAAAACGAGGAAGCCAACATGTGTTTGATGGGAAAGAGTGTTTTACCATCCGAAAACAAATGCAGTGACTAAAGATACACTGCGGTAACTCCTCCTTCTTATGAAGAATTATATTCTGAACTTTACAAACATGCAAATTTTTTGATTGAAGTCTTAAAGATAATGATTTATTAAAATCTGAAATTAAAATTTTATTTAAAAAAATAAAAAATAACTAGTGAATTGAAAGTGTTTGGGAAGGAGGTCACTTGTCAAGAGTGTGATCACTCTTCGCCAAAGATAAAAGAATCAGAAAAAGCTCTTACTAAGTCTCAATCCAAAGTAGATTCTCTTACCAAAGAAAAAAGGGACTTAGAGAAATCTTTAAAAACTTCTCAATCTCAAGTAGAAAGTGGCAAAAAGGCATTTATAAATCGGTGTGTTATGTTAGTCACCGAAAAATCCACTTTGAAAGCCCAGATCCATGATCTATATTTGGTTATTAAGAAATTTGGAATTGGCCGAAAATCACTGGATGTGATTTTAGCCAACCAATGTCATGGATCTGCAAAGTACGGACTTGGATATGTCACTGGAAGCTATTGCCCCGCGATAACTACTACCACTGACGATAACTCAAAGTCCAAAAAATTGAATTTTAAAAATAAAAATAAATTTTTTTATTGATCACCCATCTTTTGATAAGAGTCTGAATTCAGTTGTGAAAAGGCGTCATCACCTTTTATTATTTGTGTCAAATGTAATAGGTTTGGACACACTACTGACTCTTGCAGGAAGATAAGCTAATTTAGTTAAACAAGTCTGGTTACCTAAGACGTCCACCTACTCTATGGGAGGCACCACTTGGGTAACCAGATCTTTACTCTCATCTCCTTTCTATGTGTGTTGGCAGGCTTAGGACAAAAAAGACATGTGATACTTGCACTCAGAATGTTCAAAACACATGACAAGCAATAAACCAAAATTCCTTAGCCTTGAAATAAAGAAAAGAGGAGTGGTGACTTTTAACGACAACGGTAAAGGAAGAATCATGGGCATCAATGTAGTTGGTAACGATTTCTTTACTATTTCAAATGTTTTATTTATAGAGAGTTTGAACCATAATTTAATTTCTATAAGTCAACTATGTGATAGGGGCTTAAATTTTTTTTTTGAATCATTGTCAAACATTTGCAAAATCATTGATTCAAAAATTTAAGAAATTATTTTTACCGCACCGAGAACTCACAATGTTTATATGATTACTTTTCACGTTCTGTCTCAATCTTCACTTAAATGTTTATTTCAAAAAATGATGAATTAGAATTGTGGCATAAACGACTTGATCATTCTAGTACAAAACTTGTTGTTAAACTTCCAAAAATAATTTGATTAAGAGTTTACCTTTGTTAGAAGAAAAGATTTCTTCTTTAAGTACATCGTGTCAAAAAGAAAAATTCTCAAAATCATCTTTTAAAAGCAAAAATATTTTTTCTACGACCAGATTTTTACAATTAATTCACATGGATTTATTTGGTCTAGTTACTACTCAAAGTCTAGGATGTATAAAAATATACTTTTGTTTTAAGAGATGATTATTCATGTTTTTATTAGACAATCTTTTTAGTTTCCAAATCCAATGTGTATTTTGAATTTACAAAATTATGTATTCGTATTCAAAATAAACATGATTTAAAAATTAAATGCATATGATCAGATCATAGAGGTGAGTTTGAGAATGATAGAATTTTTCTTGTACTGAATTAGGGATTAAGCATGAATTTTCTGCTCCTCGCACAGCACAACAAAGTGGTGTAGTGGAGTGGAAAAATATAACTATTCAAGAACTATCACGTACTATGTTATCTAAATATAAATTATCCAGATCTTTTTGGGCTATAAGTTTTTGTATTGCTTGTTATGTGATAAATTGTGGCATGCTACATTTATTTTTAAAACTTATGCCATATAAGCTATATTATAAAAAAACTAATGTATCTTATTTTAGAGTTTTTGGATGTAAATATTTCATTTTTAATACAAAAGTTGCTTTAGTTAAATTTAATGGAAAATGTGATGAATGGATTTTTATTGGTTAGTCTTCAACTACTAAAGCTTATAGAGTTTTAATAAAAAGATAAAAATAGTTGAAGAATCAATTCATGTTAAATTTGACGAGTTTGTTCCTTGTGTAGAAGCTAATCCTACAGGAAATGGTGAAAACTACTTCCTTCTTTGGAGAAGGATGATGAAAAAGATCCTTGGAGAACAAGAACAAGTAGATAAAGAACAAAAAGAAGAAGAAGTTGAAGAATATGTGCCTCCAAGAGAACTTATTTTTTCAAAAGATCATCCACAAGAATTGATAATTGGAAAACCATCAAGAGGGGTAAGTACTCGTTCTTCTTCTCGAGATTTATTTTCAAACCTTTATTTTGTTTCCAATATAGACCCTAAAAATATTTCAACTGCTTTAAATGATGAATCTTAGTTTTTAGCTTTGAATGATGAACTCAATCAACTTGGGCATAATAAGGTTTGAAAACTTATAAAGAGACCATCTGATCATCCTGCTATATAAGTTAAATGTATTTTCAAGAATAAATTAGATAGTGAATCTAGGATCACTGGAAATAATGCTAGACTTGTAGCAAAAAGTTATGCTTAGATTGAGGGGGTAAATTTTGATGAAACATTTGCACTCATAGCACGTCTTGAAGCAGTTAGAATTTTTTTACTTTTGCTAGTTTCAAAAGATTTAAAGTATTTCAAATGGATGTGAAAAATGCTTTTTTAAACTTTTACATTAAGGAAGAAGTTTATGTAAAATAACCCCCAGGTTTTGTGAATGAAAATTTTCTGGGTCATGTTTATAAATTAGACAAAGCACTTTATGTTTTGAAACAAGCACCTCATGCATGGTATGAAAGATTAACTTTATATTTATTAAAAAATGATTATAAAATGGGTAGTGCTGATTGTATACTCTTCATTAAGCATGTTAATAATGATTTGGTAGTTTTACAAATATATGTTGATGCTATTATTTTTGGAGCCACTAATGAAGAGTTATGTAATGATGCTGTGAATGTTATGAAAAATGAATTTGAAATGAGCTTGATAGGAAAACTTACATATTTTTTATGTTTCTAAATTACTCAAAAATATGAGGGTATTTTTATTTATCAATCAAAAAATATTCATGATGTTTTTAAAAGATTTGTATTTGAAAACATTAAGCAAGCTAGTACTCCTATTAGTGTTTCATTAAAGTTAGGAAAAGATAAAAGTGATATTTCTATTAATCAAACTTTATGTAGAGGAATGATATGATCATTATTATATTTAACTACATCTAGACCTAATATTATATTTGCAGTTTGTTTATGTGCTAGATTTCAGGCTAATCCTAAAAAATCTCATTTAAAAACGGTTAAACGAATTTTTAGATATCTTATTGGTACTTCAAAATTAGGTTTATGGTATCCTCGTAATGATAATTTTATCTTACATGGTTATTCTGATTATGCTTGTTGTTCTTTAGATCATAAGAGCACAGGTGACATTTGTCATTTTTTAGGCCTGTCACTTATTTCTTGGTCGAGCAAGAAACAGGATTCTGTTGCCCTCTCCACCACTGAGGCCGAATATATTGCATTGTGTAGTTGTTGTGCACAAGCCCTTTGGATGAAACAAACTTTAGAAGATTTTGGGGTAAAACAACAAACTATAGAATTAAAATGTGATAATAAAATTGCAATCGGTCTAACATAAAATCCAGTACATCATTCATTGTCTAAAAACATAGATGT
This sequence comes from Platanthera guangdongensis, assembly GCA_039583875.1. Taxonomy (NCBI): domain Eukaryota; kingdom Viridiplantae; phylum Streptophyta; class Magnoliopsida; order Asparagales; family Orchidaceae; genus Platanthera; species Platanthera guangdongensis. Next base: position 149,498,295 of record CM077159.1, on the reverse strand, counting down.
TCAATATCATTTTATTAGACACCATATTAAAAAGGATAATATTAAAATCAATTTTATAGGAATTGATTCACAACTTGCCGATATTTTCACTAAACCACTTCCTGATTCACGCTCTTCTACGCTAAGACTAGAGTTAGGTGTCCTAGATATTTCAAACTGAAAATATATTGACTTATTTAAAAAACTAACAAAAAGATAATCACATCACACAACATCAACATTAAGATAACCATAATTTAATTCATCACAGATTGTCTTAACATAACTGATATAATAAGTAGTCATCTAGAAGAAAATTAACACATCAACACATAATGTCTCACATCGCAGAAAATAAGAAAATCTGATAATTCATTGTTGTTGGGTGACAGCTGCTATCTCCCCGTGATAGCGCTAGTAACCTCAACATGCATAAAATCAAATTAGAATTCACAATCCTTGCTGGTGGCTAGTTGGTCCTCGCTCGAGCTTTGGTCTCGTTATTTCCTTGGTCGTCTCATACGTCGAATAGAGTGACTAGTAGGATCCTCCACTGTAATCTCCCACTTTTTCTCTTCTGTCGGGGTCGCTTTGAGTTTCAAATCTCGAGGGATGAAATTCATAAATTTCTTCATTCCTTTAAGCCATGTAGTTGTCTCGACATGTTGTGTCTCCACCAAGTCATATAGCCCATCTATTTTTTCTCATAGCGATCCACCTCGAGAAAGTGAAGGTACAGTCAATGCAAAGGCTTCTTCTCGAGTCGATCGTGGTATGGCTAAAGTGTATGCTTCACCATGTCTAGTCTGGAATCTATTCATCTCTGTGTTGTAAATAAGCGGAATGTAGTCGTCTACATATAGACTTTGGTGGATACATTTATAGTTCGAGTATATCACTCATTATATCACGCTTCCAAATAAAAGTGTGTTGAACTTTTTTTCATTGGATCTTTCATCTTATATGTGTAGCGAATCACTAGTAACACTAGATCGGCTACATCAAATGGCTCTTTCGCTAAAATTATCTGAGTCACCAAAGTAAGATGTGCAGTAATCATCTTAGTATCCCTTGCTTTAAGCAACATGTATTCCTTAGGACATCTTGAATCATATATGCATCCGAAGTAAGGCTCGTTGTAGAACTGATAAGTGTCTTTTTGGATGTTCCATGAAGTAATAGGTTGGACTGTGTCCAATCCCTATCTTTTTGGTAAATTTCAACTATATCTAGTACATTACCGCAATCTATGAGTCCAAATTCATTCCGCAAATCATCATGTGTTATCTTTACTACTCCGCTTTGAATGTGTGATAGTACTCCTCCATTTAGCCCGATGAAGGAAGGATCTTCTAAATGATTATAGAATTCTCGAACAAAAATCGAGCTAAACATATCAGGGATGATTAAGGACATTATAACTGCCTATGCCAGTAGATCATAGGTATATGTGTTTCGTGTTAGATCAATTCTATGATCTTAGCAATTCCTATAGCGGCCTTCTTGATTCATGAATGCAATTGATATCCAGAGTGAGGGTTGCTGAAAGAACTTTTGCGTGCTCTTGCGCTGAAGGCTATTCCTGTAAATTATTCGAAAAATTAATTAGAAGGCGGAATTTTTATTACCGTCAGGCGATAGTGACTATCCCCGGACAATAGCTGTTATGCATCTCCATACCAAAATTTCAATCAAAAATCCCATATCTATGTTTTTAAGTCTACATTAACTCAAAAACCAACCTTAAAATTCAATATACGATATAGAACTACTAGATCCATGCAAATATAACCCCAACCCTAAGTTTTTCCAAAACTCCTTCAAATCACTTCAAATCTAGAAATTTCCATCATGAAAACACTTTTTAATCACATAGGACTTTCCAAAATGCAACCAAAATCAACATCTACAAAAAAATTCAACCAAACCCATCAAGATTACCTTGGATTCGAAGCTTCTGTCGGCAACACAACAGGTTTTCACGATAGGGTTTCAGAGTCATTACTTTCATTTTTCATTACTCTCTTGTTTCCTGTATAACACACATATTTTAGAAATATTTGAAGTTGGGTTATACATTCAAGAAAGTTGTTCAATGTGATTTTCATTTTTCAAGTTTCATATAACATTGTGCACATTTTTTTCATGCTTCAAATATCTCCTTTTTACAATGGTTTTGTGATTAGTAAATGTTTCAAATTATTTTTGTATGTCTCTAAGTATTACTAATATTTTATACATGACAATGACTTCACACTTACACCTTTTGGTATAATATAAGTGTTTAAAAACATTTCAACATACATTAATGTGTTTTTGTTTCACATTATAACTTTGATCTACATACCACAACTTATTTATCATTGAATCAACTTATTTATCATTGAATCTTGCACAATTTGTTTTACTTGACACGACATTGAAAATATTATGTTGTGCTATACAAGTGGATTCGGAGTCCTGAATGATAAAAAAAGAGAAAAAGAAAACAAAAATGTGATATAAAAAATAATAATTACAAAATTTATTCTTCGAATAATATGCTCAGGATACTTCACCAAGCACTACTCACCCTCCTGATAAGTCTTAATGAGCATTGTGAGGTTGAGCACCTTGAAAAGAATCGTAAAGTACCTTATGCACACACTTTTGGCCATTTTCTTTTCTCTAACGTGCAACGGATTCATACATGACCATAAAGTCGTCTCTGAATAGTCATTGTTATGTGTTTACATTTCATATTTTTCATGTGATTTTTAAATTACCTCGCTTGTTCTTTTCTACCAAAGCATCATTATACACATCATGATCAATTATAAAAAATTTTCTCATGAGAATTGGACTTAAAATGATTTTCATATTTCTATATCACATTTCATTCTTCTTTTAGATATTTTTGGCATGAATCTACAAATGTTTTTATGATTACCTGATACTTTATATCATACACATTGTTCACTTTATATTTAATTCCAAACCCACCTTTTACTGTCTATTTATGTCAAGTATGTTTACTGCACCGCTTTTCATTCACTTTCGTTTCAAATTCTTCCTAAATTTCATGTTTCCACTTCCATATCTTTTGCTAATAAGAAAAGGGGGAGAATATCGAAAGAACTATATTGTTAATGGCGGGTAGCTTACATTAAGGGAAAATAGCTTACATTCAGGGGAGTAGCTTATATTAAGGGGAAGTAATAATTTACTTCATAAATTTCTGAACATGAACATATTAATAAGACATGACTCATCCATTTAGAGGGAGTATGTGCACTTCAAGTACTTATGTTGCTTATCATATATTGTACGCCTTATTATAGATTATAGAGGATTTCTTTTTAAGTGGATTTGTTATTATCAAAAGGAGAAGATTGTTGGAGCATGTGTTCTGCACTCCTTAGTTTGAAAATAACAAATCTCGAATGTATTTGATCATAGTCTATTTGTGGTGTGAACATATAACAAGTACAACACTCTAGTAATTTTGGATGGGCGACGTACAATATTATTTACAAAGTTAAGATATCACAGGAGACATTTACTATGACCCGCATTAGCGTGATGACGTCAGTCGTGCCGTAGGCCACGATTCCAAATGGTTACCACGATGCACATTATTGGAGATACTGACATGTGATATCGAGCAATCTCGACACGATAGTCCCCTAACCGTACACGATTTCTAGCATCTTAGCACAGTTATTGCAGAGTGGTACGCATTGTCATAACCCGCATTTTCCCAACAATTTAATTATATCAGAGTACGGGAAAATACGCGTTGTGATCCCACGTCGTGAAGGGGATAACTGCAGACGCTCATGCAAGACTCCAAACTCTACAGTTTAAAAGAAAACATAGGTTATTATGACTGAAATCCAGTTTAAATTAAGAAGGTAAACGTATCCCTCGGCTCAGTGGATCATCTAGTCCACGATTCAAAAATATAGTTTATACGCTTGCGGAAGATACTTGTTTTAAATTGACTCTAACATCCTACATGAGTATAAATGTCCACGAGGAACAACTCATGCTAAGCAAACTCTAAATTTATAATAAGTATGAGAAAAAGTCTTTACGCTGACCAGGAAAATAGTGACTTAGTTTTAAAAGAGGTTGCAGGGATGCTTTACTAATAATAAGTTTTTATAAGCTTAAAAATATCTAACATGCAGTCCTAACAATAAATGATCTCAGAGAGCAAGTAATCCAAATCAAAGAAGAAGAAAACCACATCAGCTAGCAAGTGGCAAAATCAACAACTCTGTGGGCGTCGACAATCTGACACAAACCCACAGTAAAACAGTATGTCTGAACTAGGAAAAAGAAAAAAAAAACTGAACGACAACTACCTCGCTACTGCGAGGTGCAAGACCACCACTGACACTGCCGCTAAGAGAGTTCAAAACTAGCTCCACTACCTGCTACGGCTCTGAACCTAAGGTATTCAAAAAAAAAACAGAACGTCTCAGCAAGTAGGTACAAATGGTGGCAAAAAAATTAAGCAAAAGTAAACAAAGGTCAAAAGGGGTACCAACCCAAGACCAAAAATACTGACATAAAGTACGAAGTAAGCATGAAACAGGAAAGGAACACTTACGTGAATCGTCACGTACAATGCAAACACACCATATGCACAAGGCAATAAGGTGACGAACATGAGTAAATCATAAGGAAGAAAATCCATAACCTTTATTAACCACTTGTGGTCACTCTACCTAAAAACACGGGCGAGATGGTCACTTAGCTGTACACACCCCTCACGAAGATTAAATCCGTTTAACTGCGGGAGAGATTCATGCACTCCACCATACACCGCAGATGCCCAAAACACCGGTAGAATTCCAAAAGTTACTAATAAAGGAAACAACCTTGCGGAGGTGGTCACGCCCACTAACTCCCGAAACCAAGGAAAAACCAAAGAAACCACAACACCAACATCTCGGGACTTGGCACATCGGATACTATATGACATTTCTAGATTAAAGACACGGTTGATCAACCTTTAGAAACGGTTTACAATCCTACATAGACACTAACACGTCCAACAACGATAGACGAAACAATTTAATTCACCGATAAAATATTCTAAAGATGATTGTACGCACCTAGTAAAGATCGAAATTACGATGACCAGATTTTATAATTTTTTTTGAGTGATCTTCAAGAAGGAGTAAACATAATCGTAGTTTGGAAAGACAACACAAAAGGCAAGAAAAATAAGGAACAAAGACATAACGGTTACCATCAAACCGGACAAGGAACAACGAAGGAAAACCACCACTTGCCTTGGTTGTACCGGAAAAAGTTCTCTGAATCGCTCCGCGTCGTAGATCGGGGAAGAGAACACGGGAGAAGTTGAGATCTAGACAAAAATGGCAGAAAAGGAGTTAGGGCCGAAAAACCCTAACGAAAAAAATCAAGGAATGGGGAAGAAATTACCACGATAGCATAGCTCTCGGCGAGAGCTTTCCGGATCTACGTTCGGTTGAAGATTTCGAGCACCGGAGCTCCGTCGGTGGCCATCGGAAGATTCACGAAAAGAACTCTCTCTCTCTCTCGCTCGCTGTTCTGGTTCGGGAGAAAAGGAATCGGAGAAGAAGAAGTTCTATTCAAACCTAAGTCTAAGAATATATATATATATATATATATATATATATATATATATATATATATATATATATATATATATATATGTAAAAGTACTTATAAATTTTTTTGTCTAAATACAAGAAAACGTGTGATTTATGAGTAGCTACGGGGAAACCGAAAATACAGGTTTAATATGGCTTCAAATCGAAAAGTTCATAACATGAAAGTTGTAGATCTCGTCGAGACGAACAAATTTCATGTTGACCATGTTTTTATACGATGCCGTTTTGACCCTCAAACCGGCGCCCGAATGCAAATAACCGGGAATAACTCGAGATGTATAAGGCTACTCGAGTATATGAGGGCAAGGTACTCGAGAGGAACTTAAACTACTCGAGTAAAATCAGTAGGACTCGAGAGAATTCAATATTACTCGAGAAAAAACCATTATACTCGAGATAAAACAATAGTACTCGAGTAGATCAAGGGTACTCGAGTAGAAATCAATAATACGCTTTATTTACGAGCAGTTTTGGGAAAATTGAAAATGGAGATTGAAGATGGCTTCAAATAAAAGAGTGTCCAACATGCAAGTTGTAGATCTCGTCGAGAAAACCAAATTTTATGTTAACCATTTTTCCATACGATACCGATTTGACCCTCAAAACAGCATCCGAACGTTAACCACAATGGACTACTCGAGTAACAGAAATTACCTACTCGAGTAGCAGAATTGACCTACTCGAGTAGCAGAATGACATACTCGAGTAACAGATTGACCTACTCGAGAAGCAGAATGACCTACTCGAGTAGCAGAATGACCTACTCGAGTAGCAGAAATGTCCTACTCGAGTAGTAGAATGACCTACTCGAGTAGCAGAATTGACCTACTCGAGTAGCAGAAATGACCTACTCGAATACCTAAAGAAATCACTCGAGTATAATTGCAGTAAACAACAATTCTTTTGCAAATATACCCTTTTGATCAAACTATATGAAAGAATAGTAAAAGACATTTTTGAATAGTACTTTAATAATAAAATATTCATATTTATATATTTTTTAATAAGGAAACCACGAGATCTAAACGGAGGCCCGAACGAGCGCCGAATCAAACGAAATTCGCACTGTAGACGAACACTGACGTCACTAACACAATGACGAAGTCAAAATGAAAATCCGACGAGCCATTCTCGGGATATTAATCTTCAAAGTATACGGCGAACATAAACAATCCAAAACTTCAATCGCGCGCCGAGACTCCAAAAATGCTCGGATTGCGATGAAACTTGACGAGCAACTCTAAAATCACATAACTTAAATTCCAAATGCAAGATTTTCTCATTACAACAAGAATTCATCCGACTCAACCGCACGGACGCGAAAATGCTTTAACGACATTGCGTCGCCAACTCGACGTTAAAAGTCACGTCACAACGTCATAAATATGACGATGTCCATTCTAATAAAATCATCGAAAAATCGGTGGCGTTACAGTCACTCCCCCTAAAAAGAAGTTTCGTCCCGAAACTTAATACAACTCCAAGGTCAAACCAAAACGATAAAATCAAACATGACTGAAAACATAAAGACATACCCGAAACTAAGAGGAGGTGCGGATGAGATTCCCTCATCGCCGATTCCAATTCTCACGTCGCGCTCTCGACGTCTTGATTCCTCAAAAGAACCTTGACCATAGGAATGGTCTTTCTCCGTAACACACGCTCTTGAGAATCCAGAATACGAACAGGTTCTTCCACATATGTAAGGTTAAGCTGAATCTGGGGCATCGAGTCGAGGACTTGACGATCATTACGAACATACTTCCACAACTGGCTCACACGGAACACATCATGGACACCAGGGAAGGTTGCAGGCAACTCCAACCTATAAGCTGACACTCCGATGCGCTCAAGAATCTGGAAAGGTCCCACATACCGGGGGTCTAACTTGTGGTTCCTTCCAAACCTTTTAACGCCAGACATCAGAGAAACCTTTAGAAAACCAAGTCTCCAACGACAAACTCCAAATCGACCCTTCGTTGATTAGCATACTTCTCATAGCGCTCTTGAGCCACACAGAGCTTTTCTCGAATACGAGTCACATCACAATTCATCTCCTCAAGGGCTTCCGGACCTAGCAATGGTCTCTCACCAACCTCAGCCCAAAATAAGGGAGTCCTACAACGCCTCCCATACAAGGCCTTAAATGGGGCCATTTGCAGACTCACTTCATAACTATTATTGTAAGCAAATTCCATGAGTCTGAGACGTTCATCCCAAGCACCACCATGATCCAAAATATAACACCTGATCATATCCTCCATGATCTGATTAACTCGCTCTGTTTGACCATTCGTCTACGGATGATAGGCGGTGGAATACCTTAAATCAGTACCTAACCCCTCTTGTAAACTTTCCAAAAATGAGACGTAAATCTGGAGTCTCGATCTGATATGATGCTGACAGGTACTCCATGTAATCTGATGACCTCTTCAAGATACAGCTCAGCTATCTTCTTCATGGAATACCCAATCTTAAAGGGCACAAAGTGAGCACACTTTGACAATCTATCGACTATTACCCAAACAGAGTCGTGCCCACGGGGAGATTTTGGTAGACCTGTGATGAAATCCAATGAAATACTCTCCCACTTCCACTATGGAATATCTAGCGGTGTTAGTTTACCACCAGGCCTTCTATGATCTGCTTTAACACGCTGACACGTGTAACATTCTGACATAAACCTTGCTATGTCATTCTTCATTCCTGACCACCAAACAATTTGCTTTAGATCTTTATACATCTTGGTGGAACCGGGATGGTAGAAAACACTGGAACCATGAGCTTCTTTACAAATCTTAGCCCGAATGTCACCAATGGCAGGAATACAAAATCTACTCTGATATTTCAGAGTACCTAACTCGTCCAAAGATAAATCAGGTAACTATCCTTTCTCAGTTTTCTTCCAGAGGTGCAACAAATCAGGATCCTCCTTCTGGTGCACTCTGGTAAGGGAGATCCAAGAGGGCTCTTCTGCTTCTAAACTAGCAGACACAAAACTACTCTCAACCTCAATGTCCATCAACAAGAATTCTTCCCCCAGGGATTGTACAGACAGATTGAAGATTTCAGCCGTCTTTCTACTCAAAGCATCAGCTACTACATTAGTCTTTCCTGGGTGATAAAGGATCTCTACTTCATAATCTACTACATACTCCAACCACCTACATTGGCGCAGATTTAACTCCTTTTGAGTGAATACGTACTTCAAACTCTTATAATCTGTGTAGATCTTGCACAGCGCGTCGTACAATAAATGTCTCCAAAGCTTCAACGCATAAATTACCGCAGCAAACTCTAAATCATGCGTAGGATAGTTTCTTCCGTGAACTTTTAATTGCCTTGATCCGTATGCAATCACCTTTCCTTCTTGCATCAGAACACAACCAAGTCCAATGTGTGATGCATCCACATATACAACATACTCAAGTCCTTCAGTAGGCAGAGTTAAAACTCGAGCAGTACACAATCTCTTTTTCAGCTCTTGAAAGGCTTCTTCACACTTATCGCTCCAAATAAACGTGATGTTCTTCTGTGTTAGTCTAGTTAGAGGGGCAGACAACACAGAGAACCCTTCCACAAACCTTTTATAGTAATCGGCCAGATCCAAAAAGCTCCTAATCTCCTTAGGAGTTGAAGGTCTCTTCCATTCCATCACAACAAAAATCTTTGTTGGGTCTACGGAAATACCGTCCTTACTCACAACATGTCCCAAAAATGACACCTGGGGTAACCAAAATTCACGCTTACTCAACTTAGCATAGAGCTTGTGCTCCCTCAGGATTTCCAAAACCAAACGTAAGTGTTGAGTATGCTCCTCAACACTGCGGGAATACACTAGACGTCGTCTATGAACACAATAACAAAATGGTCCAAGAAATCCTTGAACACTCTATTCATTAAATCCATGAATGCAGAGGGTGCATTAGTCAGTCAAAAGGACATCACCAAGAACTCAAAATGCCCGTGCGGGGAATGAAAAGTCGTCTAGGGTACATCATCCTCACGGACTCTCAACTGGTGGTAGCCTGAACGAAGATCAATCTTCGAAAACACAACGCATCCCCGCAACTGATCAAATAGGTCATCAATTCGAGGCAACAGATATCGGTTCTTAATGGTTACCTTATTTAATTCTCAATAATCTATGCAGAGCCTCATAGAACCATCCTTCTTCTTAACGAATAAAACAGGAGCACCTCATGGAGAATAACTTGTCCTAATAGAACCACACTGCAGCAGCTCATCCAGCTGAGTACGCAATTCTTCTAACTCACGCGGAGCCATACGGTAAGGTGCCTTAGCAATTGGACGAGTACCTGGCTCGAGGTCTATCACAAACTCCACCCCTCTTTCAGGAGGAAGTCCTGGAAGACTATCCGGAAAGACATCTGGAAACTCTCGCACCACCGAGACATCCTCAAGACGTGGTGCAACAAAAGCTGTTTCCAAAGCTGACAGAGAAACAAGATACGCCTCGCAACCAGACTCTAAAGCTCGGCAAGCACGCACTGCAGAAATAAGGAGGGAACCCTTACCTGGAGAACCATATACACTCATAGGTTGACCTTTGTCCATCCTGAAATCCAACCGCTTAGCCTTGCATCGGATGACTGCATCATACTTGGACAACCAGTTCATGCCCAAAATCACGTCAAAGTCTGCCAGATGCAATACCATCAGATCCGCAAAAGCTATGAAATCGCCTAGATAAATAGGGCATCTCTGAATTCCGTGATTTGATATCACCAGATCTCCAGAAGGAAGTTTGACGTTGAAGGAGTCCTCTAACTGAACCACCTCCAAACGATGTCTATCTACGAAACTCCGGGCCACGAAGGAATGGGTGACACCCGAATCAAAAAGGATGCGCGCCCACCTATTCCGCACCTTAAACTCCCCTAAAACGTAACGCACATAACTAAACGAACAAAACTAAAGCAAACAATGTAGGGTAAAAGTAAAACTAGAATCTGGCCTGATATCACCTGGGTAGAGGTCTGAGCTTCATCTCTAGTCACCACATTTAGCTTTCCTTTTCCCTTATCCTGGGCTGGTGGCGGCGGCAGAGCTCGAAGTGGGGTATGCTGCAGTGGGGACTGATCCTGAGGGCACGAAGACTTCATGTGTCCCTTCTGCCCGCACTGGAAGCAAGTCTTTTCTTTCATCCAGCAACGATTCATATCATGCCCCTTCTTTGAACAGAATGAGCACACCAGCTCTCCCTTGGGTGCGCCTTGGATAGCGAGCACCTGCTGCTGCTTCAGGGTGGCGGTCCTCTTGAAACACCTTTCATAAGAGTGGCCAGGTCGACCACAGAAGCTACAAATTCCCCTACCTTTCTTTTTCGAAGGAGGGCTGGATGCCCTAGAACATCCATCCTCAACACCTTTCCTCTTATATTTTCTCGCCGCAGCACCTTGATTCTTGGCATTTTCAATCGCCTCAACCTTCAGTGCGGCCTCCACTGCCTCAACATAAACTTCTGCTCGATAAGCGCATGCCAACTGCTGGACATTGCTTCTTAGTCCACCAAGAAAACACTTCACTCTTCCCCCCTCCGAAGCTACCAAATCGAGAGCAAATCTACTCAACTTGCTAAACTCAATCTCGTACTCGCTCACCGTGAGCTGTCTCTGCTTAAGATGCAGAAATTTATTCATGAGACGGTCCTGCTCAATCGAGGGCCGAAACCTTTTCAGCAGCATCTTCTTAAAAGAGTCCCAGGAACAGCCATCCTTCATACTCTCCTTTTCACGAATCCACCAACTCTTTGCTAGGACTTTTAACTGATAGGCTGCAATCATAACCTTCTGGGATTCTAGAATCCCGGAATATGAAAACATCTCTTTGATGAAGATGATCCAATCATCCAAAATCATAAAGTCGGCACTCCCGTCGTAGGTGGGAGGTCCCAATCGTTGGAAGTGCGATATGAAATTCATTTCTAGTGGTATTGCCAATGGGGACACCAGAGGGGCAGGAGTATCGGGCACAGCTTGACCTAAGGCAAGATCTTGCACTGAAGGTTGCTGCGCTGGAGCGACAGACAACAATGACTGAATTTGCGATTGCATCGCAACTAATTGTCTCGACAGAGCCTCATTGCTCTGACGCAGACTCTCGATAATCGCATCACTTTGCGCTCCCGACGACTCACCCTCCGACTGGGGAGTCGACCTCGTCGCAATACGCTTAGGAGGCATTTCTAAACAAAGACAAATGAACAACTCAATTAAAATCCTAGATTACGACTTGGGCAAACAAAACTAGTTCATACCATACTTGAAAGACACTTGCTTAAGCTGTCACTTGCTCTAGGATTTTATAATGATAATATGTCCTACTTAGGATAATATCCTATCATACTATTGACTCATGTGCCTATGATATAAATGTATGGATACTTTACTCTTATTTAAAAGTCATGTGTGTACATGTGTCATCGTGTAAATCTTTAGCTTGGCATGTTGTGCTTATGTTACGTTATGCTATGCATGTGGTGCTATGAATTCTATAAAAGGCCTTAATGCATGTTATGAGCGGCATACACATGCAATGTTATGCATCTCATACTACATAATATTACATGCAACGAAAAGAAAACGTGCTAATGTGCATTCATGTGGTGAGGTTTTCATCCCATACTACATAACCCTCACATGTTACCACCTATGGTGGATCCATATACCAACACAAATTATGCATCCCATACTACATAATATGCCTCGTATACTTCTAATCATGCTTATGAGTGTAGTGTTCATGCTTTAGCCAAGACGTACTGATGACACATCGGTGTGTGTATGATATGACACTAAACAACTAACACTAACAAGGGAAGCTTGCCCGACTCATTGTCAAGCAACCTCCCTCTGATACCAACTGTCACAACCCGCATTTCCCCAACAATTTAATTATATCAGAGTACGGGAAAATACGCGTTGTGATGCCACGTCGTGTAGGGGATAACTGCAAACGCTCAGACAAGACTCCAAACTCTACAGTTTAAAAGAAAACATAGGTTATTATGACTGAAATCCAGTTTAAATTAAGAAGGTAGTCGTATCCCTCGGCTCAGTGGATCATCTAGTCCACGATTCAAAAATATAGTTTATACGCTTGCGAAAGTTACTTGTTTTAAATTGACTCTAACATCCTACATGAGTATAAATGTCCCCGAGGAACAACTCATGCTAAGCTGACTCTAGATTTATAATAAGTATGAGAAAAAGTCTTTATGCTGACCAGGAAAATAGTGACTTAGTTTTAAAAGAGGTTGCATGGATGTTTTACTAATAATAAGTTTTTATAAGCTTAAAAATATCTAACATGCAGTCCTAGCAATAAATCATCCCAGAGAGCAAGTAATCCAAATCAAAGAAGAAGAAAACCACATCAGCTTGCAAGTGGCAAACTCGACAACTCTGTGGGCGTCAACAATCTGACACGAACCCACAGTAAAACAGTATGTCTTAACTAGGAAAAAGAAAAAAAACTGAACGACAACTACCTCGCTACGGCAAGGTGCAAGACCACCACTGACACTGCCGCTAAGAGAGTCCAAAACCAGCTCCACTACCTGCTACATCTCTGAACCTAAGGCATTCCAAAAAAAAAAAACAAAACGCCTCAGCAAGTAGGTACAAATGGTGGCAGAAAAATTAAGCAAAAGTAAACAAAGGTCAAAAGGGGTACCAACTCAAGACCAAAAATAATGACATAAAGTACGAAGTAAGCATCAAACAGGAAAGGAACACTTACGTGAATCGTCACGTACAATGCAAACACACCATATGCACAAGGCAATAAGGTGACGAACATGAGTAAATCATAAGGAAGAAAATACATAACCTTTATTAACCACTTGTGGTCACTCTACCTAAAAACATGGGTGAGATGGTCACTTAGTTGTACACACCCCTCACGAAGATTAAATCCGTTTAACTGTAGGAGAGATTCACGCACTCCACCATACACCGCAAATGCCCAAAACACCGGTAGAGTTCCAAAAGTTACTAATAAAGGAAACAACCTTGCGGATGTGGTCACGCCCACTAACTCTCGAAACCAAGGAAAAACCAAAGAAACCACAACACCAACATCTCGGGACTTGGCACATCGGATACTACATGATATTTCTAGATTAAAGACACGGTTGATCAACCTTTAGAAACGGTTTACAATCCTACATAGACACTAACACGTCCAACAACGATAGAAGAAACAATTTAATTCACCGATAAAACATTCTAAGGATGATTGTACGCACCTAGTCAAGATCGAAATTACGATGACCAGATTTTATAATTTTTTTTTTGAGTGATCTTCAAGAAGGACTAAACATAATCGTAGTTTGGAAAGACAACACAAAAGGCAAGAAAATTAAGGAACAAAAGCATAACGGTTACCATCAAACCGGACAAGGAACAACGAAGGAAAACCACCACTTGTCTTGGTTGTACCGGAAAAAGTTCTCTGAATCGCTCCGCGTCGTAGATCGGGGAAGAGAACACGGGAGAAGTTGAGATCTAGACAAAAATGGTGGAAAATGGGTTAGGGCCGAAAAACCCTAATGAAAAAAACAAGGAATGGGTAAGAAATTACCACGATAGCGTAAATCTCGGCGAGAGCTTTCCGGATCTACGTTTGGTTGAAGATTTCGAGCACCGGAGCTCCGTCGGCGGCCACCGGAAGATTCACGAAAAGAACTCTCTCTCTCGCTCGCTGTTCCGGTTCGGGAGAAAAGGAATCGGAGACGAAGAAGTTCTATTCAAACCTAAGTCTAAGAATATATATATATATATATATATATGTGTGTGTGTGTGTGTGTGTGTGTAAAAGTACTTATAAATTTTTTTGTCTAAATACAAGAAAACGTGTGATTTATGAGTAGCTACGGGGAAACCGAAAATACAGGTTTAATATGGCTTCAAATCGAAAAGTTCATAACATGAAAGTTGTAGATCTCGTCGAGACGAACAAATTTCATGTTGACCATGTTTTTATACGACGCCGTTTTGACCCTCAAAACGGCGCCCGAATGCAAATAACAGGGAACAACTCGAGATGTATAAGGCTACTCGAGTATATGAGGGCAAGGTACTCGAGAGGAACTTAAACTACTCGAGTAAAATCAGTAGGACTCGAGAGAATTCAATATTACTCGAGAAAAAAACCATTATACTCGAGATAAAACAATAGTACTCGAGCAGATATCAATAATACACCCTATTTACAAGCAGTTTTGGAAAACTTGAAAATGGAGGTTGAAGATGACTTCAAATCAAAAAGTGCCCAACATGAACATTGTAGATCTCGTCGAGACGAACAAATTTTCATGTTGACCATTTTTCCATACGATGTCGTTTTGATCCTCAAAATATCATCTGAACGTAAACCTCAATGGACTACTCGAGTTACAGAAATGACCTACTCGAGTAGCAGAATGACCTACTCGAGTAGCAGAATGACCTACACGAGTAACAGAAATGACCTACTCGAGTAGCATAAATGACCTACTCGAGTAACAGAAATGACCTACTCGAGTAGCAGAAATGACCTACTCGAGTAGCAGAAATGACCTACTCGAGTAGCAGAAATGACCTACTCGAGTAGCAGAATTGACCTACTCGAGTAGCAGAATGACCTACTCGAGTAGCAGAATGACTTACTCGAGTAACAGAAATGACCTACTCGAGTAGCAGAAATGACCTACTCGAGTAGCAGAAATGACCTACTCGAGTAGCAGAAATGACCTACTCGAGTAGCAGAATTGACCTACTCGAGTAGCAGAATGACCTACTCGAGTAGCAGAATTGACCTACTCGAGTAGCAGAAATGACCTACTCGAGTAGCAGAAATGACCTACTCGAGTAGCCGAATGACCTACTCGAGTAGCAGAATTGACCTACTCGAATAGCAGAAATGACCTACTCGAGTACCTAAAGAAATCACTCGAGTATAATTGCAGGAAACAACAATTCTTTTGCAAATATACCCTTTTGATCAAACTATAAGAATGAATAGTAAAAGACATTTTTGAATAGTACTTTAATAATAAAATATTCAAATTTATATATTTTTGAATAAGGAAACTACGAGATCTAAACGGAGGCCCGAACGAGCGCCGAATCAAACGAAATTCGCACCGTAGACGAACATTGTCGCCACGAACACAAGGCGAAGTCAAAACGAAAATCTGACGAGTCATTCCCGGGATATTAATCTTCAAAGTATACGGCGAACGTAAACAATCCAAAACTTCAATCGCGCGCCGAGACTCCAAAAATGCTTGGATTGCGACGAAATTTGACGAGCAAGTAAAAAATCACATAACTTAAATTCCAAATGCAAGATTTTCCCATTACAACAAGAATTCGGCCGAATCGAACGCACGGACGCGAAAATGCCTTAACGGCATTGCGCCGCCAACTCGACGTTAAAAGTAACGTCACGACGTCATAAATATGACGATGCCCATTCTAATAAAATCATCGAAAAATCAGGGGCATTACACACATGACAGCCATTAGAGATATCACAGATGATTTCGCGCAATCGCTGCGTGATAGTGGAAAAACTATAAAAGGGATGAAATTCGGGAATTTGATGGTAGACACCTTTAGGAGCCTTGATCTCGTGCATCTCTAGCCAGATAACTCTGTGGAACCAGAAAAACTCCTAAGTGTTCGTGAAATCTCAAGAGTGAAGAAGGAACCGCTCATGCTTCTCATCTTTGGCGATCTTTGCAAATATTTTTTGGCCTCTTCAATGCTCAAGACCTGAGGGAGTTTTTATTCTTTGATTTATTTTTCCTTTTAATTCACTTTGTAATCGGTAGAGAGTTCGTTGTCTTGTGAGTGAAGACTAGGCCCGTGTGTGGTTTAGGGGGAAATTGTCGATGTGTGTACAGCGGCTAGGTTATGGTGAGATCTAGGGGAAGGCTAGTTGATGTATCTAGAAAGAGATAGACTTTAGCCAGACAGTTCTTGAGCGAAGGACCAGTAATTCAAAAAGGAGATTTTTTTTATCACAGTCTCGATTTCAAGCTTCATTGAAATCTATTGTTTGTAATTTTTATCACTTATGAAATAAATATGCATTTCAATTTTCTCATGAATTTCTAAGTGTTTGTTATGAATATTTTGTTGTGAATAAGTTTACTTGATTTCAGTAAAAATTTGACTAAGTAATTTATTTGGCGAAAAAATAGAGTTTATATTTATTCACCCCCCCCCCCCCCCCCCCCACCCCCCACCCCCCCTGTAAGGGCGCCTCAAGATCCAACATACGGCCGTTCATGACATGCATAAAGGCATTTTTAGAATGCATGACACAACATGCATAACATAACATAGCATTAACACACATACCAAGTTAGGATCTACACAATAACACTCGTATTTTCATGATTTAAAATGAAAATTTAAAGTATCCATGCTTTCATATTATATGGACAAGAGTCAAAGGGATGATGGTGCATCACCTTAGGATTAGTCATAACATCATTTCATGAATTCCTAAAGTAAGGTAGCAGCAAGAGCAAGTATTTACACATTTCTAATCTGGTTTGAGTTGAGTAATTCTAGTGTTCTATCTGAGATATACTAAGCTAGGTATCGATGAGATGTTTGTTTGTATTTGTAGGATATGGCCCCAAAGTATTATTTGTTGAGGTCCATTCCCTAGTCAGAAGATGAGTCTTCAGGTGCTCACAGCGAGGCAATTATCGAGGAACTGCTTCAAAGCAATAAGACGTTGTCGAGGCAAATGGTCGCAATGCAGGCCCAGTTTTAGACATTGTTGACTGCCACTTTAGGGCAGCACCCTATGCTATAGGACCCTGTGATTGGTCAAACTATACCTGAACCTTCCGCTCCTCTTGTGTCTCCTACGCAATTGTCGTTAGAGATGAATTTTATATTGTATTTTCAGCATCTAGGACACCCCGCTTATGATGGGAAGGCCGACTTTATGGCTTTAGATGATTAGATTATAGTCATAGAGGAAATGTTCTCTTATTCAGGGATTTTCACGGACCAGAAGGTGAAAGTGGCCATGTACCAGTTGAAGGGCCTTGCTAAAGGCTGGTGGATCCGTGAGAAAGTGACCCTCATTAGAGGGTGTTCGTGGGAAAAGTTCAAGACGATGTTACAGAAGAAGTTCATGCCTTTGGTTGAGTAAGACTGGTTGATGAACAACTGTCTACATTTAAAGCAGTGAGAACTCACTGTTGGTGAATGTGAGCTGGAGTTTAGCGATTTGGTCAGGTTTTCTCCGGAGTTGGTTGCTACGTAGGCATGTAGAGTTAAGCACTTCCTAGGAGGTCTTAGAAGTGATATCCAGCAGTTCCCTAGTGCTTACAAGTCGAAAAGTTATGCAGAAGCCGTTGAAGCCTCCTTAAAGGTAGAGGCGATTGATAATGCGAAGAATCGTGGGTTGAAGATGAGAAAGAATATGATAAAGGCTAATGATAATGGAAGCTTTTGGGCATCCGACTCTGCTTTAAAGAATGGAGGCAAGAGTTGTGTAACTTTTGTGGTCGTCAAGACCATCCTGTTGAAAAGTGTTTCAAGAGATTGGGTGCTTAGAAGTAGCTTCAGGTGAATGAAATTCAGAACGCATCGGCGGGAGAACTAACTTGTACTTTTTGCAAGAAGAAAGGGCACAATGTTGTCAGATGCTGGAAGAAGAATAAGGTTTATTTTCAGTACGGTCAGAAGAGGCATATGAAGTTTAAGTGCCCGCAGACCCAGCCCGCATTGCAGACGGTTCCAATATAGTCTCTACCACCACCGTAGCCACAACTTTTGGATAATGGAAAGGAAAAGCTGAATGTGCTGACCAAGGAAAAAGCTCAGTCTTCTACATAGGTGATCTCATACTAGATTCCAACCTAGTTGATAATTGATAATTGTGGAGATTAATTTTTGTTATATCAATTAGGTGTGTGATTTTATAGTAGAGTTTAAGGTGAGGAATTGATAGGCACGCGTTATTTTTGATTCGGGTGTTATTCACTTTTAACGATCAATTAGATGATCCTCTTAACGTTAAGCTCCCTTCAGGAGATTTGCCCTATACTTTTAGGAGATTTCGTAGCGTATGCTGATTTGAAGGTGCTAGATATGGAAGATTTAAATGTGATCTTGGGCATGGATTGGTTGTCTAGATATGATGTGTTCATCCAGTGCAAAGTTAAGTGATTAGACTTCATGATGGACAATGGCTAACCCATGAGCATGTATAGATTGTCACATCAGAACTCTCCAATCATATCTGCAGTACGTGCTCGATAATTTTTAGAGCCTGGCTGTGTTTCTTTTCATGTTTCTATTTTGGAAGCTGCGCCTAGCTCGCCGCGTGTTGAGGATGTTCCCGTGGTGCGAGAGTTTCCTGATGTTTTTCCTGCTAGTCTTCCTGGACTTCCACCAAAGAGAGAGGTAGAGTTCGTTATAGATCTTAAGTCGAGTACTCGTCCTATTGCGAAGACATCTTGTCATATGGCACCGCGTGAATTGGAGGAGTTGTGCACCCAATTGGATGAGCTACTGCAGTGTGGTTATATTAGACCTAGTTCTTCACCCTCGAGTGCTCCAATTCTTTTTTGTAAGTAAAAAGGATGGATTGATGAGATTGTGTATAGATTATTGGGAGCTAAATAAGGTGACAATCAAGAACATGTATCTGTTGCCTATGATTGATGATTTGTTTGACCAGTTAGGGGTAGTTCTGCATTCGTAAAGATTGACCTTTGTTCATGTTATTATCAGTTGAAGATCCGTGAGTCTGATGTATCGCGGACTGCCTTTTGTACCTGATATGGCCATTTTGAGTTCTTAGTGATGTCCTTTGGAGTGACAAATGTGCCTTCTGCTTTTATGGACCAGATGAATATTGTATTTGAGAATTTTCAGGATCATTTTGTGGTCGTCTTCATCGATGATGTTCTAGTGTATTCTAGAAACGCTGAAGTGTATGCTTTGCATTTATGCCTAGTGTTATCTATTCTGAGATAGCACAAAATGTATGTAAAGTTGGGCAAGTGTGAATTTTGGTTATCTCAAGCGTCCTTCTTGGGTCATATTGTGAGTAAAGATGGTATCTTTATGGACTCAGCTAAGATTACTGCAGTTTTGGATTGGAAGAGCCCTGCAATGCCTATGAAGATACATAGCTTGTTGGGATTGACGGGTTATTATAGGATATTTATGCAAGGATTTTCAGTGTTGCTTGCACCTTTGACCAAGCTTATGAAGAAAAGCATAGCTTTTATTTGGAGTGATGCCTATGAGGGGGTGGAGTATGTCGTTTATGTGGATGCTTCCCGAGTTAGGCTCGGTTGTGTATTGATGCAAAAAAGAAAAAGTTATTGCATATGGTTCATGACAATTGAAGAATCATGAAAAGAATTATCCTATGCATAACTTGGAGTTTTCTACAGTTATTTATGCTTTGAAGTTATGGAGACATCTTTTGTATGGAGTGTCATGCAAGATATTTACGGATCACAAGTGTTTGAAAATTGTCTTCACTCAAAAGGAACTTAATCTATGTCAGCGGAGATGGTTGGAATTGGTTGTGAACTATGATATTGATATTCTCTATCATCCAGGAAAGGCTAACATGGTAGTTAATGCCTTGAGCTGAAAGGCCTCATATATTTTTAATCTCTCTGTGCAATCTTTGGAGGAGTTCTTACTGATTAATATAACTATTGGAAGTAGCATTTTGCCGACTAGCTTAGAATCTAAAGAGCATTCATGGATTTCACTTACGAGACTACATCAGAAGGATGATCCTGATTTACAGCGCATTCGAACTAGGACTGAAAAAGGAGAATTACCGAATTTTTCAATTGATGATGGTACTTTAAAGTATTGATTTAGATATTGTATTCTCGATTTTGAGAATATTCAAGCAAAGATTCGTGATGAAGTGCATGGTTCTAGTATTATCTACCATCCTAGTTCTACAAAGATGTATCAAAATCTGAAGCAGATGGTTTGGTGGTCAGGAATGAAGAATGAAATAATGAAGTTTGTATCTGAATTCTTTACTTATCAGCGTGTTAAGACAGATCATGGTGGTAAGTTGACACTCTTGGACATTCTGAGTTGGAAATGTGAGAGTATTTCAATGGATTTCATTACATGTTTTCCAAGGTATCCCTGAGGGCACGATGTTGTTTAGGTTTTAGTCGATAGATTGATGAAGTGTGCCCATTTTGTGTCCTTCAAGATTGATTATTCCATGGAGAAGATAATAGAGCTTTAATTAAATGAGGTTATCAGCTTGCATGGTGTTCTAGAAAGTATAATATCAGACCAGGACTCTAAATTTATGTTGCATTTCTAGCAAAGCTTGCAAGGAGCTTTGGGCACTGACCTTAGGTACTCTACCGCTTATCATCCGCAGATTAATGGTCAAATAGACAGGGTAAATCAGATTATGGAATACATGATTAGATGTTATATCCTGAATCATGGTGGAGCTTGGGATGAGCATCTTAGACTCATGGAGTTCTCCTACAATAATAGATATCATGAGATCTTGCAGATGGCTCCCTTTGAAGCTTTATATGGGAGGCATTGTCGAACTCCCTTATTTTGGGCTGAGGATGGGGAGAAGTGAGTGTTAGGTCCAGAGGCCTTGGAAGAGATGATTATTTCTATGATGCGTATCCGTGAGAAAGTTCAATTGACTCAAGAGCATTTCGAGAAGTATGCAAATCGACAGAGGGTTGATCTAGAGTTCAAAGTTGGGGACATGGTTTTCTTGAAGGTTTCTCCAATGTCAGGTGTTAAGAGATTTGGGAAGGGCGGTAAGTTGGATCCCTGGTATGTTGGACCTTTTAAAATTATTGTGCGCATCAGATCATCTGCTTATAGGCTGGAGTTGTCTACTTCTTTGTCTGGTGTTCATGATGTGTTTTATGTGTGCCAATTGTAGAAGTGCTTGCTTAGTGATCGTCATGTCCTTAGCTTCGTACCCTAGTTGTAGTATAATATTTCCTATGTTGAAGAGCGTGTTCGCATTCTAGAGATGCAAGGTCACGTGTTGAGAAGGAAGACAATTCATATGGTTAAAGTTCTTTGGTGAAATAAGGGCATCAAGGGCGCAATATGGGAATTGGAGTTTGCAATGAGAGAATCTTATCCTCAACTGTTCTCCTAGTTTTCTTTGGTATGTGTTTCTATCCAGCCATTTTCAAATTACCTCTTTTGGCCTAAGGGTTTCCCTTTCACTTTAAGTTTCAGAACGAAACTTCTTTTTAGGGAGGGTGACTGTAACACCCCCGAAATTTCGATAATTAATTTCAATCCTCTAATTGGCGTAATATTTAGCGTAAGGGCGTTACGTTAGCATAGTGTTTAGCGGAACGTCATCGTACGTTGGTGCATTTTTGTGTCGGTGTTGTTTGATGAGTCCCGCGGATTTAGGGCATAGAAAGTTGGGTTCAAATCTGTGAAAGTCCGTTTAGTCAGGACGACCGGAATTCGAGCTTGTCGGAATTGAGATTTCAAATTAAATTTATAATAATCATAATTTCTAAGTCTTAATTAAAACAAACTTAATTAACAAGGATTTCTTTTTGCTAATCTCGGATCAATTTATTTAAAGTCGGCCTTGCAAATGACCAAATAAATTAAAAACATTCATAGGAAATTGATCCTTTCATTAACTAAAAGAGGAAGCCAGCTGTAGTTTTATTTTCCTTGAGCTTTTTCTTCTCCCTCAAGCCAACCCAAACCAAAGAAGAGAGAAAGCGAGAGGCGGAGAGTTTTGTGTTTCCTGAAGCTTTCTGACCGCTCCAATAAAGAGTTTTAATGCTCGTTTTTCTCGACAGAGCCAAGATTTGGATGGCTCTCGTTGAGCTCTTCACGTGCGTGATACATAGTTTTTTTTTCTTCTTTGTGAAGTTTTAGCGTTAGGGTTAGCGACCCTAACAGTCGTTTTTGCCAGATCTTCAAAATTTTTCTTACCAAGCCCGAGTGTGAGCTGATCCATAGTGTGGAGGTCTTGGAAGGCCAAAGGCTTGGTGGAAAGGTTCAGGCAAGTGGTGGTTTGTTTCCCCCTTGAACGTCATTCTTTGAACCTCTATTTTTCCTATAAATCTACTTGTAGAAACTTTGTTTAGACTTAATTATGTGAAGGAAGTTCCATAGGATGATTTTGGCTAAATCTATTCTTAATTGTTTTCATCATGAGCTTTATTGTTTCCAGTAACATCAAATTTCTATTTTTCCTTCATAATAGTAAGCAATGTATAGAAATACTCTGTATTTGTTACCCCATAGATATCCACTGTGTTTACTGCTTTTTACTCAAATTCTGCATAGTTCCTATTTTGGCTAAGTCCAAATTCTTCTACATTGACTGCATAAGTCAAAATCTGCCTAAGTACAAATTCGATCGAATCGATTGCATGAGTCAAAATCTAGCTAAGTCCAAATTCGACTGCATTGGCTGCATGAGTCAAAATCTGCCTAAGTCCAAATTTGAGTGCATCAATTGTATGGGTCAAAATCTGTCTAAGTCCAAATTCGACTGCATCGACTGCATGAGTCAAAATCTGCCTAAGTCCAAATTCGACTGCTTCGGCTGCATAGGTCAAAATCTGCCTAAGTCCAAATTCGATTGCATTGACTGCATGGGTCAAATTTGCTAATTTCAAATTCGACTACATGAGTCAAAATTTGCCTAAGTCCAAATTCAATTGCATCAATTGTATAAGTCAAAATATGCCTAAGTCCAAATTCAACTGCATTGGTCAAAATCTGCCTAAGTCCAAATTCAACTGTATCGACTGCATGAGTCAAAATCTGTCTAAGTCTAAATTCAACAACATGGATCAAAATCTGTCTAAGTCCAAATTCAACAACATGGATCAAAATCTGTCTAAGTCCAAATTCGACTACATCGACTACATGAGTCAAAATCTACCTAAGTCCGAATTTGACTGCATCTACTGCATGAGTCAAAATCTGCCTAAGTTCGAATTTGATTGCATCGACTACATCAGTCAAAATTCGCCGAAGTCCAAATTTGACTGCATAGACTACATGAGTCAAATCTGCCAAAGTTCAAATTCGACTGCATCGATTGCATGGGTCAAAATCTT
This sequence comes from Platanthera guangdongensis, assembly GCA_039583875.1. Taxonomy (NCBI): domain Eukaryota; kingdom Viridiplantae; phylum Streptophyta; class Magnoliopsida; order Asparagales; family Orchidaceae; genus Platanthera; species Platanthera guangdongensis. The sequence continues at coordinate 149,474,538 of CM077159.1, read as the reverse complement.
CCTAAGTTCAAATTCGACTGCATGAGTCAAAATCTACATAAGTCCAAATTCGACTGTATCGACAGCATGGGTCAAAATCTGCCTAAGTCCAAATTCGATTGCATGAGTCAAAATCTGTCAAAGTTCAAATTCGACTGCATGGACTACATGAGTCATATTCTGGCTAAGTTAAAAATCGTCTACTTGGTTCAAATCGACTGCATAGTTTAGACTTAATGATAATATATGAGTATTTTTTGCTCAAGAACACGTGTATTTTTCCTTTCCAAATTCTTGGAATTTGGTAGTCAGTTTGTGTGAATGTGAAAGCTGTCATCGCCACAGTACCTATTTAATGTTATGATATGGGTTGGAATGTGGGTGTTAGTGGATTATACCACGCCATAGTGCTTGTTTGTGAATCATTACACCGAGTGACTTGTTTTTTGGACTACTGGATTGTGTTGGAAAGATAGTCACCACCATAATGCCTTTTTGAGATGTTTTGGAATGATGGTTTGTGTTGGAATATGAGCCGCCACCTCAGTGTCAAATTATGATCGATGATAATGATGAACTTTATCAAGCTGATCAACCTCAAGTATGTATGTATGTATATATATATATATATATATATATATATATATATATATATATATAAGATGGATTTTGTTGCACTTAGTGTCAACTTTTCTTTTGACTAATCTTTTTTGTATTATTATACTCACTGTCTACGTGGCTTTTGTTGAACAATCTTGTAGCTTATAATTTTTGCTGCATCTTGCTCATTCTTTGATGAGACGTTTTTTTTTTCTTTTGAATGTCTTAGGCACTCAGCAATAGTAGTCCAAGTGGTTAGAGTTGGTGATTCCAGACTTGATGTTATTATGCTTGTTTTTTCCCTCACTGTGCGAGGTAGTTGTTGGTTCTCTTTCAGATCAGATTTATGCTTAGTTTCTATGGGTTCGTGTCAGGTTGTTGATGCTCATAGTTTTCATTTTTAGATATTGGACTACTTGCTGACTTATTCTGCTTTTCTTGTTAGTTATTTTTATTACTTGTTCTCTGTGAATGTTTTACGTTAGGATACATGTTTAGTATTTTTAAATATAAAAGCTGCATTCTAGTTTAGACTCATAACATATCTTTCAACTATATGTCACTCTATTTTACGAATTATAAAACTTTTTTTACCTATACTAAATTTAGAAACTTGCACATCATTAGCATGTTCGTTGGGTCTTTATGCTCACGTATGATAAAATAAAGTAAGCTATGTATTTCTTTCTGTTGCGAATATATTTTCTTACTTGTGGACTAGTTGATCCACTGAACTGAGGAACACTGTTCCTTAAGCACTAAATTTAAAACTATATTTTTAGAACTTAAATCATATGTTTTTATACAAAATAGATGAGAATGTGTTTTCTGCTTGAGCGTCTATAGTGATCCCCTATATAGCGTGACATCACGTCGCATATTTTCTCTTACTCTGATAACATGCAAATGTTGAGAAAAAATAGGTCGTGACATTGCCCCCTTCTGGATCATTCTTGACTTGTTGTTACGGAGCCTTTGCTTGGGAGAAAACTCTCGAGGTGCCCTAAACGAACGAATCGTTCGATTTCTACATTTAGTCGAGAACAATCTTCTATTCTATGTCTGTGACCTTGATGGTAGTTGCAATATTTAGATTGGTTCCCGGAATTTAAAGCGAGAGCCCATGGCCTTTGAATAGAGGGATGGTCACGTATAGCGAGCAATACTTCCGCTTGCGAAGTATTGAGGGGAGTGAAGACTTGATGGTGGTGATACACCCAACTCATCGGGAATTGCCATGGGGCGAGTCGCTCTTCATGGGAACCAACAATGGTTTTAACTTCTGTCGTCGCTGTCTTTTTGAGTTGCTTTTGAATTGTTGGTGGTGCGCTTCAACAGCATCATCAGCTGTAATCTGGGCATCGATCCGACGAACGAGATCGGGATAGTTGGACACGATTCTTGTACTAGTGCATCGATCCTACTAATTGTAGGTCATTTTTAATTAATGATAGTCTCACACTAATTATGACGGTTAGTGGGTTGTTATCTACGAAATGGACGGCGGCCATTGCGGCGGAATGATCGGACGGCGGGGAAAGTATGCTACGGTAGAGTGGCCACCAAACAAGCGTCCGGCCCCCGGGGAATGGAGAGGGTCGGCCGCCGTCACGGCCGGTGGGACGGCCCCGGCCCCGGCAGCCCCTTCCGGCCGGCCGGCCGGACGCTGCCGCCCCTTATGGGTGGCGCCCCGCGGCCGCCCCTTGCGGGCGGCGGTCGCGGGGTGGGGTGGCCGGACTCGGCTGCCCCCTTGCGGGCTGCGCCCCTCGAACGCAGGAGGCGGCCGCGGAGAGGGGTGGCCGGGCACGGCTGCCCACCTGCGGGCGGCGCCCCACGGCCGGAGAGGCGGCCGCGGGGAGGGGCGGCCGGATATGGCCATCCCTTGCAGATGACATCCCGCGGCCGCGAGAGGCGGCCAGGCTTATTTGTTTTGATCTGTTTTGCTGAGATATGTCACATCTTTTGTCACTTATGTGTTTTGTAATGTTGTTTCATATGTTTAGGCTGCTATAATGTCAACTATGAATGATAATGAAATTGTTAACATTGAACTGCACACCGCACGGCTGATTTACCAAACAAATTAGCAGCTTCTTCGTTTGAAACAACACTACAAAAGCTGTTCTTCCAACAATTTTATAAATTCTACCACCACACAGCAAAATAACTGATTATTCTATCACTGTTTCTCATCATTGCTTCTCTTGTCACTGCAGCTAAGTCAAACTGAGTCTATATCATTGAGAATAATGGGCAGATATTTTTCCATTAGATAACAATAATTTTGGCCATTATAGAATATTGATAGCCTCTCAATCTTTTGCTCACTCAAAAAAAACCCTCCAATATGAAGAAAAATATTTTTTTTTTTAATTTTGCCAAAATAAAATATTATTTAAAAAAATAAAATTATCATTTTATTAGAAAGAGAGGAAAATGTCATGTTAGTCTGACAGTTCTGTTATAAGACTTGCATAATATATTGTTATTTCTTTTTTATAGCAATACAACTATGTTAAGCTAGTAAAATTAATATTAGTGTGACAGTTCTATTATAAGACTTGCATAAAATGGCACTGATTGAATCGGCATCATTATCAGGCGCTGATGAAGGCTCCGTTTGGCACGTCGGTGACGGTCATGAATATGAGGGTTAAATTGTCATTCGCTACCGCCCACCGAAAGACTTCATCCACTTTTATGTTCCAACCGACGATATTTGTTAGGTGATCTTTAATGAATGACGGTTTAACCCATGCTTTTACCACCTCCATCAACGTGCCAAACGAAGCCTAAATCAGCGCCATTATCAGACGCTGATTAAATCAGCGTCATTATCAGACGCTGATTAAATCAGCGCCATTATAAGGCGCTTCTTCCTCGCAGAAGTATTAGATTTGGGTTTAGATTTAGACGATTGTTATTAGCACTACTAAAATAGATATTCACACATTTTTAACATACGTAAAACAATTTTTGTTAAAATTATATCCGTAAATCAAAATGTTATTAGTAAAGACAAAGCAAAACATCTTCTCAAGCCAAAAAAACAAACAATCTATTTATTAAGTTGATTGTTAACCGCACTCTGCATTTGGCTATCCGCAAAAAATATCTTGCTTTATAAAATTTGCTTGCAACCCGGAAAATCCTAAACCTAATCGTTCGCTTCCTTTCCTCCCGACCTCGCTGCAGCCACTCCTTCTGACCTCGCTGCAGTCGCTCCTCCCGACCTCACTGCAGACGTTCGTCTCGGCCTCGCTGCTGCCGCTCAGAATGTCGTCGAGTGCTCTTCTTCCAGCTGCTACCTCCTGAATCTTCTCCCTGCTCAGAAGCTGCTACCTACCGACTCTTCCTCCTCGCTCAGAAGCGCCGTCGACCATGACTACATACCCCCGACTTTTCTCCTCGCTCAGAAGCTGCTAGAGATGATGGGTAAATCCAATGTGCAAACATTCTTTGATTCGACCCGGGAGTATTCCAGCAACACCGATCATTGCTACATTCTCTTCTACGAAAATCTGGATGGTAGGAATTAAAAAAAAAACATGTTTTTGTTCTCTTTCAGACATTTATGAAATTTCATTTAGCAAATTCCCAAATTTGTTCATTACATCTGCTCATATGAAATTGTAAAGACCCGAAAGGGCCGGCTTTGAGTGGATTTTATTTTCATGGTGTTTTACTGTACAGTAAATGGTAGTATGATTCCATTGCTTCAAATAATGAAATGATTGTACGTTGATTTTATTTTTGGAGTGGAGTATCCTTTCCTGTATTTTTAACTGGTGATTCCATTGTTAAATTACATCCTTCCTTGCATCAAATGCCGGCGGCGAAGGTGCAGTAGAGGAAGCGGGAGGGGGAACGTCATCGGGGTGCGGCAAGTCAAATATCGGGTTGCGGATAAAACTTCTGGTTACAGTTAACATTGGGGCGCGATAAGTCAAATCCGGTTTGCTGTTAACAATGCCTTTATTAATGAAATGTAGTAAGATCACAAATATTATTTGCTTTAGCTTGAAAAAAAATATTGCTTTAGGTTGAATCAAAAAAATCAAAAATCAAAATAATATTGTTTTAGCTTGTTAAAATCTGAACCAAAAGAAATATGAGAACCAAAAAATCTGGAAGGGATGAAATGGTAGTAGGAGGAGAAATGGCTGGGAGCGCGGGTGTGGGGGTGGCTGAGGCAAAGGGGCAGCGGCGGTAGGGTGGCTGGACACGCAGAAATCCGGCGACGGGGGCGGGTTTGGCGTGCCGAATTGCAGACGTCCAAATATTGCAAACAACATAGGTGAAGGTGACGAGTGCAGTTATTGATATTGAAAGAGAAAAAAGAACTAAAATTAGAGTGTGGATAGCCAAAACTATTGTGCGGTTAACAATCGCATGGATTTAATAGATAGATTTTGAGTTGCGTTAAATATTTTATGTTGTGATAAATTTTTTTAATTTTTCGAATTGTAGTTAACAATGATGTATGACAAGCTAATGTCAGGTTTGTTGGGATTTTCGGTCGCAGAAGCGCAGTTTCCAGTAATAACTAAATACAGAGTCACAAAAAATTACGTACTTTGCACAATTTTATTAGCACAATAAAATTAGTAAGTACTTAAAATTAAGAGATACGAATACGAAATTATACTGCAGAAGAACACGGATTACAAAAATATGCAAGAGTAATATGAACTTAACTACAATCTGTAAAACAGAAGCACAAGATTCGTACCAGAACTAACCATCGTCGTCGTCAGACGACCAACCACGGCCACCACCACCACCACCGAGAAGAGATCCAAGTCAGGACTGGACCTCACCGCCAACGTGCATCCCGCCAACATCATCACTTGTGCACAACCACCCCTGCCTACGAGCATGCAACCATCGAACACCGCACACCTTTCCGCAGCCCCCGAATCAGAAGCCTTGCCGCTATCCGCACGCTTTCGCTCTTCGTTGCTGATGCAGCCCGCAATCGAAAGTCGACGCCCACTGTTGTCTTCGGTCGTGCACTGCCGCTCTCCTCTTCAAGCCTTTACCTCTCTTTGGTTTGAATTTTGGTGTGTATTCATAGCTTGACTTTCTCTCCTTTTAAAAGGTCATTTCACATGTTTTTGCCTATTTCCAAGATGCTTTCTCGCATGTGAAACACATGGCGGCTTGGAGAGTCAATATCGGCGGACGGTAGGTGGAAGCATGAATCATGTGGGTTTGAAAAATTAAATCAACTCAACAATCACCACCTTAGTTTGAATTTCAAACACCACATTCTGCACAAATCATCATCTACACAAAATACTATCTACACGAAGCAATGCCTGCATGAAGCACCAATCTGCACGAAACACCAATCTGCATAAAGCACCACATCATGTCTGAGGCGTCAGCCGACTTATCATAAGTCGAACATCATTTCTGCTCTGGTTCACCTGTGGGATGTCGACACATCCAGATCGCAAAACTTACTCGTCGAACCCGAGCCACAGAAGGGCGATCCATTGTACCACCTCGACCATCCACCATGTCGCCCATAAAAATCATGGGTATACCACCTCGCACTGTGATCCCCATCAATCGGTACAGACTACCGAACTGCACAACCTTCATGAGCACGATATACCCGCGTGTCACCGTCATAACTCCTTTTCTCGCCAAAAAACTACAGTCACCTGAGTCCAAACTGCCCAACGATATCAGATTCTTACGAAGCTTGGGCACCAGATATACCCCATCAAGCCAGCGCACCACCTCATCATGCATTCGTATGTCCACCGTCCCTGTACTTATAACATCACAACCTGAGCCACCACCTAAATATGTCGACCTAGTCGTCACCTCCAGAGAACTGAACATCGACAAATCCAAGCATATGTGTTGCGATGCACCAGAATCTAATATCCATCCGATGTCAGAGTCGTCATGACTCTCAGTGATGGTATAAAGACCATTACTCTCCACTCCCAGATCTAGCGTCACCACACCAGCATCCTGGACGTCTCCAGAACTCTATGCACGTTGCGGACATTTTCTCCTAATATGACCGCTCTATCTACAGTGGTAACAAACAACTCCTTTTTTCGACGCCGACCGAGCTCGTGCACCCCTTGATCCCCTGTCGAATGCTCTCCCCCGTCCATCTACCGACAAAATATGTTCACCCCGAGGAGTGGGGTCCTTCAACATCTGACTGGACAATAATGCCGATGTGACCTCCTCCAACCCCACTGTATCCTTCTCATATAAAAGCGTTATCACCATGTGTTTAAAGGATGTCGGGATCAAGATAAGAAGTATTAGGGCATTTATCTTCTTCCTCCATCTTCGCATCAACCACATGCAATTGGATTAGAAAATCCGTTGAACACATTGAAGTGCTCCTGCAGGTTGTCACCCTCCTGCATCTTCAGTTCATACAATCGTTGTTTTAACAACAACCTTGTGGTCAACTATTAGCTAGATATAATCTCTCAAGCTTCTCCCAAAGCTTGATTGCAGATTCCTCGACGCCAATTTGGAAGAGCACTTTGTCGTCAACACACATCCTGATGGCACAAGTGGCACGCTCATCCAAGTCAATCCACTCCTCATCCTTCACTTTGACGGTCAATTTTTTTTGTCCCTGCAAAACTCGCATCAATACCCGCTCAACTAGCATATCTTTAACACGAATTTGCCACAAACTAAAATTTTTGCTACCATCAAACTTCTCCACCGAATACCGAGCCAAAGTTGCATTCTTCCCTGTCATAGTTGTCCTCCGGTATGACTAGGAGACCTGATTAATTCAAGGTTGGATGTGAAAGGATGGGAAGAGGATTTAGTCGTTCACCACCGCAGACAAATCTTTCCTTAAATGTCCAATCAATCGCATACAGAACCTGACTCTGATACACTTGTTGGGATTTTCAGTCGCGGAAGTGCAATCCCCAGGAACAACTAAGCCTTCATTTGTTTTAGCGGTGACGGGTCGATCCGGCGGGTGGAAACGGAGAGTTCGAACTGGAGGGGGGAGGTGGCTGCTCCAAACGGAGCTTTTTAGGGCGTTTCTCAAGGCGGGCGGGTGGAAACAGAGCAAACGCCGCCGGAGGTTCATTTGTTTACCCTCCTTCCTGCGGCGTTTGCCAAAAACGGAGTTGCGAAACGCCCAAATAAATAGAGCCTAAATATATAATCACAAGAAAATACATACTTTGCACAATTGTATTGACACAATAAAATTAATAAGTACTCAAAATTAAGAGATACAAATTCGAAATTAAATTGCAGAAGAACTCAGACTACGAAAATCCGCGGGAGTAATATGAACTTAACCGCAATCCGTAAAACGGACGCCCAAGATTCGTACCAGAACTAACCTTCGTCGTCGTCAAACGACCAACCACCGCCATCACCACCACCGAGAAGAGATCCAAGTCAGGACTTGACCTTGCCGCCAACGTGCATCCCGCCAACGTCATCACTTGTGCACAACCACCCCTGCCTACGAGCATGCAACCATCGAGCACCGCACACCTTTCCGCAGCCCGTGAATCAGACGCCTTTTCCGCTACCCGCACGTTTTCACTCTTCGTTGCCGATGCAGCCCGCAATCAGAAGTCGACGCCCACCGTTTGTCTTCGGTCGTGCACTATCGCTCTGCTCTTCAAGACTTTACCTTTCTTTGGTTTTGATTTTGGTGTGTCTTAATAGCTTGCCTTACTCTCCTTTTATAAGGTCATTTCACATGTCTTTGTCTATTTTCAAGAAGCTTCCACGCTTGTGAAACACATGAGCAACCTGGAGAGTCAACGTCGATGACCGGTAGGTGGGAAGCAAGAATCTTGTGGGTTTGAAAAATCAAACCAACTCAACAAGGTTATGGTTAGCAATCACCCAAAATATTTGCAGTTTTTTTCTTCTTCAACAATCAGCTCCAGTTTGAGGACCAATGTAGGCCTGATTTTGTGCGGCGGATTTCAGTTCCGTTTGGCACGGTGCTGGCGGTCATGAACATGAGATTAATTGTCATTCGTTAAGCTCATCCAAGGAACTTCATTCACTTTTATGTTCAAACCGATGATGTTTGTTAGGTGATTCTTAACAAATGAAAGTTTAACCCATGCGTTTACGACCACCACCGCCATACCAAATGGAGCCATCATGGACGGGACGGTTCTCCGCCTGGACGTGGCCCCACCAAACGGCAAGAGATGACAACTGGACCATGCAGTACACACGACCGTGGCCAATCGGGAACGGGATCCTCTCCCGTTGGAATGAATTGGATCCTATCCAGTTCACATCCAACGGCAGAAGATAAATGATCGCAAAAGTCATCTTGCCAACTCAGCCCATAAACTAAACTCTCGCCAAGTCACCATCTCTCATGCCGTCAGATTTTGAAAGAAACAATCACAGCCGCGAACTAGTATCATCCTGTTCCGGCCGATCGGCCCAGCCAAACCGGGCCTTAATAATTTTGTCATTCTGTTTTGATAAAAAAAATATAACGGCCGCTCCGCTCCTATAGTTTTACTACGAGCAATTGACAAAATGCACTCTCGAAATATAGACTTTTGGCAAAATACACCACTCAAAGTGGGTTTTCTTGGCAATGTGCACCCTAGAGTGTACATTTTGGCTATTTCATTTTTGCCTAGTGATGATGCACATTGTCAAAAAAACCCACTTTGAGGGGTGCATTTTGTCAATTTTAAACTTTCAGGATGCATTTTGCCAAAACCCTATTTTTCTATGGTGCATTTTGCACATTGCCCTTTTACTACCGTCGTCCCGCGGATTCCGATCGGGGGCAAACCAGTGGCGCTGGAATCATCTGCCATAGAACAACGAAAGTAAGCATGGGGAAATCGAAGAAGAAGACGATATGTCGAGAATTGAGATATCCACAAGGACGATTGTGTATGATTAGGGCGGATTAGTAGCCCTCCAACACTACGAGACATTCTTCTTAACGCTCACTCAATGCTGCCTACTCGCCATGACTTCTACAGTCTCCTGCTGCCATCGATAATGCAAATCAGAAACTAAAGCGGAACTCTCCATGCCTTCTAACGACGAAGTAGAAGATGAGTCCTTCGTCATCTCTTCAATTCCTCAAAAAATCTCCCTCCTTTTCAGCCAAATCGCTTTTCAGCAGCATCTCCTACCAACTCGGACTCAATTCCTGCGCGCAAATCCTCGAAGACTGCATCACCCTCTTCAAAAGCCCTCCGTTAGGTTACCAAATCCACTCCAAGATCATCGTCTCCGGCTTCGCAACCGATTCATTCCTCTCCACCAAACTCATTAATTTTTACTCCCTCTGTGGTGATATACCTTCGGCTTTAGCATTTTTTGAACTTTTCCCCACCTGTAATGTTTATCTCCTTAATTCTATGATCAGAGGATATTCTTCGAATGGTTTTGCCAGAAAGCCATTAATTTGTTCCACATGAAGAGAGGAGAAGAAGCCATCATACCTGATTCCTATACATTTTCGTGCGTTCTGAAGGCCTGCGCTTCGGCATTGGATCTTCCCCAAGGTAAGCAACTACACCAGCTTGCCGTCGAATGCGGATTTGGAGCAGATATATTCGTTTCCAACTCTCTGATTTTTATGTATGCAAAGTGTGGCAGCTTGGAAGACGGCGTTCATGTGTTCGATGAAATGCCACACAGAGATATTGTTTCGTGGAACTCGGTTATTTCGGCCTTCGCTTTGAATGGGCTTAACTTCGATGCTGCGGAGACGGCGAGAGAGATGATCGAAAGTGGATTGAAACCAGATCAGGTGACAATTATCAGCATCCTCTCATTCTGTTCTACCATTGATACAGTCGTCCGAGAAGCACACGGATTTGTGCTTAAAAATGGAATGGAAGCTCTCTCCATGATTCAGAGTGCTATGATTTCAGCTTATGGGAAGTGCGGTATGGTTGAGAAATCTCAGATGATTTTTAACAATTTAGCATGGAAGGATAGAGTCTCATGGAACTCCATTATTGCTTCTTATTCTCAGAATGGGCTGTTTGAAGAAAGCTTGAAGCTTCTGAAAGAGATGAAGAAATGCAGATTGGATTTGGATGTTGTCACTTACAGTGGCATAATTTCTTCATTAACCCAAAACAATCTGTCATACAAAGCAATGGCGGTCTTTGAGGAGCTGTTGAGCGCTGGATTAAAGCCCGATGTTGTGGCCATAGCAAGCGTTCTTCCTTCAATATCCGGCATCTTTTGCTTGGATTACTGTAAAGAAATCCATGGATACTCTTTCAGGCATGGTCTTGAGGCAGACAGAAGGATTAGGAATGCTCTTGTTTCAGTCTACAGCAAATGCGGTTCCGTCCGATGCGCGGAGCAAGTTTTTGAAGCGATCGAAGACAGAGATGTTATATCTTGGAGTTCAATGATCGCTGGCTATTCTCAAAACGACCGTCTCGTTGAATCCCTCGAGACTTTCAGGGAGATGATGATCGTTAAACTGGCACCGAATCCAGTTACGATCACGAGCGCGTTGTCTGCTGCTTCCGGTGTTTCTGGCTTGAGGCTTGGCAAAGAACTCCATCTATGGGCGATCAAGAACTCGTTTCAAGGGCAATCATTCGTGGGGAGCGCTCTGATAGATATGTACGCGAAATGCGGGAGAATTCGGAGCTCTAGATCTGTATTCGATCTGATGGAAGAGAAGAATTTGGTCAGCTGGAACTCGATGATAGGAGGAACG